>BTPG01000001.1:181727284-181756851 GCA_036245525.1 Semisulcospira habei
GATGCGGCTTTATTGAATTCATTGTCTTACGGGTCTCCTATTATATATCTCTATCAGTGTGTAAACAGATGCTTTGTTACCTTATGTACCTCAATCAGTGTGTAAACTGATGCTTTTTACCTTATGTACCCCAATCTGTGTGTAAACTGGTGCTCTAATGTACTCCAATCAGTGTGTAAACTCATGCTCTAATGTACCCCAATCAGTGTGTAAACTCATGCTCTAATGTACCCCAATCAGTGTGTAAACTCATGCTATAATGTACCCCAATCAGTGTGTAAACTCATGCTTTGTTACCTTTTGTACCCCAATCAGAGTGCACATTGATGCTTTGTTACCTCATGTACCCTAATCAGTGTGTAAACTCATGCTCTAATGTACCCCAATCAGTGTGTAAACTCATGCTCTAATGTACCCCAATCAGTGTGTAAACTCATGCTCTAATGTACCCCAATCAGTGTGTAAACTCATGCTCTAATGTACTCCAATCAGTGTGTAAACTCATGCTCTAATGTACTCCAATCAGTGTGTAAACTCATGCTCTAATGTACCCCAATCAGTGTGTAAACTCATGCTTTGTTACCTTTTGTACCCCAATCAGAGTGCACATTGATGCTTTGTTACCTCATGTACCCCAATCAGTGTGTAAACTCATGCTCTAATGTACCCCAATCAGAGTGTAAACTCATGCTCTAATGTACCCCAATCAGTGTGTAAACTCATGCTCTAATGTACCTCAATCAGTGTGTAAACTCATGCTTTGTTACCTTATGTACCCCAATCAATGTGAAAATTGATGCTTTTTTACCTTGTGCACCTCAATCAGTGTGTAAACTGATGTACCCCAATCATTTATAAAGGCAAAGGGACAATAATATGGATTACCTTATGCAGGTTTCCCCATATCCAGCTGAAGTCCATCTCACCAGGCAGGGCATTGAAGAACTTGAAGTAGGCGCGATACGCCAACAACCACCGCACCGCCTGCACCACCATCACTGTCACCACCAGCACCAGCCCAGCCTGCATCACCGGTGACATCTTGCCCCCTGGTGATGCTGTCAGTGTCACCGTTTCTTCCATCACTGTACTGAACAGGAGAAGAATTACTTTCAAACTTCCGAACAGTGAGCAGTACTTTACAATTGTGTGCAGGCAAGCCATCGCTGGACGGTGGGAGAATGGGAGAAGAATTACTTTCAAATTTCCACACAGCGAGCAGTACTTTACAATCGTGTGCAAGCAAGCCATCACTGTACAGCACGAGAAGAGAAGAATTTCTTTCAAACTTCCAGACAGCGAGCAGTACTTTACAACTGTGTGCAAGCAAGCCATCGCTGTACAGCAAGAGAGAAGAATTACTTTCAAACTTCTGGACAACGAGCAGTACTTTACAATCGTGTGCAAGCAAGCCATCGCTGTACAGCAAGAGAAAAGAATTACTTTCAAACTTCTGGACAGCGAGCAGTACTTTACAATCGTGTGCAAGCAAGCCATCACTGTACAGAACGGGAGAGAGGGGAGGAAGAGTGAATGGGGGTGAGGGTGGGGGTGTGTGTGAGGGTGTGTGTGTGTGGGGGGGGAGAGTGGCACACATAGGGTGGGTCTGTGGGGTTCCCATATATATACCACGCCCACCTCCCGAGTGATGGACATTGCTTGTTTGTCCTCTGGAGGTGGGCATGGCATATTGTAGGCTCGTCAAGTGATACACAATAGACAATTCCAGAAATCAAAATTTCTTCCATGCACTAAATCAGTCAGTCACAGATGGTCTTTCAAAGGCCCGCTCATATGTGTCTTGGCTCTTTCATTTTGTTTTAATGCGTAGAAGAATTACATGTAGTGTGTCAAAGAATTAACTATTCCATGCATGGTATTATAGATCCTCATGAGCCCCCATAATTAGAAACAATGTCTTTTGCTGATGCTACTTTGTATCGATGTCCTCTGGAAACTGCCGTCTTTAATTGGCTGGAATTAATCCGCGGAATAATTGTTTCATGCACGGAATGAAATGAATTTTTCCATGAACAAAATCGATTAGTTCTGATAACAAGAAAGGCAAAGCCCTTATGGCTCACATGTATGACCAATCCACACATATGACAATAAGTAAAGAGATTGTTTCTGCACTAACAAAATCCATGTTTTCTCAAAACTTAATCAGTTTTTACACATCTGTGAAACCCCCTTGAGATTTGCGATAAGTCAACTAAATTAAGATACATAGGAAAGTATTCATGAGCTACCTTTGTGCCAAATTTAATTGAAAAAGTTTGCAAAAATGTTGATAATAACTACAATTGTTGGCATTTTATACACATTTGTCGACCTCTTGTTATCCTTGACCTTTTCTCAGGGGTCATCCAAATTAGTATGCATAGATAGGTCTTACCATCAGGTATCTCTTTAGCAAGTTTGGGTTTGGAGTTGTGAATAGTAATTGAGAAGAAAAAAAACAACATTCCTTGTCAAAATATGGCTATTTTTTCACCTATTTTTTTAGCTGTGACCTTGACCTTTCTGAGGGGTCATCCAAATTAGTATACATAGATAGGTCTTACCATCAGGTATCTCTATTTCTTGAGCTCTTGTGACCCTTGACCTCTCCATGGGATCAACCAAGTTAGCATGCATAGAAAGGTCTTATTATCAGGTATCTTTGGTCCAAGTTTGGGTTTGAAGTTGTGAATAGTATTTGATAAAAAAACATTTTTGTAAAAATATGGCTGTTTTGAACCTATTAAAAATTCCTGAGCTCTTGTGACCCGGCCTTAATCTTTCAGAGGGATCAACCAAATTCACTAAAATTGATATGTTTAGAAAGGTCTTGCCACAAAGTATCCTTGGGCCAAGTTTGAAGACTGTAGCTTGAATAGTATTCGAGAAAATGCCAACGTTAATGATTACCACGGACGACGACGGACGGACCGACGGTGGCGGATGGACGGACGACCACACGCGCTGAACATAGACTCACTTTTGCTTCGCACGTGAGCCAAAAACGGCCCGCCATAAACGTCTACTGAAAGATCTCATTCAGAAAATCGATTTTCAGCGTCACTTCAATATCTGATTCTGGATCTTGGTCGTTGCAGGAGCTGATCGTGGCTATCTAGGCGGCAACGATGGGGAAGCTTAAAACTTGTGATTAAACAAACTGCAGTCTTGCTGCCATTTGTGAAACAAACTGGATAAAAACATCTTCACTTTCAAACAAAAGCATACTTCGTTATTATTATATATAAAACACCGCATATGCAGATGCAGTACGTTTCTCTATTTGCTGAAAAGAAAAAGATAAAACATCGAACAATAACCCGAAACCTGACCTGACGTCATGCCAGTTTATGCGAGTGACTTCCCCTCTTTTAGAAATCAATTCACCGAAAAGTTGCAACTATTCAGTGACTCCAGTAACAAGCCTTATCAGTGCTGGGTGGTCGAAAGAGGAATTTTAAATAGGTCAACTGTCCCAGTTCACAATGACATTGCTTCAAGGGTTCAAAATTCTAACAGCGAAAACATTTTTTTTTTTTTTTATTGATCACAGCCCGCTGGAGTCTGGGGTAGTATGTAGATTAGGTGGCCTACTGAATATCAGTTATGTTGATTTAAAACCGAACTGGTGGAGAGGCCCCGATCGGGAGTTCTGCCAAACGTTTCTTGCCCCTGACTCACTCCCTATGGACGCCCCGAGTAAAGGGCATGGACTTATATTCCTTCTTATGTATTTTCAAGGCTTTAATTTGTTTTCGAGTTCAGCATGTCAGTCTGGCATTCTGTTTGCCCTACGGAACGTTTTACACATGCCGCACCGCTTTGGGGGCTGACATTTTGAGCCGTATGCCCGTTTCCTCTGATTCATTAAGTAAATGTATGTATTCAGTCTAAATCACAAAATACTTGATTAAACACGAGAATCACTCATTTTGTGACATTTAAAAATATTTACTACATTGAACGGACTTGTGATAATTATTTGTAAATAATAATTTGTAAATAATTATTTGCAAATAAATACAGGGGTCAAGGGGTCTCTGCCTGACTCAAAGGGTGGGGGTCCCAGGGGACGAGTTGCGTTGGTGGTGCAGGTAGTGGGGAACTCTTAGCGCCTCCCCCGGGATCCCCCTACTCTAGGGCCTCTTGGCCTTTGTGAGGCACCCTCGTAATAATAATAATAATAATAATAATAATAATAATAATAATAATAATAATAATAATAATAATAATAAGCGCATTAAATAGGCGCTTTATCCCAATTGAAAATCGGCTCAAAGCGCCGCCGCGAACTGAACCCAACAAGCACGCTCACGTGAATCACACGCATTCACTCACACACTGTACATATACACAGAACATTCACGTGGTGCTAAGGGCAAGCTCAAGCGAGCTACTGTAGTTTTTGGAAATTCAAAATCGTTTGTATTTGAAATTTGATTAAGTGGGCTGAAACTGATACCAAAGTCGTGGGGGAGGAAGAGCCGGAGTACCCGGAGAAAGAACCCCCGACGGTCCGCCCGAATTAACGGTGACACTTACTAGAGGAGAAAAATCCGACGCCGGAACCCGTAATCGAACCTCGCACCCTTAGCATTGGTGGCAGGCGCCTTAACCACTGCGCCACGGACCGCTCGTGTGTAATCCCTCCGGACTAACATAGCATCCCTCTATCCCAAGTTGAGACCGCCCGTGCGTGGTCCCCGGCCACATCCTCTCCGAGGTGACCCAAAAAACTGGGCAGCACGAGCCCCCAGGCTAAACACGGCGGATCTAGAGGGGTGAACCTCGAAAATAAATCATTGTCCTGCTGCCTTGCAGGCCTGGCCGCTTGGCTGCGGAAAGGCTAAGGGAGGAAAACCCTGACATCAAAGCCCCTGTGTATCCGGGTAAGGTTTTTGAGCCAGAG
This sequence comes from Semisulcospira habei, assembly GCA_036245525.1. Lineage (NCBI taxonomy): Eukaryota > Metazoa > Mollusca > Gastropoda > Semisulcospiridae > Semisulcospira > Semisulcospira habei. The sequence continues at coordinate 181,732,197 of BTPG01000001.1, forward strand.
ACTAGGACAAGGACAGTCTGATATAAAACCTACGACCCGAGGACCTCGATGTCACCGTCCCAGCTTGCTAGGCGAACCAAGGGTTTAAAGGGTGGGGCCAGTACTGCGCACACTGCACTCCGCCAAAAAGCTCCACCACGCAGGCTTTAGGAAACGTCCACGGACCATGACACCGACCACTGATTCCAAGTCCTATAGCGATGGGCGAGGGGCGAAACGGCAGGTGAAATATCTCACTGGAAGCCGCAGTCTCAAGCCTGCATGCAGGCGGTTCAGGATATTGGTCGCTTGATGTTGACCTGGGAATGACAACGTCACTCGGCACACCCTGAACGACCAAGCAGCCATCTCTAGGGACAGCACTGCTTGCTCCACACGGAGAGGGGCCTAGAAAAGGTGGCCTAACCAAAGCTCGTCCCCTCGCAACCCCAGTTGGCTAGCCGCGGTCAACGGGCATCTTCTCCTGCGGTCAGAAAACCAAAAAAAAACAAAAAAACAACGGATCTACTCCCTTGACGACCACGACCGGACTCAACGTAGCATGCTGGAACATCCGAACCATGCTCGACACAGCAGACAGCGGACGCCCTGAACGTCGCTCCGCCCTCATTGCCCATGAATTGCGGAGGTTAAACATCGACATCGCCGCGCTCAGCGAAGTACGCCTCCCGGACGAAGGCAACCTCTAAGAACTTGGCGCTGGTTACACCCTCTACTGGTCAGGCAGGCCTGCATCAAAAAGACGGCTCTCAGGCGTGGGCTTCATGGTCAAGACCTCCATTGCGACTAAGCTGGAAAGCCTACCAACCGGTCACTCCGACCGCATCATGTCCATGCGCCTCCCACTGAGACACCAGCAATACGTCACCCTTCTCAGTGTGTACTTCCCAACCCTTCTGGCAGAGCCTGCAAAAGTTCTACACTGACCTGCGCAGCCTCATACAGAGCACCCCTGCAGACGAGACAGTCATCATCCTTGGCGACTTCAACGCCAGAGTGGGCCAGGACTCTGAAGCCTGGAAAGGAGTCCTCGGCAAGCATGGCGTTGGGAACTGCAATGACAATGGCCGCCTACTGTTGGAGTTCTGTGCAGAGCAGCAACTTGTCATCACCAACACTACTTTCCAGCAAAAGGACAGTCGAAAGACCACCTGGATGCATCCTCGCTCCAAGCACTGGCACCTTATCGCCCATGTCCTAGTGCGTCAGAGGGACCGCAGTGATGTCCTCCTCACCAGAGTGATGCCCAGCGCAGAATGTCACACTGACCACCGCCTTGTCCACTGCAAACTCAGGCTCCGCCTCAAGCTGAAACTCAAGAAAGGGGGCCCCTCCAAGAAAAAGCTTGATGTTGCCAGCCTTCAGCTTGACGATGTGAAAGCTGCCTTTCAGACAGATTTGCAGCGCATGCTGAAAGACACAGCTCCAGCAGACTCCCCCCCCCCCCCCGCCCCCACCCCCCCCCCCCCGCCCCCACCCCCCCCCCCCTCCCCGAAACACTCTGGGAACAACTGAAAACTGCTATTGCAAAATCTTCTGCGGAAGTCTTGGGCTTTGCTAGAAAGAGGAACAAAGACTGGTTTGACAAAAACAACGTAGAGATCCAGGAATTTCTAGCAAAAAAAAAAAAAAGAGCCGCCCACCAGGCCCACCTAGCCCAGCCTTAATGCCCTGTGAAGAAGTCTGCCTTCCGCCTCATCTGCAGCAGTCTCCAACGCAAGCTTAGAGAGACCTTAAGAATGAGTGGTGGTCCAGACTCGCACAGAGGACCCAGCTTTGCGCTGACAACGGTGACTACAAGGGCTTCTACGAAGCACTGAAAGCAGTGTATGGCCCCAGGCACCTGCTTCACTTCAAAGTCCCCTGCGAAGCGCTGATGGACAGGCACTCCTCACAGATAGTACGTCCATCTTGAACCGCTGGTCGGAATACTTTCAGGCCTTTTTCAGCGCTGAGCGCACTGTTCAAGAAGCAGTCATCCTCCAAATCCCACACCTCCCAATAAAGGTTGAATTGGACGAACCGCCCACCACTGAAGAGACCCTCAAGGCCATCCACCAGCTCAAGAGTGGCAAAGCAGCAGGCATTGACGGAATCCCGCCAGAGATCTGGAAACATGGAGGTCCAGCACTGCACAACAAGCTCTGTGACCTCTTTCTCTGCTGCTGGGAGAAAGGAACACTACCAAAGGATCTCCGTGATGCAGTCATCATCACCCTGTACAAGAACAAAGGAGAGAAGTCTGCCTGCTCTAATTATCGTGGAATTACCCTGCTGTCCATTGCCGGGAAAATTCTCGCAAGGCTGTTCCTGAATCGGCTGGTACCTGCCATCGCTGAAGACCACCTCCCAGAAGGCCAGTGTAGCTTCAGAGCCAACAGGAGTACCACCGACATGGTCTTTGTGCTGAGACAGCTTCAGGATAAGTGCCGCGAGCAGAACAAAGGGCTGTACGTAATGTTTGTCGACCTAACAAAAGCGTTTGACACTGTCAGCAGGCAAGGCATGTGGCAGATCCTGGAGCGACTTGGCTGTCCCCCAAAGTTCCTTAGCATGATCGTCCAGCTCCACGAGGACCAGCAAGGCCAGGTCAGACTCAACAGTGACCTCTCAGAACCATTCCCCATTCTCACCTGCGTGAAGCAGGGCTGCGTGCTGGCACCGACCCTCTTTACCATCTTCTTTAGCATGATGTTGAAGCAGGCCACAGTGGACCTCGACGATGACGACGCAGTGTACATCAGGTATCGTCTCGATGGTAGCCTGTTCAACCTCAAACGACTGCAGGCCCACACCAAAACCCTAGACCGACTGATTCGTGAGCTGTTCTTTGCTGATGCCGCTGCCCTCGTTGCACTCACAGAGAGAGCCTTGCAGCGCATCACGTCCTGCTTCGCAGATGCTGCCCAGCTCTTTGGACTTGAGGTCAGTCTGAAAAAGACAGAGGTCCTTCATCAGCCGGCACCCAAGGAAGAGCAGTGCCCTCCCCACATCACCATCGGCGAGTCCGAACTGAAGTCTGTACACCAATTTACCTACCTTGGCTGCATCATCACGTCAGACGCCAAGCTGGACAAGGAGCTGGACAACAGTTTGGCAAAAGCGAAAAGTGCTTTCGGGCGACTATTCAAGCGGGTTTGGCACAATCAACAGCTGAAAAAGGCACCAAGATCAGCGTGTACAGAGCTGTCGTCCTCACCACCCTGCTGTATGGTTCCGAGTCCTGGGCCCTCTACCGCAGCCAACTACGCCTCCTAGGACGCTTCCACCAGCGCTGCCTACGTAGCATCCTCGACATTCACTGGGGTGACTATGTCACCAACGTCGAGGTCCTTCAACAGGCAGAAACTGTGAGCATCGAGGCTTTGCTGCTGCGGACACAGCTTCGCTGGGCGGGGCACATCTCTAGGATGGAGGATCATCGCTTACCCAAGATCACCCTGTTCGGCGAGCTCGCCACTGGACACCGAGATAGTGGTGCACCAAAGAAGAGATACAAAGACGGTCTCAAGAAGTCACATAGTGCCTGCCAAATCGACCACCGCCAGTGGTCTTCGCTTGCTGCGGATCGCGACACCTGGCGCTCCACCATTTACAAGGCAGCCGTCTCCTTTGAGGCATCTCGCAGAGCTAGCCTTAAGGACAAGCGGCTCAGGAGAAAAAAACAGTTGTCGAAACTCAGAACCCTGGCCAGAGCTTCCCCTGCAGCCACTGCGGTCGAACCTGCCTGTCCCGGATTGGCCTCCGCAGCCACGAACATGCCTGCAGACGTCGTGGGCAACCCCTATAGAATCTTCTTTCGCGAAGTCAAGCCAAGAGAGAAATAAAATACATAAACTAACAAATTACTTAACAAAATGATAACAAAACAACAGTGAATTATATAAACAAAATGTTTGGTATGTCTAGGGGGAGAGAAGGGGCGGGGGGTACGTGTAATGGACGACTGTTTATACCGGAGCATCTTGTGTTTCACGTGTCTAGGGAGGGGCGGGAGGGGGGACAACAGATAAGGGGTAATGGAGTATGAACATCTTGTGTATCGTGTGTCTTGGAGTGGGGGGGGGGGGGGGGACAAATTCACATCCTACTTTGAACGAAAATGACGCAATTTTTTAAAAATGAAATTTGCATCACTGTCACGGGTTCGGATTGTATTCCGCAGTTCGTGCGGCGGGTCCATGTTTGTCTGTTTCCATATGCCTGATCCGGCAGTACACGAATTCGCATCCGGCTTCGAAAGAAAATGAAGCAATTCAGTTTTGGAGGAAAATTGCAACACTGCATCGGGTTCGGATCGTATTCATATCGGATTCGTGCTCAGTCATGGAACCGTAGCTTACACAGACGATAGAAGTGAAGACACACTGGCGGGTACAAGGCCGTCTGAATTAAGCCACACTGGCGGGTACAAGGCCGTCTGAATTAAGCCACGCTGAATTAAGCCAGTCTACGATTTAAAAAAGAAAAAAAAAAAAAGAAAAAAAAAAAAAAAGAAGACACGTGACGGGTACAAGGCCAAGACACATATGATACGGTGACAGGTAGAAGGCCTAATTCAGTAAGACCGGCAGAGAGGCGGTAGAGATGAAGACAGATGACGGGTACAACTGAAGGCACCTAATTAAGACACAGACGACAGAGATGGAGACAGATGACGGGTACAACTGAAGGCACCTAATTAAGACACAGACGATAGAGATGGAGACAGATGACGGGTACAACTGAAGGCACCTAATTAAGACACAGACGATAGAGATGAAGACAGATGACGGGTACAACTGAAGGCACCTAATTAAGACACAGACGATAGAGATGAAGACAGATGACGGGTACAACTGAAGGCACCTAATTAAGACACAGACGATAGAGATGAAGACAGATGACGGGTACAACTGAAGGCACCTAATTAAGACACAGACGATAGAGATGAAGACAGATGACGGGTACAACTGAAGGCACATAATTAAGACACAGACGATAGAGATGAAGACAGATGACGGGTACAACTGAAGGCACCTAATTAAGACACAGACGATAGAGATGGAGACAGATGACGGGTACAACTGAAGGCACCTAATTAAGACACAGACGATAGAGATGGAGACAGATGACGGGTACAACTGAAGGCACCTAATTAAGACACAGACGATAGAGATGAAGACAGATGACGGGTACAACTGAAGGCACCTAATTAAGACACAGACGATAGAGATGAAGACAGATGACGGGTACAACTGAAGGCACCTAATTAAGACACAGACGATAGAGATGAAGACAGATGACGGGTACAACTGAAGGCACCTAATTAAGACACAGACGATGGAGATGAAGACAGATGACGGGTACAACTGAAGGCACCTAATTAAGACACAGACGATAGAGATGGAGACAGATGACGGGTACAACTGAAGGCACCTAATTAAGACACAGACGATAGAGATGAAGACAGATGACGGGTACAACTGAAGGCACCTAATTAAGACACAGACGATAGAGATGAAGACAGATGACGGGTACAACTGAAGGCACCTAATTAAGACACAGACGATAGAGATGGAGACAGATGACGGGTAAACTGAAGGCACCTAATTAAGACACAGACGATAGAGATGAAGACAGATGACGGGTACAACTGAAGGCACCTAATTAAGACACAGACGATAGAGATGGAGACAGATGACGGGTACAACTGAAGGCACCTAATTAAGACACAGACGATAGAGATGGAGACAGATGACGGGTACAACTGAAGGCACCTAATTAAGACACAGACGATAGAGATGGAGACAGATGACGGGTACAACTGAAGGCACCCAATTAAGACACAGACGATAGAGATGGAGACAGATGACGGGTACAACTGAAGGCACCTAATTAAGACACAGACGATAGAGATGGAGACACTGAGACGACGGTTACAAGACCCCATTAGGACACAGACTCAGACTATAGAAATGGAGCCGGACAGGTGACGGGTACTGGCAAGGCCTAATTAGGACTGTAACACAGACGGTTGAAATGAAAGCAGGTGACGGGTGCCAGACCTAATTAGGACACAGACAATAGAGATGGTGACGGGTACCACTGAGACCTAATTTTAGGACACAAACTGCAGAAATGAAGACTGGTGACGGGTACAAGGCCAAGACTGACACAGCGTACCGACAGAAGCGGCCGGAAACACACGCCTATTGCGTGAACATCCGACCTCTGCCGTTGTAACGTGTCGCCGGCCTATCGGTTTCCCCATAAGCCCGCTGTCATGACTGAAACTGAGCCTTGTACCTTTAGGTGATGTCACCGTTCCAGTCAGTAAACGCTTGCCCTGTCGGTGGCCCTCGCGCCAGAAATCAGAGGTCGCTGGCAACAGGTAGCCGGTGTCTTCTAACTTTGAGTTGAGTTGTCCGCCAAATGAATGATAGTCCCTTTGAGTTGTCCGCCTCGCCACAAATGACTGATAGTCCCTTTGAGTTGTCCCGCCTCGCCACAAATGACTGATAGTCCCTTTGAGTTGTCCGCCTCGCCACAAATGACTGATAGTCCCTTTGAGTTGTCCGCCTCGCCACAAATGACTGATAGTCCCTCTGTATATCAACAGGCAGCAGATGTCATGGCCGGTACACTGCAGGTTCTAACTTTAAGTTGCCCGCTTAGTCACAATACTCAGTGAATGATAGCCAGTCACTCTATTTTAAGAAAGGTACTGACGCTGCAGCACGTCACCGCCGGCATAAAGGCAGCAGTATGATGTGTCTGCCAACCCCGGAGTTGAGTCGGCTGGCTACGGCAGCAGGACTGATTTGTGACTGACCGTGCATGAACAAGTCAGTTGTACCGTTATATATATATTGACTGCGCCGGGACGGACAGGGGCGTAAACTAACTTGAAACCCTGGAGCCTACACTGGTTGCCTCCCTTGATTGATGCGATGGCCGTATCAGCGCATCAATCGCGGGAGACAACCAGTGAAAGTTATCGCAGTACCATTAGTACACGAGAATTAGTGAGAGTTTTCAAGCGTTACACCGATCTTGTAATGCAAAGTCCGCCCCGCCCCGCCCCGCCCCGCCCCTTTTACCCCCAGGCCGAGGCCGAGACACGGTTTAGGTGTGTTTAGAAAGATGTGTTACTGGGGAGCTGCTTCCCCTTTGTCGTCCTTGTGCAAGACTCTCAGGTATCAAAGTTTAGGAGCCCATGGTCGTCACAATCAGCCTCGAGCCGAGTAGCGATTGCTTGAGTGGTTTCACCGACTTTGCCCAAGTTATCATACTCTCGGGCCAAGTCAGTGCTGGCGCACTAGCGTTGGGTTTATTTGCCGAGTGTACTGCAGAACCTAGGGCATGCCTGACAAACTGATGCGAAGGGGCAAATCGGGGGATCGGAGAGGTTGGGGGGTTGGGGTTCAGGACCCACTCCCCCCCCCCCCCCCAAAAAAAAAAAAAAAGAAGAAAAGAAGAAAAAAAAAAAAAGAAAAAAAAAAGAAGAAGAAAAGACTGAAAAGGAAAACGACTTTGTGAAAGTCGATTATGTACACCTCGTGAATCTTATACAATGAATAGAGAGAGATGTTATAGTGAAACAAAGCGCGCCATTCCAAACTCCCCCTCCCACCCTCCCACCCCCACCCCACCCCCACCCCCAAAAATTAATCAAATAATTTAAAAAAATAAAAATCTGCTTTTTGATGATTTTGCGGCCATTGGGAAGCTGCACTGAGGGGTCTGCCCAATGAGCGTCATATGTCTCAGATTAATGGTCCCAAACAACTTGCTGGATTCCCGCCCTTCGCCCCCCCCCCCCCCCACACCCCCCACCCTTCCCCCGGCCTTCGATTTTTTAAGTCCATGAGTACAGAACTTAGGGGATGACACGTCCATCAGTGAGTACGGCGGAACTTTGTATACTTTAAGTCCATGAGTACGGAACTTTTATGCCGCGTTAAGTCAACGACTGAGTACGGAACTTTGTATACTTTAAGTCCATGAGTACGGATCTTTGTGGACTATAATTTTATGAGTACGGAACTTTGTGGACGATAAGTCTATGAGTACGGAACTTTACATACTTTAAGTCCATGAGTACGGATCTTTGTGGACGATAAGTCTATGAGTACGGAACTTTGTATACTTTAAGTCCATGAGTACGGATCTTTGTGGACGATAAGTCTATGAGTACGGAACTTTGTATACTTTAAGTCCATGAGTACGGATCTTTGTGGAAGATAAGTCTATGAGTACGGAACTTTATATACTTTAAGTCCATGAGTACGGAACCGTTGTGTCATTTTAGAACGTATGAAACAATCGCCAAACATATACAGAAATTAAAACAGTTGAATGAGTGACATATATTTTTTTTTCGGAATGAGTAAATCTTGTTACGTTGATGAAAAGAAAAGGGGAGACTGCCAGTGCTCATATTTTAGGAAGTTTACAAAGTAAAGTAGGTAAGAGCACTGTCACAGGGGAGAGAAGTGTGCATGATCGACCAGTGATCATAGATCTACAGTGGCCAAAGCACACACAAAAAAAAAGAGATAGGAAAGAGAGGGTGCGCTAAGAAAGTGGCTGAAAGCAATGCATATGGAAGCCCCCCCCCCCCCCCCCCCCCGAAGGGGGGCGTATCACATATCCCACTGTTCCAGCCACTTAGTGCATGGAAATTTTAATCTAGGTCCCCCAAGGGGGGGGGGGGGGGGTCCAGATATTAAGCCGGTGAGGACAGCTGTTTCGGTCTTGGCGACCTGTTTAGCACAGTTACGTTGTTACGTTGATGTTTGTTTTGGATTCCTCAGTGGGATTTCGTGTGTATGAGGACGGAAATGCAGTTTTGGCCATTGTTTTACGCCGATAGGCGGGTTTTTGTTTGGATATCATTGTTGTTTTTTCGTGTATACAAAATATGTAAGAGAGCTCCCGTCTGGCCGTAGGTTCAAGGCTCCTCTTGTTAAAACCAAACGCTACAAGGGCAGCTTTGTACCCTCGGTCATCCGTCTCCTAAATGAAGAGTGTGTTAACTAGCGTATCTCTCTCTCCTTGTTGACGCCGTCGAGGAACTTGCACCTCAGATGTCGCAGTTGCATCTTGCAAGTGACAGACTCACTCCTATACCACTAACAATGTACACTGTGGTCATGTTTTTTTTTTTTTTTTTTCTCACCATTGTTATAATGTGGCTAAAACCGTACGCGCGCATGTGATCCCAACGAAAGAAAATTTGTCGGCTAGACTGACACAATAAAGTATTTGAATTGAGTTGAATTGAATTGAATTCACACACACACACACACACACACACACACACACACACACACACACACACACACACACACACACACACACACACACACACACACACACACACAGGAGCACAAAAGCCTCACAGTGGGTTACCTACCATTTCATGTGAAAATGGGTTCCCATATTTCTATTTATTCTAGGGCTCTGGAATTGATGCGAATGTTTAGAATTCACCTTATAACTAAGCTCTATAACTTAAAATAAAATAGACATTTTCTAGAAACAGAGCCACTAGATGCAGAAAAAAATGGGTTTCTACCAATAAAGTGGGTGGGTGTCTCTCTCACACAAAAACTGGCATTACAGTCAAAATGGGTGTTTCACAACATTAGGCGTCTGTAATAAGGTCAAGTGCATGGAATACTTTTTTTTTCACATTCATTTTTTTGTTTTGTTTTTTCAACTTAATGTGTATGTATGCATTAACATTCTTAACATTGTATGGTGCAAAATTGAATGAACACTGGCCTGTAACCTTTCGATTATGATTTTTACAGAGCAAATCTTTTAAACATTGCTACGTTTTGTCATTCTGAAGCAAAACAGTTTATGCATGGCATTTATGTGGGAATTCTGGACATTAAACGACTTTTAAAAAAAATGTACTCTGCAGTTTGAGACAAACAGCAACAGAGCATTTTGATATTAACCCTTATTATTCGGAATACACCAGTGTGTGCAACAAGTGTGGCTAAAATAGTCCAAAGGGTAGTGGCAGAACAGCTTGGCGCCTCTAGGCGCCAAGCTATTGTGGCACCACCCTTGAACTAATGTCATTGGTCTATGTCCTCATCTGTAAGTTCTGTAATGTAGCTTGCATATATGGCAGTGTACAAATTTGAAGCTTTTAGCCTCAGTATGATGCAGGTTAAAAAGTGTGGAAAAATATGAAAGACAGAAAAAGACCCAGACGAAGAAACTAACACTTCACTTATTCTACCCCAGACACACCAGAGCAAAATAAAGATCGACCATGATAGTTCAAGGCTGATGCCAGAATAGAGTGGCGCCTATGGCCGCCAAGCTATTCTGGCATCACCCTTGAACTGTCGTGGTTGATCTGTGTCCTGCCCTGCAACGCAGTTTTCAGAAGACGACTTCAACATTTGGGGATTCCGGTCTTGGGGTAGAATGAGTTAAAATGACAAAACAGAACACTGACATTAATTAATGAACTGACAACATGGGAAATCAATCACTTGAAACTTCAGCCTTTATTAATCACATCAAAGGTGCATGCATATAAAAACACAGTAATTGTTTGTAAACACTTCAAATCAAACAATCAAGAGCAGTCAAACCTTTTTCTGCCAACTTTGTGATGAGGAAAACTAGTTCTTGCCCAAGTTCGGCACGTAAAGGGTTACCGCGACTTAATCTATTCATAAAATGGAGAGAGAAATATAATACTGAGTTCTAGCAAGTGCGACAATAAAGTTTAGCCGATAGCTACTGTCATCATCAAAACTATCTAGATTGTCATCAGGCTCTGGACGTCTTTTCTCCGTCATGCTCATCGATTCCTGTGTTGTTGACTTGCTACTTGCTTCATTCACAGGTGCGGTTCCCCCCCCCCCCCCCCCCCCCCCCCCGAGACCTCTCTGCCAGTTTCTGATGTGTCTTCATTGTCAAAGTCAATCTCTTCATCATCGCCCAGCTCAGCTCTAATGCAACTCTCAAAATCTGTCATCCCATTGTTAACTGACAGAAGAATCTTTGCCACTTTTGCCTTTTGAATGACGTCTTGAGGTTGGCGGTAGATATGGCGATGTATCCGAATATCATGGCTAAGGAAATCTGCCAGCTGATCCTGGTCTAACTCCGAGATGGCCATTGACTGAGCCAAAGTTGCAACCTGCTTCCGTAACTGAGTAAATGTGAACATGGCTGGGTATGACACCCCTGCTTCTAGGGCATGGGCCTTCAGAACATCATGGCCTCTGTAAGGCCTCTGACCAGAAGGTGTGGCAAAGATGTACTGGGAATCAGCGAGAGCTGGCACTGATTACCTCATTTGAAGGATTCTGTCCACAGTTGTCATCATCTTCTTCGTCAGCAAAACGGGAACACTCCTATTAAACTTGCCTCTGATTTCCACTCGCTGAAAATGATTCACCATTTTCTTCTCAACCTCTGTGAGACCTTTCAAGATATCTTGATTGGTGATCGATCCAATCTTAGCATTCTGGAAGTCTGACACCTTCATTCTCTGAACTTCTCCCCCTCGTTTTCGGTTGAAAAGTGATACAGCACAAAGAGTTGCTTTAACCACTGTCGGATAATCTTCCGAAACCATCCTTGTCTCAAGAAGCTGTTGGACCTTCCTCACATCTTCACATGATGGGATCAGCTTGGGTTTGTTCATGGTCATTTTCCCGACCGACTGGGCTGCTGTAGCGGACACACAATCATACCAGTCCCCGTTGAAGACAGAGTCAAACAGCTGCGCCACAGAGAGCTCCTGTCGCCACCTGTCGTCTGAACCCTGCCCAAGCTAATTGGATGCCTGTGACTGTTTGATCTGACATAGTCGATACAATACTGTCTATGTCAGAGATCCCAGCAATTGATGCCGACACACCCTCTGAATCCGGTGAGCTCGAGCCAGGAACAAACTCCTCGTCATCACTGCCCTCGTATTGCGATGCGCTGGCACTACTCTCAGTCTCAGGTCCATCCCAGGCTCCATTTGCCAACTGGAGAAAGAAAGAAAGAAAGATTGAAACCAAAGCTGCATTAGGACAGAAACAGCCCAATTTTGGTTTAAGGGGCCTTGCACAAGAATAAAAAGAGTAATCCCGTGTATGACCGATTTACATATGTGTGACCTCGGTGACGAGGGCTGGCTTCTGCAGCAGCAAAATCCACGTTTTCTGAAAATGCAAGCAGTTTTCACACATTTGTCAACCCTGCGTGACCCTTTGAGAGAGGTCACTCAAATTGGCATGTTTAAAAAGGTCTTGCCACAAAGTATCCTTGGGCCAAGCTTGAAGAATGTGGCTTGAATAGTCTCCGAGAAAATGCCACCGTTAACTCATTCTACCCCCAGACACACCACAGCAGGATAAGGCATCACCCTTGAACGATCATGGTTGATCTGTGTTCTGCGCTGCAATGCGGTCTTGAGAGGACAGGGGCAAAATTTAAGGATTTTGGTGTTGGGGTAGAATGAGTTAAAGTTTACCATGGACGACGGACGGACGACCAGTGGCCCAGAACATAACTCACTTTTGCTTCGCACGCACGCCAGCCAATAAAATGAAGATGATCATAGAATCACTTTACTTACCAGTTTGTAATTGGGAGCATTCCGCTGCCGTCCATGCACCCTCCTACCAGACGCACCCTCTGTGGCAGAGGCTGGGGGGCCATGATGCTGCAGCTGACTAATTTGGCCATGGGCCTTGGTCATGTGCCAGGAAGGGGCGTGCTTGTCCACTTCCATAGATCCCGATGGGTTCGGACATCCTGCTGCCATCCGGCGCTGGGTGTGTGCAGAAAGTCCTGAGCCGGTGTGACCAAAACGGTGTTGCTGCAAACATGTCCAATACAACCATGTAAACCAATTGACATTTTGAATCAGATTGATTGTACATTGCTTAACGTCCTGACAGCAACAAGGCTTTCTCAGGACGTGCCTGCACTGCTTGTGAAAAAAACACCTAAACAGAACATTGCCATGTATGTCGCCAGCCGGTGAAATACGTTAAATAAACCTAACACATGGGGCCTAAATAAAGCTAAGACCATTTAGCAACACACATCCAATATCAAGAGCTACAGGCAGTGCAGACAGTAGGGAGAGTTTTAAAAAGGCAAATACAGGTGAATGGACAAAGGGTAGACAGAAACACATGCCTCAGAATAGAGAGAAAAACCCACCCTGTGGGGCTGACCAGGGTGACCCTGGGAACTAAAAACTGGTAATACAGTAAAAAGCGACACTTCAGTTGCACAATCCGAAAGACCTGTTTGTGGACATTTGTTCTTCGAATCGCGAGGCAGTTTTGCAAACGAGGATTGAAATCTGGCACCATTTAAAAAAAAAAAAAAGTCAACTCATACTGTGCATGCATGTGTCAAGTTACTTTTCGATCACTGACAATCACACGTCAGAAAAAAAAAGAAACAAAATCGCGTGGCAGATTGACCTTGTAATGGGGTTATTGAACGAATTCCTTTCATTGAAGAAGAAAGCTTTTGTTAAAATCGTGGGGTTCTATTATCATTTACTACAAGACTCAACGGTCAGAGAGAGGAAGACACGGACCGGGCCACGGCTGAAGCAGATGCCTTATTTTTCTGGGCCAAACGGGTATCGGGGATTGGAGGCATCTCTCAGTTAAATAACTGCACTGAACAAGTACATTTGGGCGTGCTCTTAACTAAGAAATATTGCATAAAGTACCTCTGCAAACGCTGAAGAATGGCCAACGGTTGGGGACGAAAGACGTTTTAGGAAGGACAAGGGAAACAACTCCGTTCATCGGTGTTGGGCTAACCAATCAGCGATCATCAAGTTGATCTGAAAACACTCGCTTCCGTGTCAACACACAGGCCCAGGGCATCGCCAAAACACAACATGAAGTAAATCTGGCGAAATGGGGACATCCTATTTTGATATTTTTTTCTGACTTTTGAATGAAAGATAATGAAAGATAATGCAGAAACAACCCTCAGAAAAAATGGGTGCCTGACTTGGTCACCCAGAATTTTACACACACCCATTTTGCATAAGGATGGTAAAGAAAGTAACCCATTTGAGGGGTTTCGTGTACGCACACACACACACACACACACACACACACACACACACACACACACACACACACACACACACACACACACACACACACACACACACACACACACACACACACACACACAACTGACACACACACACATACGCACACACACAGACTCGCACACTGCTGTGTCTTTGTCGGTGTGATGTACTGCACTGAGAGTGAGAAAGCGGACAGAGAGAGAGAGAGAATCTCGTGTACCGCTAAGTCAATCTCTCTGTCGGTGCTGTATACTGTAAAACTAAAAGCGACTATTAAAAAGAAAGGAAGGTACGAAAAATGTTACCTTCTGGCGAGCTTATTCCACCATAAACTGATATAGAGGGCTGTAGTCAATGCACAAGCCCATGACAGCTACTGCAATGAGAGAGATTTTAGATCTAGCTCCCGCCAATTTATCAACAAGATATTTGAGATAAAAAGATTGCATGTCATTATACATTGTGATGGTAACAACTTGACAGTTATTGTTTTCATCCCTACGTCACACACGATCAGTTCTTTAGCGCAAACCGTACCATGTGACCGTGACACAAAAACCCTTGTAGCGACAAATGGCGGACTTGTGACTCATCTTGGATGCGAGTTTTGTTCTATAAAAGATCACCTTGTGATTCATCTTGGATGCGAGTTTTGTTCTATAAAAGATCACCTTGTGATTCATCTTGGATGCGAGTTTTGTTCTATAAAAGATCACCAAAACGTTCTAAAGCATTAAGTTACTTAGTGTTGTTCGAAACAACAAGCACACTTAGTCGGACGCCAAGCTGGACAAGGAGCTTGACAGCAGGCTGGCAAAAGCGAACAGTGCTTTCGGGCGACTTTTCAAGCGGGTGTGGCACAATCAACAGCTGAAAACAGGCACCAAGATCAGCGTGTACAGAGCTGTGGTCCTCACCACCCTGCTGTATGGTTCCGAGTCCTGGGCCCTCTACCGCAGCCAACTACGACTCCTCGAACGCTTCCACCAGCGCTGCCTGCGTACCATCCTGGGCATTCACTGGAGTGACTATGTCACCAACGTCGAGGTCATTGAACAGGCTGAAACTGTGAGCATCGAGGCTTTGCTGCTGCGGACACAGCTCCGCTGGGCGGGGCATGTCTCCAGGATGGAGGATCATCGCCTACCAAAGATCACCCTGTTCGGCGAGCTTGCTACTGGACACCGTGACAGAGGGGCACCAAAGAAGAGATACAAAGACTGTCTCAAGAAGTCACTTGGTGCCTGCCAAATCGACCACCACCAGTGGTCTTCGCTTGCTGCGGACCGTGACACCTGGCGCTCCACCATTTACAAGGCAGCTGTCTCCTTTGAGGACTCTCGCAGAGCTAGCCTTAAGGACAAGCGGCTCAGGAGAAAAAACAGAGATGCCGCAGCTCAGAACCCTGGCCAGACCTTCCCCTGCAGCCACTGCGGTCGAACCTGCCTGTCTCGGATTGGCCTCCGCAGCCACGAACAAGCCTGCAGATGTCGTGGGCAACTCCTATAAAATCTTCGTTCGCGAAGTCAAGCCAAGAGAGAGAGAGTTGTTCGAAACAACAAGCACACTTAGTACTGGAGACGGCGACGACATGAAATATTTTAAATTACGTCATAAGTCTATTATGTATAAACGCATATTCCTTTGACGTCAGTCATGTCTGGCGTGATCAATGTCGGAAGATGTCTTCTTGATTTCCTTTACGAAAATAGTGGAGGAATGAAAACAAATATGTTATTGGTAGCAGGGGCTTGCTGCACGGACTCTTGTGGGCCTTCGGGAGGTCAAAGGAACCATTGTACCCCTCAGGCCTTCGGGGTACAATGGTTCGCCTTTGACCTCCCTCAGGCCTACGGTCCTGCGACCAATAATATGTACGTCGCTTGACAGGAAAAATGACGTCATTTTTGTAGTTTGAAAGTTTCAATGACAGGAAAAATGACGTCATTATTATAGTTTGAAAGTTGCATAGAGCCATCGTGTGGCAGTGTTGAAAAAAGTTAAATTATTGTTACAAAGCTTTCCTTTCAGTGTACTAATCGTTAATATTTTAAACTGAGCGTTATTTAAAAAAAAATACGTACATGAAATTTAATGAAGCTGTATTGTGGAAATGGTTATTAAAAAAAGAAAAGAAAAGAAAAAGCACACACACACACACACACACACACACACACACACACACACACACACACACACACACACACACACACACACATATATCCAAGACATATATATATATGATTAAAGTCTTATTCAAAGTATATTAGTTGAGGCAAGTCCCAGAAAGCAACTATCTGTGGATTTTCCGACATGTAAAATGTCGGCTGGTGGAGCGGAAAACAGTGCTACTTGAAAAATCACACTAAAAATTGATTTACCGAACTTTTCACGACAGCACCTTTATATTTTGAACCGGAAAGCTGCGCGAGTTTCATGTTGACAACTCTGTCTTAACTATCTTTTATCAGTTTTGTATTCAAAGTGTCTGTGCTGTCTGTGGCTCTTGATGTTGGATGTGTGTTGCTGAATGGTATTAGGTTTATTTAGTGTATTAGACCGCCTGGCGACATACGTTGTTTGTTTTGTTTCACAAGCAGTGCAGGCACGTCCTGAGAAAGTCTTGTTGCTGTCGGGACGTTAAGCAATGTACAACCAACTAACCAACTGTATTCACCTTCTCATGCGTCTGTTGGTTTGGGAACATGGGGTCAAAAGAGATAAGACTAAGCCCCAGGAGCCAGTTGCATAAGCAAGCTTAGTCCTGCACCAGCCAGTAAGCAAGGTGTATGGATGGTATGGTACGGACGCTGTCTCCAAGGCGCACATATTCATCTAATTAAAGATGCTCAAGGCGCCGCCGTAAGGATTGTGGTGCTATAGCGGGGTGAGTGTTGTGGCGCTATAGCGGCGCACCTTGCTTAGTGGCTGGTGCAGGACTAAGCTCGCTCATGCAACTAGTGGCTCCAGATCAACATTAGTAGCAAGCCGATAACTGGTGTTCAGCAGCCCTGCCTTTCGTTTTTGTATCAGAAGCAGGTGCGTGACAAAGACTACCACATTGTATCTGATGATAATCACGTCTTGTTGCCTCAAGTTACTCCAGGTGACTACAGAACTGTGACGTGCAAAACAAATCGAAGTCTTTCTTCCGTCCCATCAACAATCCATCTTTTAAATGATGTCATGGCGTAGACCTATAGTCATGGGCATCATTTGAAGGACGGACAAGCTATCTATTTACGCAGTGCAGATGTCAGCCTTCGGTTTGTGAGTTGCTGAAGAGGCGGGTGATGTCACGTGATACGCATGCGTGTGTGCGTGCGTGCGACGTTGTTTGTGCGTGTGGAATAAGGTAGTGTCGTCTTAGTTAAATTTCTAAGTGACATCCAAGACATAACGGTCTGGTGTGTGATCTATGACAACGGGCAGTAGGGTGGGGGGGGGGGGGACTGAGGGGGGTGGCGGGGAGGGGAGGGGGAAGGAGGGGGACTGGGGCAGGGGTGTGTGCGCTGCACCTGTATACAATAAAATGAGTCACATTGGGCCGGTATACATAACCCCTTCACTGCCAGTCACATTGGGTCGGCATACTTAATAATAATAATAATAATAATAATAATAATAATAATAATAATACATATTTTTATATAGCACCCTTCCCCACAGACAGCAAGCTCGGAGCGCGTTACAGCACACACAAATAATTTAAAAAGGATAAAAATTAGAACAAAATAAATACTTACTCACTCTTTAAATAAACACATGCTCGCACGATGTAGGCACATTCCTAACACGAATAACACACAAACACACACACACACACACACACACACACACACACACACACACACACACACACACACACACACACCATCACACACACAAAAACACACACACACACACACACACACACAAACCCTTTACTGTCAGTCACATTGGGCCGGCATGCATAACCCCTTCACTGCCAATGGACACAGCATTGTCAATTCAGCCTCAAAGATCCTCATCCGTCAAAGGAAAATGAATATGCAGTGCCGGTCTCCCCCACATTTGGCCGTTGGATCAAGCCTGATAGGCTCCTCCGTCCTTTAGCCGTTGGCTGTCAGAAACAGTTCATCCGCCTAGTGGTGCAGTGTGGACACCATCCCCTCACGTGGCTGGTTTAGCCCACCACTGAGCTGAGTGGTTTGCCAGGGCCGGTGTGGCGCTTGGAGCCAGCACGTGAGAGATTAAGGAGATGGATGAGGACCAGTGATGCCCGTCCGTCCTATGTAGGACGCAGCTGCCGAACAGCAAAGGTACTACCTCTATCCAGAGTCCCTTACACCCCGTTATTTCGCTACTATCTGATGACTATGGTATCCTCTTAAGATGGCGGCTGACGCTCTGACGCTGCTAGGCAACGCGGGGAACTTCCCGAGCCCTATAGAGCACATGAGCCCCCTAGGATCTATACTTCCTTCAGTTGGGTGGCCGTGTTCAGTTCTTCCCGGTGTTCAATTGTGCTCAGCAGTGAAGGTCAAATTTGAAGGGGTCATTAAACGTCCGTCCCGTGACAGGGTTATAAAGTGTGCAACACTATCTCGTAAATGTAATCACCGCGTTTAGTGACAATGGCACAGTTTGTCACAAAGCTCCTGTAGAATTCCAAAACAGCCTGGACCAGCTTTAGTTATGGAGGAAAACTGGGTTAACCCATATCATACTGAGGCTCAAAGCTTCAAATTTGTACACTGCCATAAGCAAGTTACATTATAGTACTTACAGATAAGGATATAGATCAATGGCTTTAGTTGAAGGGTGGTGCCAGAATAGCTTGGCGCCTAGAGGCGCCAAGCTATTCTGGCACCACCCTTGAACTATTTTAGTCAAACTTATTTCACACACTGGTGTATTCCGAATGATAGGGGTTAAAAGCCCCAACGTGCCATACCGCATGCTTGTCAGTCACAGCCTGTCCGGGCTTTTACTGTCAACTGTTTTTCTCGAAAGACGAGCAGTTTTGACCTACTTCTGATTTAGGAACAAGGCGTATTGGTGACAACACTCGCGGAGTCGCCCTGAGCTGTGTCACAACCAACGGTTTTGTCACGAAACACGCAGACTCCACTGGAAGTGTCTATGAGCTGTGTCAATGTCAGTTCCCACTTGTCACAAAACACGTACTTGTTACCACTGACAGTGTCTACGAGTTGTGCCAATGTCAGTTGTCACATTACACGTACTAGGCTCCACTGACAGTGTCTACGAGCTGAGTCAATGTCAGTTGTCACTAGTGTCACAAAGCACGTACTAGGCTCCACTGACAGTGTCTACGAGCTGAGTCAATGTCAGTTGTCACTAGTGTCACAAAACACGTACTAGGCTCCTCTGACAGTGTCTACGAGCTGTGTCAGTTGTCACAAAACACGTACTAGGCTCCACTGACACAGTGTCTACGATCTGTGTCAGTTGTCACAAAACACGTACTATGCTCCACTGACACGGTGTCTTCGAGCTGTGTCGATGTCAGCTGTCACGTGTCACATTGTCACAAAGCACGTATACTACAAGTGACCGCACAATTGCCAAGTTGTCACAAGGCTCGCTATATTAACGCACCGAAGTTCAAAATGAGTTTTTGTCCCGAGCGCTGTTATCAGCAGGTCACCTTGTTTTGCGTGAGCGGGTGCACGTACTGAACTTCATACGCATGTGGTGCACCATTACCGAACTATCACAAGTTAGTTCGGGGTTTAACGTCCACGGCAGTTCAGTTAAGTGCTAATGGACGGCCCTGACCGTCGGGTTATGGGGGACAGGGAAATCTATTGCCTATGACGTACGACCCGAACACTGATCAATTCAGGCGCACTACAACTGTGCCCCTTTGATTTACCAGGATCTTTTAACGGAGAAGCCATTGAGCAAGCCCGTCTGTTCCCCCTGGATTGCGAGTCCAGTTAACAGGGCCGGGACGGTGACTCGAACCACAAACCCGGCGATTTCCTTCGCTCTCTTTTGCTTAACCGCCTGAGCTATTTTGGACTCTACCGAACTTATCGCAGTGGCGGCCGCATGCTCATCCCGGTAAAGAGCTGTTATAGTCTGTTAACTCATTCTACCCCAGACACACCACAGCAGGATAAGGATCCACCATGATAGTTCAAGGGTGATGCCAGAATAGCTTGGCCCCTACGGGCGCCAAGCTATTCTGGCATCACCCTTGAACTATCATGGTCGATCTGTGTCCTGCGCTGCAATGCAGTCTTGAGAGGACAGGGGCAAAATTTAAGGATTTTGGTGTTGGGGTAGAATGAGTTAAGCAAAGCTTGCCTTTTGTGTTTTTGTTTGTTTGTTTTGTGTTTTTTTTCCCAATTAACTTCTGAACACCACATATTTCAGCACGACGCTAAGAAAAATTTAACAAGATGGGATGAACCATAAACCACAAAGTCCCTTCTATATGAAAGCTGTCCTCGCTGTCAACGTTTCTACCTTTTGTTTTTGACCTGATTCTCATGTTGAAATATCTCTTATTGAACAAGATGAGGATTTCATCCCAAAGTCTACCCTATTGTTTGGAGATCACTGAGATGCATTTTTTTCTTTTAGGAACATTCACAGTTGTTCATATTTTTAAGCTTATCCTTCTGAGCCATTTCCCTCCTCTCTAAGCCAACCTTTGATCAACACACACGCCGGCGCACACAAATAAAGACAGACACACGGCGCTTCCCGCCATTAGTACGACATAAATTATGAAGAAAAATAGCACGAGCAGCAAAATGACGTCACTATAAGGCGTGACGTCATGGTATCGCTAGTCTCACGGCGCCGTGTACAAAGTGACGAAATTGATGTTTCACGTCACTCGTCCGAAAGGCACGCAGCCTCTTTCAGAGCTGACTGTTTTGTTCCACACAACCTCTTCCAGGGCTGACTGTTTGATGGGAGTATGTTACGATTGTGGTTGTGCTGTTCTGTGAGAACGGTCATGCATAAATCGTAGGAAACGATCTAAGATTTATTTGAGCTATCATGTTTACGAATCACGTACCTTTTTAGTGAATTTCACTTTCGTTTACGAATAGTGCGGTGTTGATTATCTGTTGCCGCACGGAGTTGAGTCATGAAGAGTCTAGAAGCAGCTCGAGTATTCATTTGTTTACTGCGCGCGTGTAGCTTAGCATCCAGTACTAGTGCACTAATTGCGTGTTTTCCAAATAAAGCGGGCAAGGTCGTGACCTGCCTGGCCTACTTTTGTGTGACGTCGTAGCGCGCCGGTATTTTTCCCAACATAGGGGTCGTAAATAGCAGCCAGATGTTTATAGAATATTCTAGTGTAATATTTATTCATTGATATTTAGGAGTTTTAGTTGCGTATTTTGTTCTGATTAGTTGTGTTATACGAATTTCCGCGATCTTTCTGGAAAGCCTGTTACTATAGAAGGATCGTGCTAGGAAGTATGTGCGTACATTGTCTTGCATTTGTCAGTTGTAGAGACACTCAGTTAGCGTAGGTACGTGGCCCGTTGGGGTGTACATTGTGTGAGACACTGTGTATGAGAAACTTTGTGTCAGAGTGGGGACATTGCAGAAAAGACTTTGTATCAGTGTTTGTGAGTTTGGAACTGCATTGAGTGGAGATCGCATTGCTGAATTAAAATATTGTTGGAACTGTTTCTCCAGTTTTGTCTACATCCTTAAGCCACGGTTGACGGATTGCAGCTGAATGAGGTTTATTTAAAAGAACCTTACGTGCGTGCGTCTGGTGTGTTTATCATACTACGACTACAACTCCACCACGTAACATATTGGCACCTCCGACGGGACCTTCTTCAGTTGGTTCAGTGGAAAGGGTAGCAGGAGAAGACAGCCAGCAGTGAAAAGCAGAGATGGCGACATCGGAGATGGAGACATTCCTGAAAATTGGAAAGGAATGTGGACTCAAAGGAGCTCAACTCCTCTAGTTTGTAAAGGAGAGAGAAAAGGAGAGACTAGAGAAAGAAGAAAAGAGACTAGAGAGAGAAGAAAAGAAACGAGAGAGAGAAGAAAAGGAGAGACTGGAGAGAGAGGAGAGAGAGAGAGAGGAAAAGAGACGAGAGAGATGGGAGAGAAAAGAAAGAGCGAAAGATCGTGAAATCAGGAAACTCGAAATCCAAGCAGAAGAAGCAGAGAAACAGCGAAGAGAGGCAGAGAAACAACGAGAAGAGGAGCGAGAAGAGGCGGAGAGGCAGCGACAACACAAAATTCATCTGAAGCAGATGGAAATAGAGGCACAGAGCCAGAGAGCTAATGAAGCAACAGCATTAGCCAGCAGAGAACAAACAGCCCGTGCGCCAAAGCTACCACCTTTCGCAGAAAACTCAGACAAGATGGACGCTTACCTAGAGCGATTCGAGCGATTCGCAAGTAGTAACAATTGGAAACAAGAGACTTGGGCTATCAAACTGAGTGCACTTATAACCGGCAAAGCGCTTGAATTCTACACCCGCTTGCCAAGAGAAGAAGCGAAGATTATACACAGTTGAAAGCCACCTTGCTGAGACAATACGACTTCACTGAAGAGGGTTACTGGCGACGATTTCGGAACTGCAAGCCTGAAGAAGGAGAAACACCCGGTCTATTCATTGAGAGAATCAGAAGCTACCTGGAGAAATGGATAAAACTGGCAGGCTTAAACAAAGAGTACCAGGACCTCTGTGACCTCATCATTAAAGAACAAGTCTTCAACGCATGCTCTAAGGACCTGGCCGCCCACCTCAGAGAGCAACAAGACCAGTCCCTATAGGCCCTGGCCGACTTCGCTCAAAGACACCTTGACACCCACAACATGAAGTTCGGGCCCAGTAAGCCGCAGCGTGTGTCTGCACCAGCAGAGGAAATCCACAATGTCAGAGACACCCCGAAATACAAGCCAGTGGAGAACCTGACATGTTTTCTCTGTGGAAAGAAAGGTCACAAGGCGATACGGTGTCCTTCTAAAGATGTTCCTCGAGGCGACAACATCAGAAGATCCAACAAAGATCGCGGGATAGCAGGCAGAAGCAGTACCGACCACGTCTCAACACAGGGCCGCCGCTGTATTAGCCAATGATGTGACTTCATCCAGTGACTTTGAGTCTAGAGAAAGGCAGGCGACACCGGAGCTGATTGAATCTTTCAGAAAGAATGGACGCATCCCAGCAGGAGATGGGGCTAAATTTTTACCAGTATCAAACATCGCGCTGCCTGAGAATGAAGTGCCGAATATGCCGGTGGTGTCAGGATTCGTCGGCAAAGCATCAGTGAGAGTGTTGAGAGACACTGGTTGTAGTTGCGTCATCGTAAGAGAGGACTTGGTAGCTAAGACCAGAAGCTACATGAATGGACCACCCTCATTTTGGCCGACGGTACTGGGAGAGTCACCCCTCTTGCCAATGTCAGTGTCGACACTCCGTATCTAACAGGAGAGGTGAAGGCGTTGTGCGTGAAGACACCAGTCTATGACCTCATCATCGGAAATGTTAACAGTGCCAGAAATCCAGATCCAAAGTGGAAAACTGAAACCTGTGCAGTTACGAGAGTCAGGAAGAGAAGAGTCACCATACCATTTCTCTAAACGTGACTGACAATACACAATTAAGCAGTAACGACGATTAGAGACACCTTAGAAGAAGAGAAGCGCAAGGCGCTGGAGCCACTGCAAAGCCAGGTGGACGCGACCGTGGCCAGCGAGCGAGAGAAGCTGGAGGCGGAACAGCGAGCAGCCGCCCACCGTTTGCAGCAAAAACGGACGCAAGAGTTGGTCAGTATGCAGCATGATGCCGAGTGGCATCGCGAAGAACAGATTGGATCGCCGAAAATCCAGATGAACGATCGACACGAGCGAGACGGAGCTCCTCTGAGTCAGGAGATATCAGAGCTGCAGGAGAAGGAGAGGAAGAAACAGAAGCTGAGAGTTCAAGCTACGGAGTCGGAACATCGGTTTACACCTGACCCGGGAACAACAGACACCCCAGCACGAGGTCAACTTGACATCGAACGAGCCGGTTCGCGACAAGCCAAGTCGTTTGTTTCACAACAAGAGAGAAGGACTGAGAGAGAATGTTGGGGACTTTTGTACTTTCCATGGGCCGACAGTGTTTGACCCAGGACCAATAACTGTGTGAACTGTGAACTGTACCCCATGATTTGACGATGTCCAGAAGTGAACTTTGACATTTTTAGTTTATCAAGGGTTCGCAGAATTTCGGAGCAGATTACCTGAGCAGAACAGTTTAAATGAACATTTTGTGTCCAGAACAGTTTCAAAGAAATATTTAGTTGTACATGAGAATTTAAAGGGGCATGTATGTGATCAGGACAGTTTAAAGGAACTGTGAGTTAATTATTTTCGTGTAGATGATTTGATTTTAATTTTGATGTGAAATTTGTGATATTTATGGTTTTGTGTAGGTTTACACAACCACAACCGTATTTTGAGGTTTGAGAAGAAATTTTTGTGAAATTTCGTTCTAAAAGGGGGGGGGGAGTAATGTTACGATTGCAGACCTGCCTACCCTTTACATTTGAAATGTGTAGTGTTCCGGACCAAATGTA
>BTPG01000001.1:181767249-182147432 GCA_036245525.1 Semisulcospira habei
GACTTGCTTAAAAAATTGGCTGTGAAAGCAGTGGATGCTTTGCCTGGCATAATTGGCACTGTTGTCAGTTGGTTGATTAGTACTGCAGCGAAGGCAGTAGGGTTTATGGCAGAGCATGTGTGGGTCTTTTTGGTTACAGTAGGAGGGTTGATGGTGGGTTATTTAATGAAACAGATAAAGAAGTAAAACCCCTAATCCAGTGAGGCCTATTACCAATGCAGTTCTCTCTGACTCATGAGTGTCAGGGGTTGGTGTTGACTGTACTGGTTGTATGGGTGCCGGTGTTGGGGCCAGGGCCAGGGCCGGGGCCGGGGCCGGGGCCGGGGGTGTTACCGTCTGTAATGATTTTAATGACTGAACATGTGTGGTTGTTCCTCCTAAGTTTACAGATTGATTGAGACCGAGTTTTTGACCAACACCTGCAACAATGATTTCATTATTATAATTTGTTATTGTACCCATTTGGAGTTGAAGGTCAGATGGTAACATGTATAACCCGATGCCAACTACAAAGTCAACTTTTGATCTGGCATATCTGAGAACGTCTTGATAGCGCTGTATGCTTGATGGGAGATCTACTGTTGAATTGATTGAATCTTCAAGATTTGCAAGAAACTGTTTTTGTGCTTCAAACTTTCCACTTCCATTCAAAATGTTTGATTTTGTTAGTGATTGTGCTCCTAGTATACACCAGACATATGTTCTGATAGACTCATTGACGTGCTCGACTCCTGCTTGAGTAAACCCGTCAGATTTATCTAAGACAAATGTGGTCCAGGCGTTAGACTGTTTCTGCTCTATTGATCCTAACCAGACTTCAGTTTTAGATGAGAATGAAGTGTAACCAGGGTAATAATCTTGAGGGTATTGTCTGTGACTCAAAGCGTAATACAATGTACCCATGCCTTTGTGATCATCAAGTTTTTGTGTGAAGTCATACTTAGTGCCAGGGTTAATGTTAAATTCATTACAAATGCGTTCAAATGCTTTCATATCCATGGGGTTGTTATACCTGTTGAAACTGGATTCAGTTGGTAATGGTGTATGCAGTTCTGACAGTATACGTCTAAGCTGGTAATAAACATGGAAATGATACACAGACCTAATCAGTTTGTTTGAGTGATTCAAGTGGTCTGTAAATGAAACACCACAGCCTGTAGTTGAGCATAGTATTGCAAAGTTGAGTTGGTTTTGAAACATCTGTAGTGGACTTGAAGACCACTTTCTTGCAGTAGAGTCATCTGTTATTGGAGGGTTTAGGTAATGGTCAAACGGATTCGGTACTTTGACTTGAAATAGATCTTGTACGCTTGCGTCAGACACAGCTATGTCGAGTTGATTTAGTTGAATTATTTTCTGTTCATAAGTAGGTGCGACATTGTATTTGGCATCCACATTAAATTGAAATGCGTTTGTAGTGGTGATGGTTGGTGATTTAAATTCCATCCTTTTTTATATGAGATAATAAAAATGTTTATTACCTTAACAAATCTTGACACAAGCAAACCAGTGTGGTTAACTAATGGGATTGATAATCGTGATGGTAGCAAGTCTGTAGCTATCCATGAAATGTTCTACACAGTAAAATGGTTTAATGTAGAAGATGATATATATAATAAAGTAATTTTTGGTGGTAAGACTGAAGCTTTACCGCCTGGTTATTATGACTTTTGTACTATAGCTGAATGGTTTCAAAGTAATTTTAAAATTAAAGCAACTTTAAATCCAGCTAACCTACTTGTTACATTAGAATCTCCGACACAAGATTGGTTAAGGATCTCAGATAGATTTGCATATTTACTTGGATTTTATACTGACGAAGATTGGTATAGATCAGATGATTTAGGTGAATTTAAGTTTGGTATTATAACAATGAAGACCAAAAAACTAAAAATAACTGGAAAACGCCCTGTCAATTTGTCAGTACACAGAGTGCTAAATGTTTATTTGAAAGAACTAAACACATCTGAGAATGTTCACAATGGAAAGCCTTCAACTTTGTTGAGATGCTTACCAACTGGAACTGCTCCGTATTGTGAAAGTGTAGTTGTTAGATTTCCTAATTTGCAGTTTAAGAAATTAGGTTCTAGTTTCTTTGAGTCACTGAGTATATCTGTAACTAATCAGGATGACAAACCAGTTCTTATGCATGATTTTAGTGTTGTGTTGGAAATTAAATAATTTTATTTTTGTTTATAAAAATGAGTGGTGGTCCAAAGTTGAGAATCATACCAGTTGCGTGTCCGGTAACAGAATTGAAAGATTTGGCAGACGTACAGGATTTTGAGAAGGAAGGGGAAATTGGAGAAATATATGGTTTTGAACTTGATTCAAATGGCATGTACAAGAGGAAAGTAATTGTTGACATGAAAGACGGTGAAAAACAGATTCCTAAACTTGGTCAGCTGCGTGATGTTACTGTACCTACTCCACCTGTAAATAATGCGCCTTACAACTTAATACATGTGGGTAGTAAGTGGGTGGTTTCACCTGTACCTGTTCCACCACCCACAATTGACTGGGACATAAAGTTGGAATTTATTAGTCCTTATGTATACACTGATGACGAAGGCGCCTTAGTGTTTAGGAAGGTTGTTAATTCTGGGCCGCTTATTGTAAGCCTTGTTCCAAGTTTTGCCCCAGACAACAATAGCAGAGAAAAACTGAAAGTTGAAAATTATGAGAGACGGAGATATCTTCTTACAACTAGAAAGGGTAGATCAGATACTTCTGTTGTGTTTATGCCAGCAAGCTTAGTCATGGCTAGAGAAGCGACAATAGTATTTGAAATTATCATGAAATCAGTAACTACTGCTAAAGAGGCTCAAATTGCACAGGGAATTAAACTTACATGGGACGAAACAGTAAGAGAATCATCAAAGGTCTTTATTGCCATTACAAAAAATAATGATGTTATTAATGTTTCGAGCAGTGTTCCAGCTGTCAAGGTGGTGGTTGACAAAACAACTTTTGTTCGTCTAACTTACATAAACCTTGAACACATTGATCTTGTTGCATTTTATTATGCCAGCAAATTGTATACTTTTGAAGAGTTGCAAAATGTAATTGCTGATTAAATAAAAAAAAATATTTGTCAATAAAAAAAAATGGTAAACTTTTATCCGCAACTACCAACGCTTGATCCGACTGAAACAAATGTGATGACTAAAACAACGCTTGCGCCTGATCCACATATGCCAATTGCTTCAGATAAAACATTACAGGCAGATGCATTCAGATTAAATAATATTACAGAAGCTTTGAAATATTTGGAAAGTGAAGAGGCTAAGTACTCACGGTGCAAAAGGAGGTATAAGTCAGTATTTAATTCTGTTCAAAACACTTCTATGGCTATTGGTGCAGTTTCAGCTTCATGTTCTGTAGGGGGTATCGTTCTGTTCGCCACAGGAATTGGGAGTTTGGCTGGAATAGCAGTTGAGGCTGTTAGCATTGCTACATGCCTAGCATGCTTTGGTTTGGAGGCCTTGAACAAGAGGTTTCACACGAAATTACAGAAACATGAAGCATTGAGTACGCTTGCTGGTGCAAAGCTGAGCAGTATGAAACTTATTATCAGTAAGGCATTAAACGATAATTTTATTGATGACGAAGAATTTAAGCGGGTCCAGGATGATTTAAATAATTACAAAAAACAGAAGTCAGAAATACAGAATAAAATGCGTAGTCAGACTCCTGTGAATGTTGAAGAACTGAAGGCTAGTTTTTTAGAGATGGGAAAACAGATCGGTGTTCAGGAAACCACAGAAAAACTACACAATCTTTTAAACAAATAAAAATCAGATTTGGTAATCGTTTATTAATGTCATACACTTCACAGAAAAATGACATGCCACCTAACTATTTAACCCCATCAGCACCACCAGCACCACCTGACTATTACTAAAAAAAGTTTTTTCATTGTCCTTGTATCTTGACAAATCTGTCCGAGTAAGTTGTGACTTAAGTTGTGACTTGAGTCAAGAACTTACATTTTGTTAGTTTAAGTTCTTATAAGTTCTTGACTAAGTCACTTAATAACTAATTATAGGTTCTTAAAAGGTTACCTGTAAAGTTATCTGTCAGTTATAAGTGACTTTGGAAAATTTGTTAACAAATATCTGCAGGTAACTTAAATAATTTGTTATCAAGTGCATATAGCAATGTTTTTTTTTTTGTGTGTGTGTGTGTGGTTATTATTTAAATAACTGTTTTTTTTTTTTTTTTTTTTTTTGGGGGGGGGGGGGGTATTGGCACAGAGGCAATGAAAAAAAAAATGTTTTTGGAATCTTATATTTTATATCTCTAACACACATATATACACGCGCACAAACAAACACACACGCACGCAAACACGGACGCACATACACATATAAACACATGCACACACGCACGCAAACACTCACACACACGAACACTCACACACACATACAGACACGCACACATACATACACACGCATACACACTCACAAACACTCACACGCATACACATGCACTCACACACACACACATGCACGCATTCACACAGACGAACACACGCACATATGCACTCATACACACACGCACGCACGCATACATACATACATACGCACGCATTCACACAGACGAACACACACACGCTGTCACAAACATGCGCTCATGCACACAAACACTCACACGCACACGCACTCACACACACACGCACACACACAAACACTCACACATACCTACAAACACACACACGCATAGACAAACAGACGAACAAACACAAAATCTTTATTCTGCATGAATATTGTAGACTCGTCCGCAAAACACCGTCAGGCTTCGCCACACCGTTGTATGACACGCGATACACAGATTGTTCACTCAAATCGAAACTGCGCTCATCGTCACGTTACTAAGACCGTATGACGTAGAACGTTAGAAACCGGTCCGACACCGTCGGACTCGTTTCTATCGTACTACGTAATTTGTTTACGTTGGATACCAGTCTGACTCGTTTCTAGCGTACTACGTCATGATTTACGTTAGATACCGGTCCCCCAGTGGGGGACGAATCGCTAAGGACATACGTCATGTGTTTACGTTAGATACCTGTCCCCCAGTGGGGGACGAATCGCTAAGGACATACGTCATGTGTTTACGTTGGATACCTGTCCCCCAGTGGGGGACGAATCGCTAAGGACATACGTCATGTGTTTACGTTGGATACCACGATATGAAGGCTTGACTAGGGCGCTGAGTGATTTATAAATCAATTATTCAGATACAATGCAAATAAACACATTTCTTGACAGCGTGCTACAAGTGGGCTGACCAGGGTGCCGTTTTGTAAATCAATTATTCAGATACAAAGCCAAAATCATCTTTCTTTGCCAGTGTGCTACAGGTATACCCCACCGTCTGTCTTGTTACTAAAACCTATGTAAAATCCGTTTTCAATTTACTTGCAAAAAGCAAGCTACTTACATGAGGGCGGTGAAACACCTCACACTTGGTCCACAACATTTAAGACGAGACAATACAAACATACAATCATTAGCTTCTCGTGCGGCTTGGTCATTATGGCGTTTGTCACACATCAGACAAAATATCGCTCCATCCATTTTATGACCTGTCCTATGATTTTCTCACTCTCAGTCTTAAAGCCACTTTTACGTGTAACCTGTCCGATGATTTTCTCACTCTCAGACTTACAGCCTTTTTGTAGTATGTTCTGTGATTTCTCACTCTCAGACTTACAGCCTTTTTGTAGTATGTTCTGTGATTTCTCACTTAAAGACTTACAGTTACACATTTTCACTTGTCTTGTTTGTGATCTGCTAGGTAATAGATCACATAAAAAATTACAGTCAGATATTTTCATTTGTTATGTTTGTGATATAGTCAGGGATTTTTTTTTTACTCAGATTTACAGTTACATTTTTCTTGTTTGCGGCCTGCTCGGTGATTAATCACTTTCACGGACTTATAGTTACACGTTTTCATTTTCCTTGTTAGTGCGGCCTGCTCGGCGATGATCACACGGGCTTAGTCAGTTAACAAAACGAAAGTGATAAAATGTCTCAGATGTGATTCAAACAGAATTGTTAAGACGCACTAGAACCTTTGTACAAACAAACAAACAAGCAAACAGTGTTACGGACCAGCGTTAGGTGTTTTCCAAAAATCGGCTATTTCCTGTACTTTTAACATTTGTTCAATTTGCTTCCGCAAACTGTACACCTTTCGGAAAGACAGTGGGGTACCTTCGTAGCAGCCTGGCTAGAACACACAGTTTCTTTTCGTATTTTCTGTATATATAAGTTATGGATTTCGGCACCCTAGATTAGCCACTCTCCATAGCAGATTGAACTTAGCGCAATCCAGACTAACCGCGAGGCCTGTCAGTCTTGTTTCTAAATGTGACAAATTAAACAGACAAACTATCGATCTTACCGTCGTATATATTCACAAGATTTATCGAACACTGAATATCACCTCTGAGAATCAAGTCAGTCCTCAAATCACGTCTGTCTCTTACAAAGCCCGCTTAACAGAAAGAACAGACCGGCTTGGTGTTTAGAAAATAACACGTGACCGTTGCTACGCATCGTCTAAGGGAAGTAACTATGTATGTCGTTTTTGCTTATAACCAAAAGTTACCTCCCTGTGTTGTCTGTGCTGTTTTTGCTTGTGTGTGCGTGAAATTGACAAAGCAGGTGTATAAACAAAGGCTATTTAGTAGGCAGATTTGATTGCTCTTATTTGATTGAGAAAATAGATTTAGTTAGTGTGTTTACCACTAATTTTTTACTGGCATAAGTGCGCGCGTGTGTGACGGCGCCTCCGATCCTCTATCGGAAATACTCGTAATTGGCTAAGTAATCCGAATAAACTACGCGTTGCAAAATGAACACACTTACATAATCGATGGATTAATTAGCTCGGAGGTTAATTTTGCTTTAGTCATGAATGTCATTGATTTTGGAAACCTTTATTTTACTGAAAAAAAATAAGGAGAAACCTAAAAAAACGGGGTGTGTCATTAGATGAGCGATTTGTGATAAAAAACAATGGAAAATTGACGTCGTCAAAAAATCTGTTGTATTCTCCATCTTTATATCTCTAATGTGTAGTTTTTCAGGCAAATGAGTAGTTTCAACTGAAACTTGACAAGGTTAATTGTGGCACGCCACTATATATATATATATATATGATGTTTGGTGTCGGCAGACAAATTTTGACCAACTTCTACCGGGCAGTTATTGAAAGTATTTTGATCTTCTCCCTGACTGTTTGGTTTGGCAGCACCACACAGAAAGAGCGATCCAAATTAAAAAGAGTAGTAAAAACTGCATCGAAAATCATAGGTATTTGGAGTCCCTCTTCCACAAAAGAATACTAAAAAAAAAAAGAGACTAGATCCACCCTCTGAGATGATTCCCACCCAGCCCACGAGTTGTTTGAGATGCTGCAATCCGAGTGCCGTTATAGAGCGATCGGAACACGCATGATTCGTTTTAAAAACAGTTTTTATCCAACCACTGTCCAGACTTTTAATGATGCAAACAAACGTCAAACCTGACCCATCCGTCCCACCGTTTTACTGTATACATGTAATATATATACAGTATTGTCCAGCTACATCAAGCGACGTGTTTCAATTACGATATGTTCTCTGTGATTTGTGTCACTGTGAAATCGTGTTTATTGCCTTTACAATTAGACCACACTAGTTCAAGGCATGCAGGTGTATGCGAGTGAATGTGTGTGTGTGTGTGTGCGCGCGCGAGCAGCTTAACTATATTTTGATGTAGTAAAACTGTTGCCGCCAGGGTTTCATATGAAAGAAAAACAGAAGATAGTGGTGGAAAACCCTTTAAAATAGAAACAAAGAACGACGTTTCGGATCAAAGATCCTTCTTCAGGTGACATGCAGTGTGGTTACTGACAAGGGTGTGTGCCAGGTGGTAAGGTGTTAGATGCGCGAAATGAACTGTGAACAAGATGATCGCGTAGGTTAGTGTCACGTTTGTAAGCGACCAGCGGAGACTCAGGAAATATGTCTTTCATTACTGTCATTCTGAATGATATGTAAGTTTCTGAGGAGAATGTTTTTGATGGGGATGTTGTGAGGATGATACGTGATACACAGGACCGGCCGGTCCTCTGCAGCACTGAGTTTTCTCCCGCAAAGCTTCACTTCTGCTTGTGGCCTCATCTTTAGAACGAGCGGTGTTGACGATGTCTTGGGGGTATCCCTGGTGTGAGAAGAAAGTGGCCATGGTTTCTCTCGTGTTCTTTTCTGTTCTACGTTTGTTTCCATGTCACCTGAAGAAGAATCTTTGATCCGAAACGTCGTTCCTTGTTTCTATTTTAAAGGGTTTTCCACCACTATATGTTTTTCTTTTATATTTTGATGTGTTTTACTTTTATGTTCTTTTTAAGTTGCGCAGCACCGAAACGATTTCCTAATGTAACATATGGCAATAAAGTTCTATCTTAATATAATTATGCAAAAATTCAAGGTGGTGGGTGGGCGAGTGTCAAGCTGTCAAAACTAATTTCTGGCCCAGCGCCTGATGACGGCATTGTGTTTGTTCAGGTCCCTCATTTTTCCCTCTTTAGCACCAGCCAGCAGTCAGCGGCACTGTCAGTCCCTGAGAGCCAGCTCAGTCTTTCTCTTTCGTTGTATTTCTGAGCTGGCAAACCGCAGGTACTGCGTTGAGATATCTAAATTAATCTTTTTTTTTTTAATTCAGGCTAAATGAACTGATAGATTCGATGACGGAACACAATGTGACACCTAATTTTGAAACTGAATCTCGAAAAAATATTTTCTAAACAATTAATTGCAGAGATTGTGGATTTAATAAGTACACTACATATGTATCAGAAATCCACATTTATATGCCCACACAGATTCATATAGTACGTGCAACGTACTCTACTTCTTCTAGTCTACTCTATGCTTTAAACAGTAATAACGTCCTCAACTTCTAGGATGCAAACGGAGCCGATCCAAAATAATGACAGAGCCCTTTGATTCTCAGCATCCTCTACAACATGCATGAGCTTATGAAAATCTATGCCTCTTGTAGGTGGAAGGCCGTGGATAAAAGCAAATAATTCCGCAGTGGCTTACTCATCCAGGGAAACAAAAGGTGTAAAATAGGCCTGCAAAATGCACAGATTCCCATCAGCCGATTCAATCTCTGAGGGTTCTTGGTGATCTATGTCAATTGCAGTTGTAATGGTCTGACTAAGACACTGTTTCCAGGCAAAATGAGGAGGGGACTGAAAAGAATGGGGAAGTGTTGTATCGGTAACGGTCGACTGCACAAGATAAACATTGGGCTATGGGCAGCAGCTTGATGAGTTTTCTGACCTCAGCCCGGGGTCAGGGAGTATCGGATTTCACTGAAATTTCAGAGATTCCAGTGGCCCGCTTACACACACACTCATGGAACACCGTCGGCAGAATTCAGGCTGAACGGATCGGCGCGATAAAAAAAAATTTGGTTCAGAACGCAAGTTGAAATCAAAATTAAAAAAAAAGAAATAACTTTATTTACGTAGAATTGTGAAACAGAATTACATAGTTGGCCTCAGAATTGCGTAGTTACGTAGTTGGTTAAAAAATGCGTAGTTTTCTATGGCCAAAACGTAGTGTAGGCAGGTCTGCGATTGTGATTGTGTTGTTCTGTGAGAACGGTCATGCATAAATCGTAGGAAATGATCTAAGATTTATTTGAGCTATCATGTTTACGAATCACGTACCTTTTTAGTGAATTTCACTTTCGTTTACGAATAGTGCGGTGTTGATTATCTGTTGCAGCACAGAGGTGAGTCACGAAGAGTCTAGAAGCAGCTCGAGTATTCATTTGTTTACTGCGCGCGTGTAGCTTAGCATCCAGTACTAGTGCACTAATCGCGTGTTTTCCAAATAAAGCGGGCAAGGTCGTGACCTGCCTGGCCTACTTTTGTGTGACGTCGTAGCGCGCCGGTATTTTTCCCAACATAGGGGTCGTAAATAGCAGCCAGATGTTTATAGAATATTCTAGTGTAATATTTATTCATTGATATTTAGGAGTTTTAGTTGCGTATTTTGTTCTGATTGGTTGTGTTATACGAATTTCCGCGATCTTTCTGGAAAGCCTGTTACTATAGAAGGATCGTGCTAGGAAGTATTTGCGTACATTGTCTTGCATTTGTCAGTTGTAGAGACACACAGTTAGCGTAGGTACGTGGCCCGTTGGGGTGTACATTGTGTGAGACACTGTGTATGAGAAACTTTGTGTCAGAGTGGGGACATTGCAGAAAAGGCTTTGTATCAGTGTTTGTGAGTTTGGAATTGCATTGAGTGGAGATCACATCGCTGAATTAAAATATTGTTGGAACTGTTTCTCCAGTTTTGTCTACATCCTTAAGCCACGGTTGACGGATTGCAGCTGAATGGGGTTTATTTAAAAGAACCTTACGTGCGTGCGCCTGGTGTGTTTATCATACTACGACTACAACTCCACCACGTAACAGAGTATAATCAGTAGTGGATCCAAAACTTGCAAAAATGAATTAATTATTATTCAAAAAGTTGAAGAGGTACAACGCTGGATTACGAACTCATCCAATGTCTGTCTCCAAACTAGCTATATCCAAATATCTGGGAGGTAGTGTTGTTTAGGGGAGTGAAAAATTAGGGGATGACTGACTGGGACAGACAGGCTAAGGCATTTTAACAGATGGGACTGCAGGGGAGGTCCACTGTGTACTTTGACCTGTACTAAGTTTGGGTTTGAAGCTCCAATCCAATCCAAGTCCATTTGTAAAGCGCAGCAACTTCCATTATATAATGCTTGTGGCGCTCGATTGCAGAGGAAAAAATAAAATAAAATTAAAAAAAAGAAGAAAGAGAGGGAAGAACAGGGAGGAAGGCTTGGCGAGATCACATTAAGCATGCAGTCAGTGAAGAGATGGCTAGATCTTCAGCTTATGGCGGAGAGACTGGATATTTTCGGTGTTGCGCAGGCTGTCAGGAAGGCTGTTCCAGAGGGTCGGGCGGCATTTTTGAAGGCTCAAGTGCCAGATTTGAATAGTATTTCAGAAAAAACAAATTTTGTCAAAATATGGCTATTTTGTTACCTATTTCCTGATCCCCTGTGACATTGACCTTTGAGAGGTCAATGCAATTTATATGATTAGAAAGGTCTTGCCACAAACTATCATTGGACAAAGTTTGAAGATAGTGGCTTGAATAGTCTCTGAGAAAAAATGCCAACATTAAAGTTTACCATGGACCGACACCAGCGCATCCACTGGCACAGAACATACGCACTTTTGCTTCGCACATGAGCTAAAAAACAAAAGAAAAGTGCTTGACAGATAACAGGAAAATGTCGCAGAATGAGACTAACCCCTTACTGGTGACTGCCAGTTGATGCAGAGTCTTTGTTAGTTCAACGCCAGAGTCCCAGACTAACCCCTTACTGGTGACTGCCAGTTGATGCAGAGTCTTTGTTAGTTCAACGCCAGAGTCCCAGACTAACCCCTTACTGGTGACTGCCAGTTGATGCAGAGTCTTTGTTAGTTCAACGCCAGAGTCCCAGACTAACCCCTTACTGGTGACTGCCAGTTGATGCAGAGTCTTTGTTAGTTCAACGCCAGAGTCCCAGACTAATCCCTTACTGGTGACTGCCAGTTGATGCAGAGTCTTTGTTAGTTCAACGCCAGAGTCCCAGACTAACCCCTTACTGGTGACTGCCAGTTGATGCAGAGTCTTTGTTAGTTCAACGCCAGAGTCCCAGACTAACCCCTTACTGGTGACTGCCAGTTGATGCAGAGTCTTTGTTAGTTCAACGCCAGAGTCCCAGACTAACCCCTTACTGGTGACTGCCAGTTGATGCAGTCTTTGTTAGTTCAACGCCAGAGTCCCAGACTAACCCCTTACTGGTGACTGCCAGTTGATGCAGAGTCTTTGTTAGTTCAACGCCAGAGTCCCAGATGTCCAAGCACATAGAAACAAAGACAGGGGGGATAGATCCTCATAAGCCTGCGGAGCTCATGAGGATTTATGTCTCTTGCATTTGGTCTGTGTTCACTTTTTCTCAGCAGTGAAGAGTAAAACTGCACAACTTGCATCCATTACAAACATAACAAGCACAACCGTTACAAACGTAACGAGCACAACCGTTACAAATGTAACAAGCACAACCGTTACAAACATAACGAGCACAACCGTTACAAACGTAACAAGCACAACCGTTACAAACGTAACGAGCACAACCGTTACAAATGTAACAAGCACACCCGTTACAAACGTAACAAGCACAACCGTTACAAACGTAACAAGCACAAACGTTACAAACGTAACAAGCACAACTGTTACAAATGTAACAAGGACAACCGTTACAAACGTAACAAGCACAAAAGTTACAAACATAACAAGCACAACCGTTACAAACGTAACAAGGACAACCGTTACAAATGTAACGAGCACAACCGTTACAAACGTAAAAAGCACAACCGTTACAAACGTAACAAGCACAACCGTTACAAATGTAACAAGCACAACCGTTACAAACGTAACAAGAATGACGGTTTACAAATCGTTGCAACTCAACAGTAATGCTTTACAGACAACACGATTTTATTAAAGTTAAACAATACACCATCTCCATGGAGCTACTGAACAAAAAAACATTGCCTGGCTATATTTGATTAACCCATTCCGCCCTGACGCACTACAGCAGGAGATGGATCGACCATGATAATTCAAGGGCCTGTCAGCGCCAAGCTAATCTGGCACTGCCCTAGAACTATCATGGTCGATCTATCTCCTGCAACTTGTGCATAGTCATTAGATGATGCCTCCCAAATTTGGGAAATACGGCTGTCGGGCTGAATGAGTTAACGTCCAGACTGCAGCAGACATATTAAGATGTGTTTGTGCTGAATCTGAACACTCATTGATAAATCGTTATATTTAATTCTGACAGTGACACAAACATTTCTGAGTAATATCTATAAACTACAATCACCACCAAAACCATGTAGATGTACGACACAGCAAACTGTATTTCATAAAACAAGCATACACTGTTATCACAAGTACAGCTTTCTGAACTCTACAGATATTTCAATGTGATCACAACATTGCAAGTTGTCCTCTAACAGATTGTAGTTTAGGAGATGCATTGACCATGACAGTTCAAGCCCGGTGCCAGAATAGCTTGGCATCTCGTGGTTGTTGTGCTCTGCAGATGGTAGTTTAGCTCTCTCACAACATCGACTACGACAGTTCCAAGCTATTCTGGCACCACTCTTCAACTCATGGTCAATCCCTGTACAGGAGAAGACAGAAGCTCAGTCAGGAAATGATGATGCGACTTTCATTCATACAACGAGATTTATTATAGAAAAAAAGAGTAAAAATTCATGTTTTGCTGCATGAGATGGTAGGCCCATGTAAATGTGTGCTACTTGCAGAATACAGACATAAAAATATCACATGTATTATGCCAGTCAGAGTTTGACATCCACACCCTGAGTGATAATGGACGTACAAATATCATCAGTGTATTATGCCATTCAGAGTGGTTCATTCAGGGTTTGACATCCACACCCCGAGTGATAATGGACGTAAACATATTGTCAGTGCTGAGAAGGTATTATGCCATTCAGAGTGGTTCATTCAGGGTTTGACATCCACACCCTGAGTGACAATGGACGTGAAAATATCACTAGTGCTGAGAAGGTATTATGCCATTCAGAGTGGTTTCATTCAGGGTTTGACATCCACACCCTCAGTTACAATGGACAGCCCTAAGGGGCAGGTTTAGGGGGAAGGGGGGGGGGGGGGGCGGGGGCAGGGGTAGTTATTGCCTATGGAGTACAACCTGAACACTGATCAATTCAGGTGCAACTATGCCATTATTGAGCGATAATGCTTATTTAACATAATGAGAGTAAAATAAACTGCTCAAACAAGGTTAGATATCGTATGTGACATATATATTTAAATGACAGATACGAGCTATGCGCAGGACACTGACAATACACCACTGATATAATTATTATCAAAATGTTTGAAATTTAACACCAAGTGCACAAAAACGAAAAAAAAAAAAGTATTCGTTTTGTGATAAGGAAATATTGTGAACAGTTTATGATAAGACACAATATCAAAACAGCTACATGCATTTCATTTTAACTCATTCAGCCTGATGCACATATTTCCCAAATTTTGGAGGCCTCATCTAACGACCATGCCCCTGTTGCAGGAGATGGATCGACCATGATAATTCAAGGATAGTGCCAGATTAGCTTGGCACCGACAGGCGCCAAGCTAATCTGGCACTACCCTTGAATTATCATGGTTGACCCATCTCCTGCGTGTAGTGCATCAGGGCTGAATGGGTTAAATGGAAACAACTGTCAGTATTGTCTACATTAACCCATTCAGCTTTGATGCATTGTGGCATGAGATGGAGCCAATGATAATTCAAGGGGAGTGCCAGATTAGCTTGGCGCCTGATGACACCAAGATAATCTGGCACTACCCTTGAATTATCACAGTCGATCTATCTCCTGCAACTGGTACTTAGTCGTCAGGTGACCCCTCCAAAATCTGGGAATGCAGCTGAGGGGTTAAGTGGACAACAACCCACAAGGATTGATTTGCCAAAAAAACAAACCTCAATGCATACCATAATATTGCGAGAGCACACATGCCAGCCACCATTATTACAAGGAGTACCAGTGGCTGCGTGCACATGAGCTGAGTACCCAGTGGTTTTCTGCAGATCATATATCACACATGCCAGCCACCAGCACATATATAAGCAGTACCAGTGGCTGTGTGCACATGAGGTGAGTACCCAGTGGTTGTCTGCAGATCATATATCACACATGCCAGCCACCAGCACATATATAAGCAGTACCAGTGGCTGTGTGCACATGAGGTGAGTACCCAGTGGTTGTCTGCAGATCATATATCACACATGCCAGCCACCAGCACATATATAAGCAGTACAAGTGGCTGCGCGCACATGAGGTGAGTACCCAGTGGTTTCTGCAGATCATATATCACACATGCCAGCCACCAGCACATATATAAGCAGTACAAGTGGCTGTGTGCACATGAGGTGAGTACCCAGTGGTTGTCTGCAGATCATATATCACACATGCCAGCCACCAGCACATATATAAGCAGTACAAGTGGCTGCGTGCACACAAGGTCAACACCCAGCTGGTATCTGATCAAATATCACACATGCAAGCCACCAGCACATAATTATAAGCAGTAACTGAGTGCACATGAGGTCAGCACCCGGCTGGTGTCTGATCAAATATCACACATGCAAGCCACCAGCACATAATTATAAGCAGTAATTGAGTGCACATGAGGTCAGCACCCGGCTGGTGTCTGATCAAATATCACACATGCAAGCCACCAGCACATAATTATAAGCAGTAACTGAGTGCACATGAGGTCAGCACCCGGCTGGTGTCTGATCAAATATCACACATGCAAGCCACCAGCACATAATTATAAGCAGTAACTGAGTGCACATGAGGTCAGCACCCGGCTGGTGTCTGATCAAATATCACACATGCAAGCCACCAGCACATAATTATAAGCAGTAACTGAGTGCACATGAGGTCAGCACCCGGCTGGTGTCTGATCAAATATCACACATGCAAACCACCAGCACATAATTATAAGCAGTAACTGAGTGCACATGAGGTCAACACCTGGCTGGTGTCTGATCAAATATCACACATGCAAACCACCAGCACATAATTATAAGCAGTAACTGAGTGCACATGAGGTCAGCAGCCGGCTGGTGACTGATCAAATATCATACATGCAAACCACCAGTGCATATAAGCAGTACCAGTGACTGAGTGCACACGAGGTCAGCACCCAGCTGGTGCCTGAGTATCACACAAGCCGCCACCAGTATTATAAGCAGTACCAGTGACTGTGCACATGAGGTCAGTACCCAGCTGGTGTCTGAAAGCAAAAGGCTTAGAGAGATGAGCTGCAGCTGTAACAACATTATCACACACAAGAAACCACAAGACATCCTAGATGTAAACAATATATCACAGCAACATCGTAAATGTACATAAAATACATAATTGATGTATAGTAAGTGCAACATTGTAAACACGCGTAAAATGACATAAACTTAGGTATAAGTACTCAATGGAAAAAAGTTCACAATGACAATCAACCAATGAAATTTAATGAGGTTTTACCCCAAACAGTGATGGTGTGCAAGTAAAAGAATTAACCCCTGTTCACGCAGCCAAAGGGTTAACACTTTTGAGACGTGTTGTATCCGGATTCACAGCCTTAGGCCGCGAATCTGGATGTGACACGTCTCGAAAGAGTTAAAGGGAAAGCAAACACCCAAAGAATCAATCAACATTAATCCATTCTGGGCCAGCTGACGCAGATGCAGTCTTTCTTAATTCAACACCCAAGCACCCTAGCTGTCTAGTGATTGCTGTGCATACAAAGTGATTGCTGTGCATACAAAGTGATTGCTGTGCATACAAAGTGATTGCTGTGCATACAAAGTGATTGCTGTGCATACAAAGTGATTGCTGTGCATACAAAGTGATTGCTGTGCATACAAAGTGACTGCTATGTATACAAAGAGACTGATATGTATACAAAGTGATTGCTATGTATATAAAGGGAGCAAACCTGTCCCAAGCATCACCCTGAGAACAAACTCTTAAATGTGCAAGGGCACCGCCACCATGTGCTCAGCATGCAAACACTGATTCGTATCACACTTTCTTGTATTTCAATGGACCATTATCTACAGTATACAAACTACCATGTCATCAGCAAGCAAACATTCATTGTGTGACAGCTTTTCTGCTCCAAGGCCCGCAGACAGAGGTGTGAAAGAACAATGAATATGTGTGTGATACACGTCAACCATTGATTACACATGTGATACATTTGGCTGCATGAAACGGCCATGTGTGCAAAAAATTGTCTTGCAGAAAGTCTGGTCAACAAAAAAGGTCCAGGCCGGCGCACGCAAATTGAAAAAATGTCTTCCTGTGCCACTGAAATTAATACATGCATGTGTGTAGATTACAACCAATAAAAAATAAATATTGTAGATTTCATCTGTAAGTTATAATTTCCCTCAAAGAATGTGATGTTTATTCAGTTGAACTGAACTTAAAAACTAGACTAATGTACCAATAAAAGGCAGGCAAAATGGCTTTTCACAAAAGACTGACAATTTCTACTGATACACTTATTATGCGTGTAAAATAACTATAATAAGATAATAACAACTAGAATAAAATGTCACTGAAATGACTAAATCCTATCTCAAAAAAGACAGAAATGATTAATAGTCGCAGTTAACCTATTCAGCCCCGACGCACTACAGCAGGAGATGGGTTGACCATGATCATTCAAGGGCAGTGCCAGATTAGCTTGGTGCCTGTCAGCGCCAAGCTAATCTGGCACTACCCTTGAATGATCATGGTCGATCCATCTTCTGCAACTGCTGCATTGTAGTCATTAGGTGACACCCCCAAGCTTTGGGAAATGCAGCCTTAGGGTTAAATGGGTTCATTCAGGTTACATTGCACTGTACATCAATATTTTACGTGTTTGACCTTTGGTGCTCTTCGTGATGTCAAGGTCATCCCTGCAGGAATCACCTCAACAAGGAGAGTTACTGATGTCCAAAAGCGGACCTGTAAGGGGCCACACTCTATGATACTTATAAATAAAAGTCAGATATAACTATAGAGGTGCCTTCTAGGAGGATTAACTCATTCAGGCCTGACGCACTACAACAGGAGATGGGTCGACCATGATCATTCTGGGTAGGTCACCTGCAAACAAAGTCAGCTAGAATAAACATGTAACATTCTGGAAAGGATTAACCCATTCAGGCCTGAGGCACTACAGCAAAAGATGGGTCAACCATGATAATTCAAGGGTAGTGCCAGATTAGCTTGGCGCCTGTCGGAGGCAAGCTAATCTGGCACAGCTCTTGAATTATCATGGTCGATCCATCTCCTGCAACTGGTGCATAGTCATTAGATGACACTGCCAAAATTTGGGACATACGGCCGTTCAGCTGAATGAGTTAAACCATCCGTATTCAATGTTAAAATTACAAACAACAAAGTGCGAAGTGTAGATATAACAAGAACAAGACAGGTACAACACAACTGTCTTTTCTAAGCGTGTTTCTTTCTTCGATGGGTTCCTCTCTGCATTTTACGTTTGGCGGTCCCCATTTCGCTCTAGTTTACGATATTCTGCATACAGTGCTATGACAGCTGAGTGCAATCCCAGGTAGCAAGCTGACTGGGCACTACTTTTGAACTGTCACAATCCATCCCTCTCTGGCCATTGGCCTG
Organism: Semisulcospira habei; assembly: GCA_036245525.1. NCBI lineage: Eukaryota > Metazoa > Mollusca > Gastropoda > Semisulcospiridae > Semisulcospira > Semisulcospira habei. The sequence continues at coordinate 181,785,622 of BTPG01000001.1, forward strand.
CATGAACTGGGAGTGGGATTCCTTCACATCAGGCGGCAAGCTCTGCTGGTTGAGCGGCTGAGCCCTTTGTTAGCGGGCGGCTGGCGTCTGAATGCAGTGGGCTTGTGTTTAGCAATGGCAGGCAATGAAGCTCCAGGGGGCGCTGGAATGAAAACGGACAATTTGTGTGTGCTCTGTAATTTTCAACAGCAACCCATTGTGCCATAAGGTCAACACCCCCCCCCCCCCCCCCATTTTGGAGCTGTCCTCTGAAGACAGCATTTACAAACCTAGGAGATTGATCGACCATGATAGTTCAAGGGCGGCGCCAGAATAGCTTGGCACTATAGGCCCTAAGAGCCAGGCTATTCTCAACATGTATATGTAGAAACCAACCTTCTTCTACTACATCATCAGCTCTCTCATCTCGCTATATCATCAGCCCTTGCATCTATAGAAACCAACCTTCATCTCCTGTATCACCACCCCTCTCATCTACCGGTGTATATATATATATATATATATATATATATATATATATATATATATATATATATATATATATATATATATATATATATATATATATATATATATATATTCATTACTTATAACAAAGGCGTCGCCCAAGCCAAACAATGCACTCAATCAGAGTAGCTCCAAGGGACATAATTTTTCAATAAATTCTGAGAATGCTGTGCTAATGCCATGGAAATCCAGGCTTGGAAGCTTGCATTGTGTCATCAGGACATCAGCTGTCCTTTTGTGACTGCATCGCTTATTAGATCTTTTGAGCCTTCCACTGAACACCTACTACATAAAGTAATAGGGACTACCCCCAGGCGCCCCGCAACCCGCTGGAGAATATCCAGTCCTCCCCCCGAGAGGGGAGGCTAGTGCATGAATATTCCCAAACAGATCTTGGACCTGCTGGATAGATTTAAGATTTTGCCGCCTACGACCGGTTTCGACCCAAGGTGGGTCTCATCAGGTAGGCATACTGCGTAACCTGAAATTGCAAACACAACGCATATACTAGAAGCCGCCTCCAGAATTTGACTGGTAGCAACCACTAGGCCAGCGTGGATTGCATCCCTAAAGCTTTATGGGGTGTTGCAGTGGAAGAAGACTGACAAATTTTGAAAAGGCAACACCTAGGCAATTTTGTGGTACAATTATTCATTACTTATAACAAAGGCGTCGCCCAAGCCAAACAATGCACTCAGAGTAGCTCCAAGGGACATAATTTTTCAATAAATTCTGAGAATGCTGTGCTAATGCCATGGAAATCCAGGCTGGTAAGCTTGCATTGTGTCATCAGGACATCAGCTGTCCTTTTGTGACTGCATCGCTTATTAGATCTTTTGAGCCTTCCACTGAACACCTACTACATAAAGTAATAGGGACTACCCCCAGGCGCCCCGCAACCCGCTGGAGAATATCCAGTCCTCCCCCCGAGAGGGGAGGCTAGTGCATGAATATTCCCAAACAGATCTTGGACCTGCTGGATAGATTTAAGATTTTGCCGCCTACGACCGGTTTCGACCCAAGGTGGGTCTCATCAGGTAGGCATACGGCGTAACCTGAAATTGCAAACACAACGCATATACTAGAAGCCGCCTCCAGAATTTGACTGGTAGCAACCACTAGGCCAGCGTGGATTGCATCCCTAAAGCTTTATGGGGTGTTGCAGTGGAAGAAGACTGACTAATTTTGAAAAGGCAACACCTAGGCAATTTTGTGGTACAATTATTCATTACTTATAACAAAGGCGTCGCCCAAGCCAAACAATGCACTCAATCAGAGTAGCTCCAAGGGACATAATTTTTCAATAAATTCTGAGAATGCTGTGCTAATGCCATGGAAATCCAGGCTGGTAAGCTTGCATTGTGTCATCAGGACATCAGCTGTCCTTTTGTGACTGCATCGCTTATTAGATCTTTTGAGCCTTCCACTGAACACCTACTACATAAAGTAATAGGGACTACCCCCAGGCGCCCCGCAACCCGCTGGAGAATATCCAGTCCTCCCCCCCCGAGAGGGGAGGCTAGTGCATGAATATTCCCAAACAGATCTTGGACCTGCTGGATAGATTTAAGATTTTGCCGCCTACGACCGGTTTCGACCCAAGGTGGGTCTCATCAGGTAGGCATACGGCGTAACCTGAAATTGCAAACACAACGCATATACTAGAAGCCGCCTCCAGAATTTGACTGGTAGCAACCACTAGGCCAGCGTGGATTGCATCCCTAAAGCTTTATGGGGTGTTGCAGTGGAAGAAGACTGACTAATTTTGAAAAGGCAACACCTAGGCAATTTTGTGGTACAATTATTCATTACTTATAACAAAGGCGTCGCCCAAGCCAAACAATGCACTCAATCAGAGTAGCTCCAAGGGACATAATTTTTCAATAAATTCTGAGAATGCTGTGCTAATGCCATGGAAATCCAGGCTGGTAAGCTTGCATTGTGTCATCAGGACATCAGCTGTCCTTTTGTGACTGCATCGCTTATTAGATCTTTTGAGCCTTCCACTGAACACCTACTACATAAAGTAATAGGGACTACCCCCAGGCGCCCCGCAACCCGCTGGAGAATATCCAGTCCTCCCCCCGAGAGGGGAGGCTAGTGCATGAATATTCCCAAACAGATCTTGGACCTGCTGGATAGATTTAAGATTTTGCCGCCTACGACCGGTTTCGACCCAAGGTGGGTCTCATCAGGTAGGCATACGGCGTAACCTGAAATTGCAAACACAACGCATATACTAGAAGCCGCCTCCAGAATTTGACTGGTAGCAACCACTAGGCCAGCGTGGATTGCATCCCTAAAGCTTTATGGGGTGTTGCAGTGGAAGAAGACTGACTAATTTTGAAAAGGCAACACCTAGGCAATTTTGTGGTACAATTATTCATTACTTATAACAAAGGCGTCGCCCAAGCCAAACAATGCACTCAATCAGAGTAGCTCCAAGGGACATAATTTTTCAATAAATTCTGAGAATGCTGTGCTAATGCCATGGAAATCCAGGCTGGTAAGCTTGCATTGTGTCATCAGGACATCAGCTGTCCTTTTGTGACTGCATCGCTTATTAGATCTTTTGAGCCTTCCACAGCTGATGTCCTGATGACACAATGCAAGCTTACCAGCCTGGATTTCCATGGCATTAGCACAGCATTCTCAGAATTTATTATTCATGCACTAGCCTCCCCTCTCGGGGGGAGGACTGGATATTCTCCAGCGGGTTGCGGGGCGCCTGGGGGTAGTCCCTATTACTTTATGTAGTAGGTGTTCAATGGAAGGCTCAAAAGATCTAATAAGCGATGCAGTCACAAAAGGACAGCTGATGTCCTGATGACACAATGCAAGCTTACCAGCCTGGATTTCCATGGCATTAGCACAGCATTCTCAGAATTTATTGAAAAATTATATATATATATATATATATATATATATTTGTTTTCATCCCTACGTCACACGACCAATCTCTTTAGCGCAAACTGTGCCACATGACCGAGCTACAAAAACCCTTGTAGCGACAAATGGCCAACTTTTTGTAGCCCTCTTTCTGACGCGTCTTGTAAAAGATCACCAAACGTTTTAAAGTACAAAGTTACTTAGTGTTGTTCGAAACAACAGACACACTTCTGGAGACGGCAATAAGTCTATTATGTATAAATATATATTCCTTTTACGTCAGTCATGTCTGGCGTGATCCAGGTCGGAAGATTTCTTCTTGATTTCTTTTAGGAAAATAGTGGAGGTATGAAAACAAATACGTTACTGGTAGCAGGGGCTTGCTGCACAGACCCTTATAGGAATTCAGGAGGTCAAAGGAACCATTGTACCCCGAAGGCCAAAGGCCTGAGGGGTACAATGGTGCCTTTCATCTCCCTCAGACCTACAAGGGTCCGTGTAGCAAACCCCTGCGACCAATAACTTATAATAGAAACCAACCTTCGTCTACTGCATCATCACCCCTCTCATCTACCAGTATATATATTTAGAAACTCACCTTCTTCTTCTACTGCATCATCATCCCTCTCGTCAATATGTTTGGGGGATGTGACAACAGGATCAAGGAGTCCTCCATCCCCATCACCAACACCACTTGCCACGGTCTCTGACTTATCTTCACCCTCCACACCCAATGCGCGACGGTGCTTCTCACACAACCACAGCCGTTTTCCGTTGGACATGTGGCATCTGTGAGACAAAGGAAGCAATAGCAGTCTCATAATAAACATAGTCAAACAAACAAGAGATAGTTACCCCATTCAGCCCTGATGCACTACAGCAGGAGATGGGTCAACCATGATAATTCAAGGGTAGTGCCAGATTAGCTTGGCGCCTGTCAGCGCCAAGCTAATCTGGCACTACCTTTCAATTATCATGGTCGATCCATCTCCTGCAATAGGCGCATAGTCGTTAGATGACGCCTGCAAAATTTGGAAAATACGTGGGTCGGGCTGAATGAGTTAAATAAATGGAGGAAATAAATACAAGAATAAATAGAAACTTGTTTATAAACTGCTGCAGACACCACATCCCTACCCCTCATCTGACAAAATGGATCAATATGTCTTCTTTTTGACTCTTGACACCTTTTCTCATGGGCCTAGGTCTGCTCGAACTTTTTTTCTGGGCACCTGTTGTCAAGGAAATGGGAGGCTCCCTATCACCTGTCATCAAGCTGAGCTGACCATCCACACCATGTGAATGTCCTATTTGTCTTGTGCTGTGTTTCTCATTCCCGGAGTTTATGCACATGTTTCACTTGAGCACGCATGCTGGGTTTAGCTCATGGCGTTTGAGCTGTTTTGCAGAACTGGGTAAAGTGCATAATATATAATGAACAGTATTATTATATTTAGGCGAAAATCTATCCAGGGTGAATCTACCCATTGAAAATCCACCCAGTCAATCCACCCAGCGTAAATTTGTACTGCTGTGCATTTCACCCAATTTCACAAATGAGTGGATTCAAGCTTGTGTGGATTCACACTGGGTGGATTGACTCTGAGTGGACTTACAATTCATAGATGTATGTCTACATACAGGTGGTACCGCAGCAGTGCATATTTAAACTGGGTTGATTCATGCCCGGGTGGATTCATGCTACAGGATTTTCTCTAGGTAGACTCAGCTGAGAAGATTTATTCGTTTAGGCCAAAATATAGGAAGGCATGACCTCTTCAGCTCTAGTTGGAGATGAGCCATGAGGTCATATAGAGTTGTCCTCAGTATAGTGCAGGAGATATATCATGCATGGCAGTTCAAGGGTGGTGCCAGAATAGCTGGGCAGTTGGAGTCTCTGAGCTATCCTGGCACTACCCTTGAACTGTCATGATCAATCCACGTCTTCTTGTTGTAGTGTGTCAGAGCTGATTGTCTTAACTCATTTCAGCCCAAAACCACATTTCCACAATTGTGGAGATGTCACCTAACGACTATGTGCCAGTTGCAGGAGATGGATTGACCGTGACAATTCAAGGGTAGTGCTAGATTAGCTTGGCACCGACAGGCGCCAAGCTAATCTGGCACTACCCTTGAATTATCATGGTAGACCCCTCTCCTGCTGTAGTGCTTCGGGGCTGAATGCACTATTGTGGAATCTGACCTGTTCAGGCCGCCATACGTTTCAGAGTCCTGCGAGTCCTGCTGCATAACGACATCCAGCAAGCGCTTGTACTCCGTCTGGAACTCTGTGCTGCCTCGCGGACTCCACTGTCACACATCAAATACGGAAAAATGACAAGACTCAGCAAATGACAGATGCGACCTAAAACAATCATGCCCAGGCTGCTCCTGGTAAAATGCTGACCAAAAATACTTGAAATCACTTTTATCTCTGGGTAACATGAAACTGAACTTTAGATCACTTAAAAACTTACTTTTTCTTGCAGACTTTCGTGTAATCTCTATGGTATTTCTGTACACACCCCCAGCAGACTCTGTGTGTGTGTGTGTTTTCATGTGCGCATTGGGTTATATTATAAATATGAGAAATGTGCCATATAAATACCATCAAACCAGATAGGTGAGGCTAGCGCTGGCAGAATTGTACACAAATCAAGGGGAATCACTCAGCGCTGAACAGACAAACAGTTAGATCCCCTGCCCCCGCCTATCAGGCACCCAATCGCCAGCCCACAGAGAAATACGCAGGTATAGAACTAGATGATCATCTGCATCCTCTTTAATCTTTAATAAATTTATTTATTTATTTACATATTTCTCATTCATTTTTTTTTTCACAGGGCTGGCACAAAGTAAGCAGTATGATCCGTGAGGATGCAGATGATTGTCTAGTCTCTATAGCTGCTTATTTCTCTGTGGGCTGGCAATTGGGTGCCTGATAGGCGGGGGCTGGGGATCTAACTGTTTGTCCAGCGCTGAGTGATTCCCCTTGGTCTGTGTACAATATTGTATACAAACCAAGGTGAATCACAGCGCTGGACAGACAAACAGTTAGATCCCCTGCCCCCGCCTATCAGGCACCCAATCGCCAGCCCACAGAGAAATACGCAGGTATAGAACAAGACGATCATTTCCATCCTCGAAAAGAATGGATCAGGTCTCTTATATAACCCATGTCTTTCTCCGGAACTTAGGAAGTAGGCAGGAGAAACATACATCCACAAACATGAAGGTGCGCTACTATATGTGGTCGGGTAAATACCCTGATTTCCCACAGTAGATGCAAAGAACATTACACAACAATGTAATGATACAAATTTTCCTCGAGTTATAGATACTCACAAACCAGATAGGTGAGGCTAGCGCTGGCAGAATTGTATACAAACCAAGGGGAATCACTCAGCGCTTGTGATTCCCCTTGGTTTGTATACAATTCTGCCAGCGCTAGCCTCACCTATCTGGTTTGTGAGTGTGTACAATATAAATACCATGTATTATTATTATTATTATAATCACACAAACCTTACCCCTTCACTGCTCAGAAAATTGTAACACCACCCAACTGCAAGAGGTATAGATCCTCATGAGCCCAAACTGTTGCCAGAGCTCATGAGGTTCTATGTCTCTTGCTGAAACCACTTTCTCTGTCTCTTGCTGAAACCACTTTCTATGTCTCTTGCTGAAACCACTTTCTATGTCTCTTGCTGAAACCATTTTCTGTCTCTTGCTGAAACCACTTTCTCTGTCTCTTGCTGAAACCACTTTCTATGTCTCTTGCTGAAACCACTTTCTATGTCTCTTGCTGAAACCACTTTCTATGTCTCTTGCTGAAACCACTTTCTATGTCTCTTGCTGAAACCACTTTCTATCTCTTGCTGAAACCACTTTCTATGTCTCTTGCTAAAACCACTTTCTATGTCTCTTGCTGAAACCATTTTCTATGTCTCTTGCTGAAACCACTTTCTGTCTCTTGCTGAAACCACTTTCTGTCTCTTGCTGAAACCACTTTCTCTGTCTCTTGCTGAAATCACTTTCTATGTCTCTTGCTGAAACCACTTTCTCTGTTTCTTGCTGAAACCACTTTCTCTGTCTCTTGCTGAAACCATTTTCTCTGTCTCTTGCTGAAACCACTTTTTCTATCTCTTGCTGAAACCACTTTCTGTCTCTTGCTGAAACCACTTTCTATGTCTCTTGCTGAAACCTCTTTCTCTGTCTCTTACTAAAACCACTTCCTCTGTCTCTTGCTGAAACCACTTCTGTCTCTTGCTGAAACCACTTTCTGTCTCTTGCTGAAACCACTTTCTGTCTCTTGCTGAAACCACTTTCTATGTCTCTTGCTGAAACCACTTTCTCTGTCTCTTGCTGAAACCACTTTCTCTGTCTCTTGCTGAAACCACTTTCTATCTCTTGCTGAAACCACTTTCTGTCTCTTGCTGAAACCACTTTCTATGTCTCTTGCTGAAACCACTTTCTCTGTCTCTTGCTGAAACCACTTTCTCTGTCTCTTGCTGAAACCACTTTCTTGCTGAAACCACTTTCTGTCTCTTGCTGAAACCACTTTCTATGTCTCTTGCTGAAACCACTTTCTCTGTCTCTTGCTGAAACCACTTTCTCTGTCTCTTGCTGAAACCACTTTCTATCTCTTGCTGAAACCACTTTCTGTCTCTTGCTGAAACCACTTTCTATGTCTCTTGCTGAAACCACTTTCTCTGTCTCTTGCTGAAACCACTTTCTCTGTCTCTTGCTGAAACCACTTTCTGTCTCTTGCTGAAACCACTTTCTATGTCTCTTGCTGAAACCATTTTCCATGTCTCTTGCTGTAACCACTTTCTATGTCTCTTGCTGTAACCACTTTCTATGTCTCTTGCTGTAACCACTTTCTATGTCTCTTGCTGAAACCACTTTCTATGTCTCTTGCTGAAACCACTTTCTCTGTCTTGCTGAAACCACTTTCTCTGTCTCTTGCTGAAACCACTTTCTATGTCTCTTGCTGAAACCACTTTCTCTGTCTCTTGCTGAATCCACTTTCTCTGTCTCTTGCTGAAACCACTTTCTATGTCTCTTGCTGAAACCACTTTCTATGTCTCTTGCTGAAACCACTTCTGTCTCTTAAGGAAACCATTTTCTATATCTCTTGCTGAAACCACTTTCTATGTCTCTTGCTGAAACCATTTTCCATGTCTCTTGCTGTAACCACTTTCTATGTCTCTTGCTGTAACCACTTTCTATGTCTCTTGCTGAAACCACTTTCTATGTCTCTTGCTGAAACCACTTCTGTCTCTTAAGGAAACCATTTTCTATATCTCTTGCTGAAACCACTTTCTATGTCTCTTGCTGAAACCACTTTCTATGTCTCTTGCTGAAACCACTTTCTGTCTCTTGCTGAAACCACTTACTCTGTCTCTTGCTGAAATCACTTTCTATGTCTCTTGCTGAAACCACTTTCTCTGTCTCTTGCTGAAACCACTTTCTCTGTCTCTTGCTGAAACCATTTTCTCTGTCTCTTGCTGAAACCACTTTCTCTATCTCTTGCTGAAACCACTTTCTGTCTCTTGCTGAAACCACTTTCTATGTCTCTTGCTGAAACCACTTTCTCTGTCTCTTGCTGAAACCACTTTCTCTGTCTCTTGCTGAAACCACTTTCTGTCTCTTGCTGAAACCACTTTCTATGTCTCTTGCTAAAACCACTTTCTCTGTCTCTTGCTGAAACCACTTTCTCTGTCTCTTGCTGAAACCACTTTCTCTGTCTCTTGCTGAAACCACTTTCTCTGTCTCTTGCTGAAACCACTTTCTCTGTCTCTTGCTGAAACCACTTTCTCTGTCTCTTGCTGAAACCACTTTCTCTGTCTCTTGATGAAACCACTTTCTATGTCTCTTGCTGAAACCACTTTCTCTGTCTCTTGCTGAAACCACTTTCTCTGTCTCTTGCTGAAACCACTTTCTATGTCTCTTGCTGAAACCACTTTCTCTGTCTCTTGCTGAAACCACTTTCTCTGTCTCTTGCTGAAACCACTTTCTCTGTCTCTTGCTGAAACCACTTTCTCTGTCTCTTGCTGAATCCACTTTCTCTGTCTCTTGCTGAAACCACTTTCTATGTCTCTTGCTGAAACCACTTTCTCTGTCTCTTGCTGAAACCACTTTCTCTGTCTCTTGCTGAAACCACTTTCTATGTCTCTTGCTGAAACCACTTTCTCTGTCTCTTGCTGAATCCACTTTCTCTGTCTCTTGTCTCTTGCTGAAACCACTTTCTGTCTCTTGCTGAAACCACTTTCTATGTCTCTTGCTGAAACCACTTTCTATGTCTCTTGCTGAAACCACTTCTGTCTCTTAAGGAAACCATTTTCTATATCTCTTGCTGAAACCACTTTCTATGTCTCTTGCTGAAACCATTTTCCATGTCTCTTGCTGTAACCACTTTCTTTGTCTCTTGCTGTAACCACTTTCTATGTCTCTTGCTGTAACCACTTTCTATGTCTCTTGCTGAAACCACTTTCTATGTCTCTTGCTTAAACCACTTTCTCTGTCTCTTGCTGAAACCACTTTCTATGTCTCTTGCTGAAACCACTTTCTCTGTCTCTTGCTGAATCCACTTTCTCTGTCTCTTGCTGAAACCACTTTCTCTGTCTCTTGCTGAAACCACTTTATATGTCTCTTGCTGAAACCACTTTCTATGTCTCTTGCTGAAACCACTTCTGTCTCTTAAGGAAACCATTTTCTATATCTCTTGCTGAAACCACTTTCTATGTCTCTTGCTGAAACCATTTTCCATGTCTCTTGCTGTAACCACTTTCTATGTCTCTTGCTGTAACCACTTTCTATGTCTCTTGCTGAAACCACTTTCTATGTCTCTTGCTGAAACCACTTCTGTCTCTTAAGGAAACCATTTTCTATATCTCTTGCTGAAACCACTTTCTATGTCTCTTGCTGAAACCACTTTCTATGTCTCTTGCTGAAACCACTTTCTGTCTCTTGCTGAAACCACTTACTCTGTCTCTTGCTGAAATCACTTTCTATGTCTCTTGCTGAAACCACTTTCTCTGTCCTTGCTGAAACCACTTTCTCTGTCTCTTGCTGAAACCATTTTCTCTGTCCCTTGCTGAAACCACTTTCTCTATCTCTTGCTGAAACCACTTTCTGTCTCTTGCTGAAACCACTTTCTATGTCTCTTGCTGAAACCTCTTTGTCTGTCTCTTACTAAAACCACTTCCTCTGTCTCTTGCAGAAACCACTTCTGTCTCTTGCTGAAACCACTTTCTGTCTCTTGCTGAAACCACTTTCTCTGTCTCTTGCTGAAACAACTTTCTATGCCTCTTGTTGAAACCACTTTCTCTGTCTCTTGCTGAAACCACTTTCTCTGTCTCTTGCTGAAACCACTTTCTCTGTCTCTTGCTGAAACCACTTTCTATCTCTTGCTGAAACCACTTTCTATGTCTCTTGCTGAAACCAATTTCTATGTCTCTTGCTGAAACCAATTTCTATGTCTCTTGCTGAAACCAATTTCTATGTCTCTTGCTGAAACCAATTTCTATGTCTCTTGCTGAAACCACTTTCTCTGTCTCTTGCTGAAACCACTTTCTATGTCTCTTGCTAAAACCACTTTCTATGTCTCTTGCTGAAAACACTTTCTATGTCTCTTGCTGAACCATTTTCCATGTCTCTTGCTGAAACCACTTTCTCTGTCTCTTGCTGAAACCACTTTCTCTGTCTCTTGCTGAAACCACTTTCTCTGTCTCTTGCTGAAACCACTTTCTCTGTCTCTTGCTGAAACCACTTTCTATGTCTCTTGCTGAAACCACTTTCTCTGTCTCTTGCTGAAACCACTTTCTCTGTCTCTTGCTGAAACCACTTTCTATGTCTTGCTGAAACCACTTTCTTGTCTCTTGCTGAAACCACTTTCTCTATCTCTTGCTGAAACCATTGTCCTCTGATGACTGGGGCTCTTTTGATTCTGAATTTGCAAAATGCTTTCAAACACAATCTGCATCCCCCGACAGCAATGGAATTAACTCATTCAGCCCGATGGCCGTATTTCCCATATTTTGGAGGCGTCATCTAATGACTATGCACCTGTTGCAGGAGATGGATGGACCATGATAATTCAATTAGTTAGTTATTTGGGTTTAACGCCGAGCAGGCGACTAAGGCCATCTCACGGCGGGATGGGTAAAAATCTGGTCAGCCAGACTAAAAGCAAGGTCTTAAGACAAGATGTAAATATAGATTAAAAATCTCAGGCTAAAATGTCGCACATGTCTTTAAAAGAAACATCTACAGACTCTCAAAAAGGGCAAATAAAAAAGATTCACATAGTCTATGAATGCTCAGGTCTTGTTAAAAATATTGCATGCTCGCAAGAAATTGAAGATTTTGTCCGGGGGAACATCCCGGAACAAAACCTTCAAGGAGTCTGCTGTGAAGTGTTTATATCTGGTGTCAATTAGGTCAGCACAATACAGCAAAAAGTGTCGAACAGAAAACTGCTCATCACAGGCAAAACACCATTTGACGCTCATCCTGTTTAAGTAAGTAAGAGTGCGTAACATACGTGTGCCCGAATTGGAGCCGAGCAAGGACAGTCTCCTCATGGCGGCTGCCGCAGCGGAAAGGTAGACTGTCGGACAACGTAGGAAGAGCTTCATGAAGCTTGTTCCCTTCCTCTTTGTCCCACTCGGACTGCCACTCGCGGCCTTTGTACGCACTAATCACAGGTTTAAAATCACTAAAAACAGTCTGTGTGTCAGGGACAGGGTCACTGCGGGCACTGTTGGCAGCAGAATCTGCGATTCTGTTGCCTTCGATGCCCACATGGCCTGGGACCCAAATAAAAATGATGTCATAATATTCCTTCATCAAGTCTGCGTAGAGCTCTCTAATCTGCACCAGCAGTGGGTGGTCTGTTCCCGCGCCCTGAAGGGCCTGCAGGGCAGAAAGAGAGTCAGACAGAATCAGGAAGTTCCGTTCCCGAGACTGATAGGATTGCTTGAGTGCCAGCAGAATTGCCTGCAGTTCTGCACTAAATACAGAGGAAAGGTCAGGTAGGCGGAGCTTAAATGGGCGTCTAGGATGGCGAGAGGACACTGCAGCTGCAGCCACTCTCCCATCCTCAGACTTGGACCCATCCGTATAAAGACGACAATAGCCAGGAAAACTTGAAAGGAGTTCATTGAGGCTCTGTTGGTATATGGCTGGTGGAGTACAATCCTTCTTGTGGGCGGTCAAGTCCAGCAAGATGTCAGGAACTGGTAGTAGCCAGGGTGGAGTGACGTGTTGCAGAGATTCCGAAACTTTGTCCAGGTCCACTCCGGCCGCCTGCAGATGAGGTCGGACATGGAAGGAAAGTGGACGGACAGCTCCCGGATGGGCATCATAAATCTCTGCAAACGACGGGTTAAAAACACAATCATAGGCAGGATTGTCTGGATGGGCCTTCAGCTTCAGAACGTAGCTGAGCATGAGGCGGATGCGGCAGAGCCTGAGAGAAGGCTCCCCTGCCTCTGGCTTATGCAAGCCAGTAATGTCTGGGCCAGGAAAGACCGAGAAAAATTTTTGATTAATAAACTGGGCACTGTGGCGCCACTCGGGATGAATATGAAAGATTAACTTTTTGGACCTTAACTGTCATTTACCTTACCGAGTCGCTTCTGTCTGACTACTCACTAACCAGATAGTTGCGGCTGGCGCTGATTGATATGTACTTTGTGCCTCCCATGGGGACTTTTTCAGCGCTGGCCATACGTTAAGTTGGATCCCTTGCCCTTCCCTGTCGGGCGCCTGGTCGCCGGTCCTTGGATTTATGCGCGGGTGTGTGGAGCGATCGTGTGCATTCCCTTGGGGATGTATGTGGTCGTCTTGTTCGCATGCCTGTGCGTTCGTCCGTGGGCTGGAGGGTGCCTGTTGGGTGGGGCTGGTGGCTCTGTTTGTTTGCCTTCCCCCCCCTCCCTTTTTGTTTTCTCTCTCTCTCTCTCTCTCTCTTCCCCCTTTCTCTCTCTCTTCACTTTCCCCCTCCCCTTCCCCCGCCCCTTTTGTCTTTCTCTCCCCCCACACCCGGTTTTTTTTTTTTTTTTTTTTTTTTTTTTTTTTTAGTTACCCTTGAAGATGGTTTCACAACTACCTACTCTCCTCTTATACCATTATTCTCTTACTGAATTTGATTATTTGCTTTGTTTCATCGATATTCCTTGTTGTGTACCATCTAAATGCTGGGGTTTTTTTCCCGGGGTCCTCCCGTTTTTCCCCGAGGTAGTCCTCAACTCGATGGTGATATAAGGTTTGCCTTCGGGTTGGTGTTTAGCTGGCTTTGTGTATTAGACACTCCGCCTACTTCGTGCCCAAGGGTACTCCCCGTTCGTTCTCTCTCTCTCTCTCTTTCTCTTTCTCTCCCCCCCCCCCCTCTCTCTCTCTCTCTCGCTGTCTCTCTTCTCTCTTTCTCTCCCCGGCCTCACACACGCGCATTTACTTTTGCTCGCTCCTGCGCGCGCTTACACACACTCTTGTCTCTCGTGTTTAGTTTCTCTCGGAGTCTTTCTCTTACGATTTTTTTCTTTGACGTCATTTTTACTTTTGTTCTTCCTTTCCTTTTCTTTTCTTTTTCTTTTTACGTCACCTTCAGTTGCCACATTCCTTCTGCATCTGAAGATAAGTAGCAAATAATGTCTCTGTTTGTTTGTCTATTTTGACAAAGGGTATTTACCCGAAATATTAATAAATTGTGTTGTACCGTTTTTTCTAAGCGTGTTTCTTTCTCCGTTGGGTACTTCTCCCCTGCCTCGGCATACAGACTAGGAACTGGAGATGTCCTGAAGGCCCCCAGACATATGCGCAGACCTTGATGGTGAATTGTGTTCAGACGCTGTAGAACAGACTTGGAAGCCGAGCCATAGACCACAGAGCCGTAATCCAGTTTGGACCAAACAAGGGCCCGGTACAGTCGAAGTAAGACAATGCGGTCTGCACCCCAGTCAGTATGACCAACAACACGAAGAATGTCGAGGGACTTCTGACAAGAGGTTCTAAGGTAGTTAACATGGTTGCAGAAGGTCAATCTTTTGTCAAAGATGACCCCCATAAACTTTGCCTCTTCGGCCACCTGAATTGGCACTCCAGCAATGCTCAGGGTAGGTTTTTGAAAAAATTTCGTCTGGTTAGTAAAATGCACACAGACTGTCTTGGAGGGCGAGAACCTGAATCCGTTGAGAGACACCCACCCCTGGATGCGATCAACGCACAGCTGCAAGCGCCTCTCAAGGGACGCAAGTCCTCGACCTTGTGCACACAAAGCAAAGTCGTCCACAAACAAAGATCATTCAGAATCATCCTTGACGGCCTTTACAATGTTATTTATTTTAATGCTAAATAAAACAGGAGATAGAATGCTGCCCTGTGGGACACCCATCTCCTGTTCAAAGGAGTCGGAGAGGGTGGAGCCCACACGGACATGGAACGACCTGTTAGACAAAAAATTGTGAATAAAAACAGGCAGGTACCCCTTAAAACCCATGTCCGACAAATCAGACATTATACCATACTTCCAGGTAGTGTCATATGCCTTTTCAAGATCAAAGAAAATTGCATAGACATGCTGCTTGTTGACAAAAGCATCTCGAATAAATGATTAAAAGCGGACTAAATGGTCAGTTGTACTACGGAAGCGCCGGAAACCGCACTGGAGGTCTGTGATGAGACCACATGACTCAAGATGCCACACCAGTCGGATGTTGACCAAGCGTTCCATAGTCTTACATAAACATGATGTCAAAGCTATTGGCCGGTAGTTGCTCGGGTCGGAAGGATCTTTACCCGGCTTGGGGATTGGCACAACCACAGCCTGGCGCCAAGATTGCGGAAAATGACCGGTTATCCAGATATGGTTAAAGGCCTTGAGAAGTACAAGGAGTGAATCCTCAGATAGATGAGTTAGGAGCTGATAATGGATGGTATCTAATCCAGCAGCAGAGTCAGTACATTTCTGCATGGCTTGCTGCAATTCTGAAAACGTAAAGGGGGCATTATAGTCTTCCGAGTTATCTGATATAAAATCACAAGCACAAGATTCTCGCTTCTCCTTCTCTCTCTGGAAGAAAGGTGAATAATTCTCTGTTGAAGAATTATGGGCAATGGTGGAGGCAAGCAAATTGGCCACAGCCTTTTTATCTGTGACCAAACTGGCACCATCTCTAAGATGGCTGACAGAAGCCGAGCCACCCCTGCCCCTAATTCCTCGAACAGCCTTCCAAACTTTTTGGGACGGAGTCCTAGAAGATAAAGATGAGACGAAGCGTTTCCAGGAAGCACGGCGTTCGCGTTTAAAAATGTAGAGGGCTTTCGCCCGCTGTCTTTTAAATGTTAAAATATTTGCTTGCGACGGATTACGAAAAGCACGTTGCTGAGCAGATTTGCGTATTTTTTGGGCCTTGTGGCACTCTTCATTGAACCATGGTACTCTCGGCTTCCGAGGGACTGATGTGGAAGTTCTAGGGATGGTTTCACCTGCTACGTCCAACAAAATCAAAGTAAAACAAGAAACAGGTTCTTCAGCTGACATGACCACCTCTTCTGTAAGACGAGACTGACAGAGGGAGGCGAACAGAGGCCAGTTAGCTTTCTTGAGATTCCAGCGCCCCACCGGCGAATCCTCCTCACAGCTGACCGATGACAGAACTACTGGGAAGTGGTCACTACCACACAGGTCGCCGTGAACCTTCCAGTCAAAGTCCAGCATGAGAGAAGGATCACACACAGTGAGGTCTAGAACAGAACTAGATCCTGAACCCGAGTTAGAGTATGTAGGTGAGCCATCATTAAAGACACATAGGTTAAGTTGAGAAAAAACATCTTCTAACATCTGACCTCTGCCATCATAGTGGTCACTGCCCCAAAGGTGAGCGTGACCGTTAAAATCCCCCATGAGAATAAAGGGAGGGGGCAGTTGATCTACCAAGTTAAAAATATCCTTGCTACTGACCCGCAGTGATGGTGGCAGGTAAACACTGCATATGGTTATGGTCTTCTTCAAGGTAACCCGAGCTGCGACAGCCTGAAGACAGGTGTCGATGCTGACGGGGCTATATAAAATTTGGCTACTAATGAGAAGAGCCGCTCCACCCGAGCGCCTCTCCGAATCAGAGCCTTTATGTATAACGTTAAAACCATTAAAGGATACATGGTCAGAAGTCTTCAGGTAAGTCTCCTGAAGAGATATGACTGAGGGGTTATAGAACTTGACTAAAAGATGTAATTCCTCAAAGTTAGCTTGAAAACCACAACAATTCCACTGAAGCATAGAGTACATGATTATGTCTTATCTGGGGGTGAAGAGTTTTTCCCCCCTTTTTCCTTTGCCTTAGAAGGAGTTGAAGAAACAGAGGGGGGCCGGCTCCCGGGCCTCCTCTGGTTCTTCGGAGATGAAGGGGGTGGAGCTGCCGCAAAATCAGCAATGACAACTTCCACTCCCTCCATCCGCTTCTCCAGTGCAGCATATTTGTTTTGAAGGGGGACATCAGTGTTCCCCTTCTGGGCCCGTGCGCACAGCGGTCCCATAGATTTCTTAGACCCCTGGTCCTGGGCAGCGTTCCTGCCGCTAGAGTTAGCGGCCTTAGAAGGCTGACCAGAGCCAGAAGCCTTTGGAGTTGACTAACAGGTTTGGGTGGGGGCTGAGGCTTAGGGGCAACAGAAGGTGGCACAACCGGACCGGCAGTGTCCGCCTTCTGCGTTCCCTGGCTCCTTGTCACCACCGGAGGAGGGTTACTCTCCAGGGGCGAGACGAGCCGAGGCTCTGCCCCCAACCAAGAAGTTGGGGTCTGACATGAAAAGTCTTTGGTGGGGCGCTTGGCTGCCACCGCTGCACTGAATGTATATACTGAGGTGTTAGAGGTTGGGGCAGCCGCAGCCGCACCAGAGCCTTCAACCAGTTTTTTGGCATCCAGAAAGGACAGCCCCTTCTCCACACGCACCTGCTGAATCTTACACTCGGATATCCAACGAGGGCATTTCTTATCCGAAGCCATATGCGCCCCCTGGCAATTCACACACAGGGGGGTGGCTGTGCAGGACTCAGCAGAGTGTCCAGGCTTAGTGCAATGGGCGCATGAAGCCTCTGCCTGACGGCAGGTCTTCTGCCCATGGCCATATAGTCCACAAGCTAGGAAGGTCTACCGTGCACCCCCCCCCCCCCAGTACTCAATAAGATGAGTTTCAAAGTGTTCCTTAGTATGTCCTGAGATGTTTAAGCCATGTTTCCCAAAAATCCTTAGGAACACACCAGAGATATAGCCGATGGCGCAAGGGTACCCCCATTCACGCTCTTTGCAGGTGCTAAAATGAGGTTGAGAAACATTTTCCTCTAAATAAATCAGAATTCATTCCAGAAACCCAAATCAGGCAATATTATGTCAATGCACACCTTCTGCATCCTCTGCAAAAAAAACAGAATGAAAAAATATTGAATCTCTGGCTCACAGTGAAGGTATTTGTGCACCCAGTAAACGACCATTTCTGTGAAATCGCAAAAAAAGACAAAAATAATGTGTCAGATGGCTTCAGACATTTTCTATAGCACTGACAGTCCATTTTCAGGTTTACATCATTAAAACAGGATGTCACAATTATTATAAACTTGACTATGTGATGCTGTGATCCCTGTGAGTGCCACAGTGGTTGATTTTGTATCCCTACCCCCAAGTTGTAAAAATACACAAAATTAATTAGAAAAAAATGCTTAAGTTATTCCATTTTATTTTGACCTCTCTTTACCTATTAAGTTTCAATAGTGTGAGCATAAAGTGCAAGAAAATAAGGAAAGTCGGCATCCTTTACGGTACATTCATGATGAATGATATAGCTTTTTCCCAATTAAAATTGCCAAATTGGGAAACATACGTTGTTTCCGGTGCCCTCAGAAATTTTGTATACAACCGATAGGTCTTTGTTAGGTTTTATTGGTTAGGATAGAGTACCACAGTTACTCACAACCTGATTTTGTGATGCTATGATGCATTTAGGGGCCACAGTGGCTGAATCTGCTGCCCTACCCCCATTTTACCAGTATGCAAAGTAATGCAAAATAATCATAAAAATTGCTTACGTCATACTCCTCTGTTTAAATATTTTTTGTTGCCAGTTTTTTTTTTTTTTTAAAGTATGCATATTGAACATAAAAAGTTGTGATCATTTCATTAATTTCAATGTAACCCATCAATTTAATTGTAACTATTTTTAACTGGCTGGTCTTTTATGTGATATTTTACCTAGCGTAAGGCGGGTCTAGTAAGGTCTCCCCTTTTCCTTTCATTTATTTTCATCTAGAAATGTGTAAATATGAATGCGTAATAAAGTTCATGGTTCCTAATAGCCAAAACAATGTTATCAAAAATACTTAGTTTCCACATATCGACCACGAAATCTCCACTTCCACCTTCTGCAACGTTCAATTTTTTATGGCCGTCTTTAAATCTTATATTGTTCTGGCTGCCAATAAGTGAGCTGTCAAGAGCTAGGCAGCATGTTTTCAGAGTTGGTGTATAGGGGCGTGTCTTCTGGTCAGAACTGCCATCAGACCGCTTCTGTGTATGGACATGTTTGGAGAATGTGCTAAGGAGACTGATTTTCTACGCCAAATTCGCAGAGGGCTGTTTCCGCATGACCCAATCTCATGAGGTGAGTCCAGCAGGGTCCTTACGGTCTGTGAACATTTGTGAAAGTTGTTAAAAAATGACAAGGCTTTTTCAGGGCCCTGGAAAGTCCGTCAATTTCAGTCCTTTTCCTTAAAGTCTGTTAAAGTTTGTAAAAAATTAAAACGTGCTGGCAGACTTTTGTCTACTTCTTTTTTTTTTCTCCCCCAATCTGTGACTATTCCATTGCGAACGATCATGCTGACGCTTGTTGCAAGTGATCTATATTTAGCTCTGATCATAAAGTGACTGCATGGCCTTTCTGCCGAACATTCTGATTGCTTGTTTACGCTTCTACCGAAGTCCACCATTCGCTAAGCGTTCTTTTATTTTGGTATCTCTTCATGCATTAGGCACGGAAGCTTCAAATAATTGCTGATACAGAGTGATCTGATTAAAGTGTGTAAACCTTCAGGCTTCATTTTGGGTTTGTGAAACGTTCCTGCTTTTCTGTATGGACCCAGTCCAGAGTAATCAGTGCGTAGATAAAAGATGGTGGCCTGGCTCTCCCTGTTGAGCTTGTTGATGTCATCTGCCCACGGGCTGCAGCCGCCATTCTGCTGTTGCCAATCACTTTGTTGTTGTAGTGTCTCCATTCCCAGCTAGTCCAGAATGCACTGGAATCCACTGCAGCACTATTTTGTGGACAGGGCATCCAGTCTATCTTGAAGCTTCCTGGTGAGATCAGTGGATCAAGCTGCTGCCTTTACCTAGCTAGTGCTCTGCTGCTGTGTTGAGCACCTGCAGATATGTACGATAGTTGGAGCTGCTGCCACCAGCTGGTAAGGAGAGGGAGGTAGTAGTGCGGTCTGCACAACAGATGTACACGCCACTTCCTTCATTCCGCACGGCATCTTGTGTGGTATCACAGCTGCTGTGAGGGTAGCGCTTGTGCACAACCTCCAGCAAGATGGCTTTGTGCAGTGCCGCGACCTTTGGCAAAGAGTCCTGGAACATTGTTTATGTTGTCTTGAAGGCTCTTTCGAGATGTCCAGGTATCTGAAGGGAGCTGTTCACACATCTTTGGGCTTGGTTCCAGGACGTCAGTGTTAGCCCTTTGCAGGACCTTCAGTTGGCAGTTCAGATTTGGGCGGTTCAGATTTGCACATTTCTGACGGTTCTTGGTCTGCTCCTGTAGTCTCCCATGCTGTCGGTGTTTAGTAAGTTTCTTCATCGTGTGTGCTGTTCTGCATTCCAGTGGCTCCAATGTCCTCCATTTCCTAAATTGGGGTGCTCCAGATGGCTC
This sequence comes from Semisulcospira habei, assembly GCA_036245525.1. Lineage (NCBI taxonomy): Eukaryota > Metazoa > Mollusca > Gastropoda > Semisulcospiridae > Semisulcospira > Semisulcospira habei. The sequence goes on from BTPG01000001.1 coordinate 181,805,932, forward strand.
TAAGAATGTCACTGCATCATGAGAATGACCCATGTTCTGCATCTTGTCAAGCCGGGCTTTTTGGGTTTTGCAGGCAGTGGTACCGCACAACTGGTCTGACCGAGCAGGTGTTTGCTTGTGCCAGGATGCTGTAATTTGCGCCAATGTGGTCCCCACCGGTTTCTTCATCAGAGACTTTTTTTTTGTTTTGCATCTCTAGCTTCCATGGCTTCCATGTGAGGCCTCCACGTGAATCCAGTAATTTATTTGTTGCCAGTAAAGTTGGCCTGTCTGTCTTTGGTACTCGAAGGTCTCCAGTTTTGAGGTGACCTCTTCCGTCTGATTGAAAGAGATGGTCTAGCTCAGTTTGAGTGGCCTCTTTCAGTCCAGCTGCTGACTCTATTGGCAGCATCCTGGATTCTGGAGGATGCTATTTCTTTATGTTCTGCTGCGCTCCACACTGCAAAGTCATCCGCATGGAGGATGTTCGAGACGAACCTTGGTACTGTTGTACTGATGTCATTAATGTAGACCAAAAACAGCATCAGACACAACATCTCCCTGAGGTACACCTTCCCCGAGTTTGACAAGAGTGCTGAATGTGCAGACGATAGAAGCTTCAGCGGCAGCCCCTGTTAAGCATGCCTTAAATAAAAAGAATTACAATTAAATTGATGGGTCACATTGAAATTAATAAAATGATCACAAATGTTTATGCTCAATATGCATATTTTGTTAAGAAAACTGGCAACAAACATATTTAATCAGAAGAGCAATTGTTATGATCATTTTTCATTCCTTTGTGTACAGGTAAAATGGGGGTAGGGCAGCAGATTCAGCCACTGTGGCCCCTAAATGCATCACAGCATCATAAAATCAGGTTGGGAGTAACTGTGGTACTCTTTCCTAAACAATAAAACCTAAAAAAAGACCTATCAGTTGTATACAAAATTTCTGAGGGCATCAGAAACAACGTACGTTTCCCAATTCGGCAATTTTAAATGGGAAAAAGCTATCATTCACCACGAACATACCGTAAAGGATGCCGACTTTTCTTATTTTCTTGCACTTTTGCTCACACTATTGAAACTTAATAGGTAAAGAGAGGTCAAAATAAAATGGAATAACTTAAGCAATTTTTTTCTAATTAATTTTGTGTATTTTTACAACTTGGGGGTAGGGATACAAAATCAACCACTGTGGCACTCACAGTAATCACAGCATCACCTAGTCACGTTTATAATAATTGTGACATCCTGTTTTAATGATGTAAACCTGAAAATGGACTGTCAGTGCTATAGAAAATGTCTGAAGCCATCTGACACATTATTTTTGTCTTTTTTTTGCGATTTCGCGGAAATGGTCGTTTACTGGGTGCACAAATACCTTCACTGTGAGCCAGAGATTCAATATGTTTTCATTCTGTTTCTTGCAGAGGATGCAGAAGGTGTGCCTTGACATAATATTGCTTGATTTGGGTTTCTGGAATGAATTCTGATTTATTTAGAGGAAAATGTTTCTCAACCTCATTTTAGCACCTGCGAAGAGCGTGAATGGGGGTACCCTTGCGCCATCAGCTATATCTCTGGTGTGTTCCTAAGGATTTTCGGGGAACATGGCTTAAACATCTCAGGACATACTAAGGAACACTTTGAAACCCATCTTATTGAGTACTGGGGGGAGGGGGGGGGGTGCACGGTGGACCTTCCTAGCTTATGGACTAATACTTTTGGCACTTAAAGTCCCGGAGGGGGAGAGGGACGTACTTTTTCACTCTCAAGGAGTAGTAACCTCCCCAGATGGTAGTAAGAGGGGTGAGGGTGCCAAACGTCAGGATGATGGTAGGGAGACGGATCTCCCCACCACCTCGCTTGGAAGCGAAGCGCCTGACGTAAGTCACCCCCTGAGACTTAAGGTTCCATACAAGTTCATCTTCTGAAAGTTCTGCCAAAGCTTGATCTTTGATTACGCCTCTTGACGAATTCATAGTCTTGTGGGGTGTGACCTCCACCGGAGTGTCTCCGATGGAAGAGAGCCTCAGTAGCCCGCTGGAGTGCGCCCGGGTACGGCACTCCACCAGCAAGTCACCAGACCTGAGGCGCTGGGCGTCAGGCCTGCCAACACGGCTCCTGAGGGTCTCCCCCACCAGAAAAGGATGCAGCTTGTTAACAGGTTTCTCCTTCACCTTGCTATGGACAATGAGGAAGCGAGGCCATACGGCCGACGCCTGAGGCGTTGCTTCCTCACAGTCCGAGTCACTGTCATGTTCAATGTTGGTGGCTATGTGCCGCTTCTGTGCAAGTTTGGTTTTTTTTGTTTTATCCATATTATAATAGTAGAGATATTCATCCCCCGGGGGTCCCCGCCTGCCACCGAGCCCAACAAGGGAAAGTGCAAATGTCGGCGGGTCTCCAGTCGACGCACAATGGAGACTGCCTGAAAGATATACTCAAGGGGGTAAGCCCGATTGAACCGTTTGAGCCACCGCCTTCTATCACACTGTTGAATGCAGGGGAATATTGGCGTAAAGAATAAGAATAAGAATAAGAATAAGAATAAGAATAAGAGTACTTTATTATCTCGAAAAGAGAAATTCGGTTGTGGTACATTTATAACAAATAGTACAAACAAGACATAAAAACATTATAGCATAATTATGAACATTTTCTCCCTGCACTTGCACAGCTACAAATTCCAAATGGATAAAGTAAACACTACAAAATCTTTACACATAACTCTTACACATCTCACACAAACATCTTTTATGGACTGAACTGAGCGGCACTTATACATTCACACCCACCTCTACATATGCATACATAATACGCGTGTTTCAACCTAGTCCTAACCCTCACTACTTATTATAAAGCACCTAATCAGCAGCAGAAGCTATAGCATGGTGCTCCATATATCAACCCGCATGTCAACAGTGGGATAGGGCTCAACGTGACAAGAGCCGATTGACTAGGCCGGTACGACTAGCCTCCCGTTTAGGTAGAAGTCAAGGCCGAAGTGGAGTGTTGGCACCAGTGAGCCGCAGCCCAAAGAAAACCTCAGCCACCAGGATCCTCTTCTCCCCCGACACGGGTCTCCAAGCACGGCAAACACTTGGGATCCAAAGGACCAAAAAGTCACGAGTATTTTTAAGGACCAATCCAACATGGTACGACCTGGGTTAGCACAGCTCCTTAAAAACCGGACCAGTGACAAGGCTGAACAACATATCTGCTGACATCAAGTCCTAATCCTGGACAAAGATGGCACCCGTCTGCTAGCCCACTCAGTCAGGGACTGAGCGGACTACCCACCCACGCCACTTGGAGGCCGGTGCCGGGTACGTATGATAATTCAAGGGTAGTGCCAGATTAGCTTGGCGCCAACAGGCACCAAGCTAATCTGGCACTACCCTTGAATGATCATGGTCAACCTATCTCATGCTGCAGTGCGTCAAGGCTGAATGGGTTAAGCGTTCAGCCCTAGGGTCAACATTGTCAAACTACAAACTGTCCTCTATATAGCTCCACCATGATGGTTTAAGGGTGACGCCAGGTTAGCTCTACAGACTTGCTGAAATAGTCTCCAAGTACATTCTGTAGACAGATCGACCATGATAGTTCAAGGGTGGTGCCAGAATAGCTTGATAACTTGAGGTGTTTTGTTCATCGGAGGCTTACTGAACAGCACAAACAACAACCTTATCTCACCTCCTCAAAGTGTTTGCAGAGTTGCTCCCCTTGAGGTGAGGTCAGAATGGGCAAGGGGAGAGAAGTGTGCTTCAAGATGGCCATGACACGTGCGCAATATGGAGCAACTTCCTTCAGAAACGCATCACTTTCCCCGGCTTCAGCAGGAAACGGGATCACACTGCTTACTTCGTGCCAGCCCTGTGGAAAAAAAATGAACGAGAAATATGTAAATAAATAAATAAATTTAAAAAATGGCAAAGCCCCTATGGCTCATGTGTATGACTGATCCAAAACTTGGATAAAAACTAAATTTCAAAATTTTTGGTTGCATTTTTCACACACTTGTTGACCTCTTGTGACCCCTGACCTTTGCAAGCGGTCATCCAAATTAGTATGCATAGAAAGGTCTTACATTCAGGTATCTCTGTACCAAGTTTGGGATTAAAGTTGAAAACAGTATTTGAGAAAACCCTTTTTTTTTCTTTTCTTTTTTTTTTTTTTGGGGGGGGGGGGGGGTGGGGGAGGGAGGGTGTGGAGGTTTCAAAATATGTATTTCTGGACCTCTTGTGACCCTTCACCTTTGAGGTCACTGAAGTTGGTATGTTTAGAAAGGTCTTGTCACAAAGTATCCATGGGCTAAGTTTGAAGACTGTCACTTAAATACACAGTGGTTTGAATAGTCTCCAAGGAAATTCACATGCAAATGCAACTTGTTTGAATGTATCTATTAATTAAGCACTTGCCCCACATTCCTGGGGGTTCATGAGGATCTATACCTCTTGCACCTGGTGTATTATACTGTACTGTAGCTGAGTCCCAGCAATAAAGGGGTTAAAACTTCACCTGTTCCCACTCGCAAAGTGCACGGAAGCAGTACTGGTCTGACACGGCCGAGGTGGTCAGTTCCTTGTGCACCTCACGTGCCTGACGTCTATCGTCTGCTTCAATAGCAGCTTTCATCAGGCCAGAGAAATCCGCCGCTTCACGCACAGCTCCAGCCTGCCCTTCTCCATCCTGACCTTGACCCTGGTTGGCCTTGTCCTGACCTTGCGTGAGGTCGATGATGACGAGGTGAGGGAAGTCGTCCTGGTTGCTGGCATCAGTGTACATGAAGAGCTGGCGGAGGAATTTTCGCTGAGTCAGCTCCAGCACCTCCTGAGTTAACAGACACAGACACTTGAAAATCAACATAGACAGAGACACATAAACAGGACATGTATACACGTACACACAGACACAGGAAATCAACATACACAGACACATAAACAGCACATCCACATAGGAAATCCACATACACACACAGACACAAACACACAAAATCAACACACTCACACACAGACACAGGAAGGCAACATACCGTACACAGAGCTGGCAGAGGAATTTCTGCTGAGTCAGCTCCAGCACCTCCTGAGTTCACGGACACTGACACAGTAAGTCAACATACACACAGACACATGAAGTCAACATACACACAGATACAGGAAGTCATGATACGCACATACACAGGAAATCAACATACACACAGATACTGGAAGTCATGATACGCACATACACAGGAAGTCAACATACACACAGACACATGAAGTCAACATACACACAGATACAGGAAGTCATGATATGCACATACACAGGAAGTCAAAATACACACAGATACAGGAAGTCATGATACGCACATACACAGGAAGTCAACATACACACAGATACAGGAAGTCATGATACGAACATACACAGGAAGTCAACATACACACAGTGCAAAATGTCTCAACATGTAAGGAGATTAAAAAATGACGTTAACCCGATCAAACTTCTGAGTTTGAAACTGAAATGTAATCGGACACGTTCCCAAAGCCGCCGTGAGATGGCCTTAGTTGCCTGCTCGGCGTTAAACCCAAATAACTAACGTTCCCCAAAGTTGAGGCTCACCAGTGTGGATAAAACATTTCCATTGACACACTACTAAGATCAATCTGGCTTAATGTGGGAACTGTCCTCTGAAGCCTATATCACATTTCAAAAGACAGTAGTGCCAGAATAGCGTTGGCACCTGTAGGCAATAATCTGTTCTAGCACCACCCTCACCATGATCAATCCATCTCCTCTATGTCTTCCCAAGACAGATCCCAGATCAATCTGGCCTGAATGTGGGAACTGTCCTCTGAAGCCTATATCACATTTCAAAAGACAATAGTGCCAGAATAGCTTGGCACATGTATACAATAATCTGTTCTAGCACCACCCTCACCATGATCAATCCGTCTCCTCTATGTCTTCCCAAGACAGATCCCAGATTTGGCAACTTGGACCTCAGGGGTCAGTGTGTTAACTCATTCAGCCCAACGGCCACATTTCTGGGGGCGTCATCTAACGACTATGCACCAGTGGCAGGAGATGAATAATGTGACCTGTTCCCACGAAAGGGACCTTAAGTTGGAAATTTTGAGTTTTGAGATATTTACACCATTAAAATCTACTAGCATTACAGATTAATTTGATGCACAAACTATTGTTGTAGACCTGTTATTAAGCGAGAAACATGCACTTAAAGTTAATCACTCAAACTGACCCTCAGCACTCTTTTCGGCCTGTAGCTCCATTCAGCTGAGCGCGACTTATTGATCATTACAATTCAAGGGTAGTGCCAGATTAATCTGGCACTACCCTCGAATTATCATGGTCGACCCATCTCCTGCTATAGGGCACCAGGGCTGAATGGGTTAAACAGATTTTATCACAGTCCCCAGTAGTCAAATGGCCATGGGACTGCTGCTGGCTGGTCATACACGATGAATCAACAGCAGTCAACATCATCAATTCCAGTGGAGTTTTGACTACTGGTTCTGACAGCAGTCAACATCATCAATTCCAGTGGCCTTTTGACTACTGGTTCCGACAGCAGTCAACATCATCAATTCCAGTGGCCTTTTGACCACTGGTTCTGACAGCAGTCAACATCATCAATTCTAGTGGCCTTTTGACTACTGGTTCTGACAGCAGTCAACATCATCAATTCCAGTGGCCTTTTGACCACTGGTTCTGACAGCAGTCAACATCATCAATTCCAGTGGCCTTTTGACTACTGGTTCTGACAGCAGTCAACATCATCAATTCCAGTGGCCTTTTGACTACTGGTTCTGGGGACTGTGACAATATAGCAGTCAACATCATCAATTCCAGTGGCCTTTTGACTACTGGTTCTGGGGACTGTGACAATGTCAACATCATCAATTCCAGTGGCCTTTTGACTACTGGTTCTGGGGACTGTGACAATATCAACATCATCAATTCCAGTGGCCTTTTGACTACTGGTTCTGGGGACTGTGACAATATCAACATCATCAATTCCAGTGGCCTTTTGACTACTGGTTCTGGGAACTGTGACAATATCAACATCATCAATTCCAGTGGCCTTTTGACTACTGGTTCTGGGGACTGTGACAATATCAACATCATCAATTCCAGTGGCCTTTTGACTACTGGTTCTGGGAACTGTGACAATATCAGCTGTATTACGAGTTAGGCCAGCCAGTGATTTCTTGTTCCCTCAATGGTCTGACCAAGGAGTTGAAGTCAAAGGTAAAAGTTGATGGCTTTTTGACTACTGGGTTCTAGGGACTGTGATAATATCAGTTGTGTATTACAAGTTAGGTCAGCCAATAGTGATCAGGGAGTTGATGTCAAAGGTAAACGCTGATGACCTTCTGCACATTGGGAACCCACCTGGAAAGCAATCTTACGTTGGTCGTCTGTTGACAGTTCAGCCGCCTGCTGAGAAGAGTCGCCTGTGACCCTCTTAATGACGGTCTGTACCTCCTTCAGTAATTCCAAAAGACCCCCGGGGTTTTCGTATTGAAGGTTGACCTTGGGACAACCTTGACCTACTCCCATCATGCCGACCTGTGTGACAAGAACAAAATAGAAAAAATGGTAAACGAAAAAAAACAATGTCCCAATACTTTTAAGTTTATGATGAAGGTTTCGGTGACGGACTCACTGTCCCTGGCTTGGGTGAAAATGTCAACAAGAGGTCCGGTGCCTCAGCTTTCATGAATGCTGCACCCACTCATGGAACAACCACCCGACTCTTCACCTAGCTAGCAGCATTCAGTCTGTACCCACTCTATGGAACAACCACCCGACTCTTCACCTAGCTAGCAGCATTCAGTCTGCAACCACTCTATGGAACAACCACCTGACTCTTCACCTAGCAAGCAGCATTCAGTCTGAAACCACTCTATGGAACAACCACCCGACTCTTCACCTAGCTAGCAGCATTCAGTCTGAAACCACTCTATGGAACAACCACCCGACTCTTCACCTAGCCAGCAGCATTAATAGTCTGAAACCACTCTATGGAACAACCACCCGACTCTTCAACCAGCAAGCAGCATTCAGTCATTGCACCAGAACCTCAAGATTCATCAGGAATTGCCCCCTTCACTGTGGATGCAGACTGTACATGTTTCTGCCATCTTTGTTAATTCAATGCCAAAGATCACCAGCTGTTCAAGGAACATAGATGCAAAGTAGTGTCAGCAAGAGAAATAGATCCTCATGAGCCCCCACAACTCTGGGGGCACTTGAGGATCTCTCTTACAGTACGACTAGATCATGTTCACTTTTTCTCAGCAATCAAGGTGTTAACTCAGTGTTTTTCTTGTTCACAATCTGTCACATTTTACACAAATTGTTTTCCTTCTTCTGCTCTTTTTCTTGGGCTCTTGTCACTCCTCTGCCTGACACTGCCAGAAAGTCACGCACACTACAAGTGGATATGATGATGATGATGAACCCATTCAGTAAAGCACATTATGTTATATGTTATAGTATAAAACCCATTCAGTAAAGCACATTATGTTATATGTTATAGTATAAAACCCATTCAGTAAAGCACATTATGTTATATGTTATAGTATAAAACCCATTCAGTAAAGCACATTATGTTATATGTTATAGTATAAAACCCATTCAGTAAAGCACATTATGTTATATGTTATAGTATAAAACATCAATCACAATGGCTTAACTCAATCTACCCCAACTCCGAAATCCCGAAATGCTGCCGTTGTTTTCTGAAAACAGTGCAGTGCAGGACACAGATCGACCATGAAAGTTCAAGGGTGATGACAGAATAGGCGGTCAGTCAGTCAGCCCATAGGCGCCAAGCTATTGTGGCATCACCCTAGAACTATCATGGTCGATCCTTATCTTGCTGTGGTGTGTCTGGAGTAGACTGAGTTAAAGGCGCCAAGCTATTCTGGCATCACCCTAGAACTATCATGGTCGATCCTGATCTTGCTGTGGTGTGTCTGAGGTAGATGGAGTTAAGGGCACAGCCAAAATAGTCTGGCACTATCTGGTACCACCTCCGAACAATCAGTCAATCTGTATCCTGAACAATAATACCATCTTCAGAGGACAGCCACCAACTTGGGAATTTCAGTTGAAAACCTTAGGGCTCATTGTGTGAATTAGGCAAACTGATGAGTTATAGTTTGCTGAGCAAGCTATTTCAGCCAGTAGCCAGTGTTAGCCACTAAGGGTGTATCACAGCCAGTAGCCAGTATTAGCCACTAAGGGTGTATCACAGCCAGTAGCCAGTATTAGCCACTAAGTAAGAGTGTATAACAGCCTGCAAGCCAGTGTTAGCCACTAAGGGGGTGTCACAGCCTGCAAGCCAGTGTTAGCCACTAAGGGTGTATCACAAAGGTGTATCACAGCCAGTAGCCAGTATTAGCCACTAAGGGTGTATCACAGCCTGCAAGCCAGTATTAGCCACTAAGGGTGTATCACAGCCAGTAGCCAGTATTAGCCACTAAGGGTGTATCACAGCCTGCAAGCCAGTATTAGCCACTAAGGGTGTATCACAGCCAGTAGCCAGTATTAGCCACTAAGGGTGTATCACAGCCAGTAGCCAGTATTAGCCACTAAGGGTGTATCACAGGCTGCAAGCCAGTATTAGCCACTAAGGATGTATCACAGCCAGTAGCCAGTGTTAGCCACTATGGGTGTATCACAGCCAGTAGCCAGTGTTAACCACTAAGGGTGTATCACAGCCAGTAGCCAGGATTAGCCACTAAGGGTGTATCACAGCCAGTAGCCAGTATTAGCCACTAAGGGTGTATCACAGCCAGTAGCCAGTATTAGCCACTAAGGGTGTATAACAGCCTGCAAGCCAGTGTTAGCCACTAAGGGGGTGTCACAGCCAGTAGCCAGTGTTAGCCACTAAGGGTGTATCACAGCCAGTAGCCAGTATTAGCCACTAAGGGTGTATAACAGCCTGCAAGCCAGTGTTAGCCACTAAGGGTGTATCACAGCCAGTAGCCAGTAATAATAATAATAATAATGAGTATTTATATAGCGCTTAATCTTATTCAAAAGCTCTAAGCGCTTTACAATCTGTACACAAAAATAAAAATACAATGACATATGCACATAACAAAGCACAATGCCCGAACACACCACTTTTACAATAAACTAAACAACAATACATACATAATAATTTATATTCTAATTAACATTCAGTCTAAACAAGGAGGATTGCAGAACTACAACTAAGGCATCAAACACTGGCAGTTATTCAAAGTAAAGCTTGAAGAGGTGAGTTTTCAACGACCTCTTGAAGTCAGAGACAGACTCAGTATTAGCCACTAAGGGTGTATCACAGCTAGTAGCCAGTGTTAGCCACTAAGGGTGTATCACAGCCAGTAGCCAGTATTAGCCACTAAGGGTGTATAACAGCCTGCAAGCCAGTGTTAGCCACTAAGGGTGTATCACAGCCAGTAGCCAGTGTTAGCCACTAAGGGTGTATCACAGCCAGTAGCCAGTGTTAGCCACTAAGGGTGTATCACAGCCTGCAAGCCAGTAAACCAATGAAAGCTACTACAGCAATATAATAATAATAATAATAATAATAACAACAGTATTTATAATGCGCTTATCTTATAATAATTATAACTCTAAGCGCGCACTCACAATTCGCGCACGCTTTAGACAACGACTCGCGTACCACAAATAGTGAAATACATTATGACAGTCAGCTTGGGGTGGGGAGTGTGGTCATATAGTGCTAGAACTGTTGAATGAGGTGAGTTTTGAGGGTGGACTGGAAGGAGGAGAGAGAGTGTTTCTGACGGAGAGAGAGTGGGAGAGTGTTCCAGGTGGATGGGCCGTATACAGAGGAGCGGGGGCCGAAAGTGCTGAGTTTGGTGCGGGGGATATCACAGCCAGTAAGCCAGTGTTACCTACTATTGCCATATCAAAGCCAGTAAGCCATTGTTACCTACTATTGCCATATCACAGTCAGTAAGCCAGTGTTACCTACTATTGCCATATCACAGCCAGTAAGCCAGTGTTACCTACTACAGCCATATCACAGTCAGTAGCCAGTGTTACCTACTACAGCCATATCACAGCCAGTAAGCCAGTGTTACCTACTACAGCCATATCACAGCCAGTAAGCCAGTGTTACCTACTATTGCCATATCACAGTCAGTAAGCCAGTGTTACCTACTACAGCCATATCACAGTCAGTAGCCAGTGTTACCTACTACAGCCATATCACAGCCAGTAAGCCAGTGTTACCTATTATTGCCATATCACAGTCAGTAAGCCAGTGTTACCTACTACAGCCATATCACAGTCAGTAAGCCAGTGTTACCTACTATTGCCATATCACAGCCAGTAAGCCAGTGTTACCTACTATTGCCATATCACAGCCAGTAAGCCAGTGTTACCTACTATTGCCATATCACAGCCAGTAAGCCAGTGTTACCTACTATTGCCATATCACAGTCAGTAAGCCAGTGTTACCTACTATTGCCATATCACAGTCAGTAAGCCAGTGTTACCTACTACAGCCATATCACAGCCAGTAGCCAGTGTTACCTACTACAGCCATATCACAGCCAGTAGCCAGTGTTACCTACTATTGCCATATCACAGTCAGTAAGCCAGTGTTACCTACTACAGCCATATCACAGCCAGTAAGCCAGTGTTACTTACTACAGCCATATCACAGCCAGTAGCCAGTGTTACCTACTACAGCCATATCACAGCCAGTAGCCAGTGTTACCTACTACAGTGGAGTCCGCTTAACACAAATTTCTGGGGACACGGAAAATCACTTCGTGTTAAATGTATTTCGTGTTAACCAATATGGCCTCAAAATTGATCACGGCCCTCAAGGAGAAAATGTGTAAGATGTGTGCGTGAATGAGTACGAGGCTAAAAGTGCACATTATCGTACTTTCTATGCATAACTTCAGCTCACTAGGAAAACACAAGGAAACGTGTACAACTCGCATATTTAATGTAAATCAATCAGTAGTAAGTTACAATCCTCAGGTAAAAAGCAACACAGGTTGAAGTACAATCCCCCATCGGTAAAAGGGTTGTGTTGTTACACAAATGATACAACATAAATATAGTACAGAAATGCTAGCCAATGAGAAGACGGATTACAACAGCCGAAGGCTATTCAGCCAATCACAGACTAGAGCTCGCTCTGATAATAATAATAATTAAAATAATTACGGTATTTGTAATGCGCTTATCTTATAATAATTATAACTCTAAGCGCGCACTCACAACTCGCACACGCATGCGCACGCTTTAGACAATGACTCACGTACCACAAATAGTGAACATACATTACAACAGTCAGCTTGGGGTGGGGAGTGTGGTGATGTAGTGCGGCTAGAACTGTTGAAAGAGGTGAGTTTTGAGGGCGGACTGGAAGGAAGAGAGAGAGTGTTTCTGACGGAGAGAGAGTGGGAGAGTGTTCCAGGTGGTTGGACCGTATACTGAGAAGGAGCGGGGGCCGAAAGTGCTGAGTTTGGTGCGGGGGATAAGGAGGCGGAGAGGGTCGGAGGCGGAGCGGAGGGAGCGGGAAGGAGTGTAGGGGTGAAGTAAGTTGGAGAGATAGGTAGGAGCGTAGTTGTTCATGGATTTGTAGCAGAGAGAATCTTGTATTGGATGCGTTGGGGGATCGGGAGCCAGTGAAGGAGCTTGAGCAGGGGAGTCATGTGGTCGGATTTTTTCTTTCTGAGGACGTGGCGGGCAGCATTGTTCTGGACGCGCTGGAGAGTGAGAGTGTGGAGTGAGGAAGGCCGGAAAGGAGAGAGTTGCAGTAGTCGATGCGAGATAAGATGAGAGAGACAGCGAGTTTGGTGGCAGCTTCGGTAGTGAGGTATTTTCTGATCTGTCATGTGTACTTCCAAAGCGCGAGAGCGACACGTGAATTGGTTTTCGGTGAATGGAATCTGTGTTCGTGTTAAACAGGTGAATAATAATGAAATTGCCATGTTTGGGAACCGAAACCAGCATCGTCTAAAGCGAAATTTTGTGTTAAGCATTTCATGTTATCAGTGAAATTTTAATACAGAATAAGAAGGCCGTCGGCTGGGCCGAATGCAAAAACACTTCGTGTTAACCGGAAATTCGTGTAAAGCGAGTTCGTGTTAACTGGACTCCGATATGGCAATAGTAGGTAACACTGGCTACTGGCTGTGATATGGCAGTAGTAGGTAACACTGGCTTACTGGCTGTGATATGGCAATAGTAGGTAATACTGGCTTACTGGCTGTGATATGGCAATAGTAGGTAACACTGGCTTACTGGCTGTGATATGGCAATAGTAGGTAATACTGGCTTACTGGCTGTGATATGGCAATAGTAGGTAACACTGGCTACTGACTGTGATATGGCAATAGTAGGTAACACTGGCTTACTGGCTGTGATATGGCTGTAGTAGGTAACACTGGCTTACTGTGATATGGCTGTAGTGGTAACACTGGCTTACTGGCTGTGATATGGCTGTAGTAGGTAACACTGGCTTACTGACTGCGATATGGCTGTAGTAGGTAACACTGGCTTACTGGCTGTGATATGGCTGTAGTAGGTAACAATGGTTTACTGGCTGTGATATGGCAATAGTAGGTAACACTGGCTTACTGGCTGTGATATGGCTATAGTAGGTAACACTGGCTTACTGGCTGTGATATGGCTGTAGTAGGTAACAATGGCTTACATTACTGTGATATGGCAATAGTAGGTAACACTGGCTTACTGGCTGTGATATGGCAATATGAAAATTTGTACACTGCCTAAAGGTGCCAAGCTATTCTGGCACTACCCTTGAACTATTTGAGTCAAACTTAAGGATTGTATGCTTGTTTTCCGTCGGATCTGCTTGCTGCTGATTTGGTATCGTATTGAATAGTGTCTGTCATTTGAAACTCCGTTTACGTCGCCATTTTGTCTCCCTCGTGTGTTGTGCTCCCAGTGTTGTGATTAGCGCTTTTCGTTGGATGTACTGTGTTTATGCGTGCTGAAAGTATGCTGAGTATCGCATAAGAGTGTGCTGATGAGGATTGTATGCTTGTTTTCCGTCGGATCTGCTTGCTGCTGATTTGGTATCGTATTGAACAGTGTCTATCGTTTGTACTTTGTTTACGTCGCCATTTTGCCCCCCTGGTGTCGTGCTCCCAGTGTTGTGATTAGCGCTTTTCGTTGGATTTACCGTGTTTATGTGTGCTGAAAGTATGCTGAGTATCGCATAAGAGTGTGCTGATGAGGATTGTATGCTTGTTTTCCGTCGGATCTGCTTGCTGCTGATTTGGTATCGTATTGAATAGTGTCTATCGTTTGTACTTTGTTTACGTCGCCATATCTGCCCTTTCAGTGTTGGTTTTGCGTACGATCAGAGTCGCTCCCCCACGACACACACACACCTACTGTACTTTTTCTCCCTTGCATTTTATCAGGTCGCTCCCCTACCACACCGCTCACACACACACACACCCTACTGCACCCTCGTCCCGTCTTTCTTTTTCCCGTCCTCACAAACAATCATGCTCATCAGATACATACGCCAACAACTGCTATCCCTACGTTGCCACGCCACCTACTGCGCAGCTAGTGGCGCCGACAGTGTTGCAAATACCCTACATGGCATCCGATCGCGAAAGAGAGGCCGCAAGGGGGGAATTAGCAGAAGGCACGACTCACCATCACACCCGCAACCAGACATTTCTTCACCTTTTCCTATGTCCTTCCACCCCTTCCGCCTCCCCCCCCCCCCCCCCATCCCTTCCTTCTTCTCCCATTTCTTCTCCTCTCTTCATCTACCGCTCCCGGCTCTCCTCGGCCTCCTCCCCCTCCCTCCTTCCCCTCACCCCCTCTTCCTTCGCCTGCTTTTTCCTCCTCGCCCCCACCCCACCCTTTCTCCTCCCCTTCCCTCTTCCTTATCTTTTCCTACTTTACTTCCTCCCCTTTTCCCCTCACCCCGTCACCCTCCTCTCGCATCCTCTTTCTTGCCCAGTTGTCCTTCCTCCTCCCCCCTCTTTCCCTCCCTCATCTTTCCCCCCTCCATCCTCTTTACCCCCTCCCCATCCTCCTCCTCCTTTGTCCTCTTCTTCGCCCGTCTCTTCTTCCTCCTCCTCTTCTGTCTCACCCAACCTAAAACTGTGTCTGTTCAATGCACAGTCTGTCTGCAAAGATGGCAAAGCCGACGTGATCTCAGATTTCATTCTAGACAACGACTTAGACGTTGTCGTGATCACCGAAACGTGGCTCCGCTTAGTTGGCGATGAACCCATCATTGCCAGCGTCACTCCGAGTGGCTACCACCTTGCCTCCTTCCTGCGTGCCTCCAGAGGGGGTGGCATTGCCATCATCTACAGGGACTGTCTTTCCGCTCACCTCTCCTACTCTCAGTCTCTCCCTTTTGCTCATCCCTCCTTTGAATCTGTCGAGGCCGTAGCAACACTCCCTGGCCAGTCCCTCATCTTCTCATGTATCTACCGCCCCCCTCCAAGCCCTCAAAACAAACTCACAAACTCCATGTTCCTCGCCGAGTTTGACCTCCTCCTAGACCACTACAGCACATGACCCGGAAAACATATCCTTCTTGGCGACTTTAACTTCCACTTCGACAAACCCGACCACCCTGACACAAGACGCCTTTGCACATCACTTTCGAACTACAATCTTACACAACACATCACCAAACCCACCCACCGACTCGGCCACACCCTCGTTTGGATCATCACCAGCACCTCCAATCAACTCTTTCTCGACTCTGACACCTCCTCTGTGCTTCCCTCTAACCACCTCGCCATTCTCGTCTCCCTCAACCTACCTTGAAGTTCTTGGTATGCTTCCCCTGAAGCAGCACCTTATATGTAACAAAGCCATTTTTATGTATAAGCTGTGTAAACAAAAAGGGCCCCGTTATCTTGACCCATTTTTTTCAGTAATTTCCTCACATCCCAGACTGGGGCGGCACTATCAGGTTCCGCGGCCTCGCATTGACATCTTTAAATCTAGCTTAACATACTCAGGTAGTACTCTCTGGAATTCGATTCCATGTAACCTTAGAAGTATGTCCCTGCCCTCCTTTAAAGACGGCCTCTTCAAATATCTAAAATAATCCAGCTTTACATGCGGAAAACTGCATGTTCTTAGAATACATACCATGTATCGGCATGTGCATTGACTCCATGTCTGACAAGTAATACCTGCCTTGATGTACTGGCACGCGTATGGCGTGCGTGTGTTTGTGCGTATGTGTGTGTGTGTATGTGTGGCTGTGTGCATTCGTGCGTATGGGTGTGTGATCGTGTGTGTGTGTGTGTGTGTGTGTGTGTGTGTGTGTGGGTGCGTGCGTCTGTGTGCGTGTGTGCGTTCATGCATGTGGTCACGTTATGTGATCGTGTGCGTGTGTGCGTGGTCTGTCATAATGTGGCAGATTGCACACGCGTACGCGCACGCACGCACGCATGAGCGCAAGCACGCGCACACCATGTGCGCGATTTATGCAATTTATATGTTGGAATTTTTTATTCATAATTTTTTTTTAATTCTCTTTAAAGGTTTTTTAACACATTTTCTTTCTTTTCTATCGCGCTATATTCATCAGTATTTTGTTTGCTAGCACATAATTGAATTCCTTAGAGTAGTGTGTGTGTGTGTTTGCGAGTGAACATGCGTGCGTGTGTATGTGTTTGACCTAGTTATGTTTTAGACCATTGTTTTGTTTATGAAAACGTTGATAAGTAGTTTGTAGCAACGGCAAGTTTGAAAATTGGTCTTGTAACCAAATACTTCTACCGTTGTAAAATAAAAGTTCATTGTTCATTGTTCATTGTTCATTGTACCTCCCCCGAAAAAAACCAAGCTCCTTGTCACTCGCCGCAAACTGAAATCTGTCAACCGAGAGAGCTTCTTCGATGAAGCTGTCGACCTTCTCTTGGACCCCGCCTCCTCTCCTGATCTTGCATCCCATTTCGACTCCTCCCTTCGAAAACTTCTAGACACCCATGCACCTGTCACCACCTGCTCCATACCCAACCGACCCCCCTCCCCCTGGCTCACTGACGACATAGCTGAGGCCAAGCGCGAGCGCCGACAAGCGGAACGCCTCTGGCGCTCATCTGACCTCACCGTTCACAGACAGATCTTCCAAGCAACTAGATCCAAAGTCTGCAGAATGATCTCCGACTCCAAACGTAAACACCTTCAAAACAAAATCCTGGAATCTACTTCTTCCAAAACCCTCTACGCTACCATGAACACACTCCTAGGCACTCCTAAAGACACTCCTCTCCCCAACACACACAGCAGAGAAGAACTCCCGTCCGCTTTTTCCACCTACTTTTCCGACAAAATTCAAACTCTGCGCAACACACTCGACTCTCTGCCTTCTCCTCCTTGCCCTCCCGACACCCCTTTTTCCGGCACCCCCCTCTCATCCTTCCGCCCCGTCTCTCAGGAAGAAGTCCTCAAGACCATAAAGTCCATGCCTCCTAAAACCTGCGAACTAGACCCCCTCCCAGCTTCTCTCTACTGGGACAGCCTTCCAAAACTTCTGCCCTTCATTACCGACATCATCAACACATCTCTAGAGAACGGTTCAGTCCCTGATATCTTCAAGTCCGCCATCGTCCATCCTCTCCTAAAAAAACACAACCTCGACCCAAACGAACTCAAAAACTATCACCCAGTCTCCAATCTCTCTTTCCTGTCCAAGCTTCTTGAGAAGGTTGTTCTCAACCAGCTCAACCTCCACCTTGCAGACAACAACCTCCTCAGTCCCTTCCAGTCTGCCTATCGCAAACACCACAGCACTGAAACAGCCCTTCTACACATCTTAAACGACCTGCTTCTCTCCACCGACTCGGGCAACATCTCCCTTCTTATGCTACTCGACCTCTCTGCCGCCTTTGACACCATAGACCACTCTATCCTCCTCCACCGCCTTCGTCACTCCTTTGGCATCACAGACTCTGCTCACTCCTGGTTTCTCTCCTACCTCTCCGACAGACAGCAGTCCGTCACCATTGACGGCGTCTCCTCCAACCCAGTCACGCTCTCCTGCGGAGTACCACAGGGGTCCGTCCTGGGCCCGGTCCTTTTCACACTCTACACCTCCCCCCTGTCCAACATCATACAGTCTCACCACATACGCCACCACCTCTATGCTGACGACTCACAACTACTAGACAAAGACAAACTCGACAACACTCAGTCACTACTGACTCGCACGGCTGACTGCTACGAAGACGTGAAAAACTGGATGACAGCAAACAAGCTTAAAACTGAATGGCGACAAAACGGAAGCCATGCTGGTAAGCACTCGCCAGAAACTTTCCCAGCTCCCTCCCTCTCTCCACCTTCAACTCGACAGCACCCCCATCTCCCTCAGTGACTCGGCCAAAAACCTTGGCGTTATCCTCGATTCCTCTCTTACCATGACCAGCTTCGTCTCCGCCACTGCCCAGGCATGCTACTTCCACCTCCGCCGCATCAGTCAGATCAGAAAATACCTCACTACCGAAGCTGCCACAAAACTTGCTGTCTCTCTCATCCTATCTCGCATCGACTACTGCAACTCTCTTCTTTCCGGCCTCCCTCACTCCACCTTCCACTCTCCAGCGCATCCAGAACAATGCTGCCCGCCTCGTCCTCAGAAAGAAAAAATCCGACCACATCACTCCCCTGCTCAAACTCCTTCACTGGCTTCCCATCCCACAACGCATCCAATACAAGATTCTGTCTCTCTGCTAAAAATCCCTGAACAACTGCGCTCCTGCCTATCTCTCCACCTTACTTCACCCCTACACTCCTTCCCGCTCTGCCTCCGACCCTCTCCGTCTCCACATTCCCCGCACCAAACTCAGCACTTTCGGCCCCCGCTCTTTCTCAGTCTATGGTCCATCCACCTGGAACACTCTCCCACTCTCTCTCCGTCAGAAAGACTCTCTCCTCCTTTCAGTCCGCCCTCAAAACTCACCTCTTTCAACAGTTCTAGCACTATATCACCACACTCCCCACAAAAGCTGACTGTCGCAACGTATTTCACCATTTGTTGTACGTGAGTCATTGTCTAAAGCGTGCGCATGCGTGCGCGAGTTGTGAGTGCGCGCTTAGAGTTATAATTGTTATAAGATAAGCACATTATATTTATAAATACCGTAATTATTATTATTATTTCTCACACTGGTGTATTCTGAATGATAAGGGTTAACCGCAAGAGGCATCAATCATCATGCAGTCGCGGGGGCTCATGAGGATCTATACCTCTTGCTGAAACCACCTTGTATCCATGTTTCACCTAATATCCATGTTTTTTCAGGGCTGGAAATTAATCTTCGACACAGAATTGACCATGATTTCAAAAACACAAACTGCGCCCAGTAGCAGTGAAGAGGTGAGAGAGAGACAAGCCGTCTAGTAATGCTTAGAGAGAGACAAGCCGTCTACAGGGTTCCCAGCACAAAATCACCACAAAATCCACAAACTTTCAAGTACCCTTTGCTATAAATTCAAAGACCAATATAACCCAAAGTAGTGAGGGTGGGGGTGGGGGTTATTTTAATTGTGGAATGAAAAAAAAATTACTTACGCTCCGGACTATAAGTCGTGAACACTGAATGCTCGAACACACCAATACACAAACTTGAAAATTAAAGAGTTCAAGACCTGCGCTAAAAGTTTTAATACAATGTCAGCTTCAAAAGTTCTATACAAATTTACAAATGTCAGTGTATCACAACTATTTAGGATTTGCTTTGTTTCAATGCAAGAGCTTTGTCGAGCTCCTCAATAGCTGCTCTTTTCTGCTGGCTCCTCTTTCTGAGGGCATTTGACTCCGCAATTAAAGTCACCTTGCCTTTCCGTTCTGCCTCTTCATTAGCTGATTTTTCCAGAGACACGGCATCTGCAAGCAGACGGGTTCTTTTGATTCTTATTTCTGTAATCTCATCCTCTTCTGCCTTTCTCTTTCGTGATGCCACCTGTTTTGCCTCATCCTCCTTAAGTTTTTCCAATGTCGATTGATTTTCGGCATGCTGCACAAATAGCTGAGCGTTTGTTGGCTGAATCTTTCCTCAGCCACTGTTTATACTTAGAAGCTTCAAGCCACAAATCGTTAAAAACACAAGCGCCAGGCATGGTCAATGAGTGAGCGATGTGACCGGAAATAATATTAAAGGGAAATAATCATTCGCAAGTACATCCGGTCGAAATCGAAAGTACGTTTTTGCGTAGCTTTCTGGTAGCCGGATTTTGTTTTGTTTGTGTGCGTGTATTTTGTTTGTTTTGTACATTATTTTTTTTAATTCGAAAAAGCAAAATGTGTACATGATGAAGCCAAGTAAGCAGAATTGTAAAATTCACAAACTTTCACAAACCCTCCCCCAAAATGTCATTTTCAAAGACTTTCCAGGGCCTGGAAAAAGGATTTTATTTCCCCCAAACTTTCACAAACTTTCCCAATCGCTACGAACCCTGCGTCTAGTAATGCTTAGAGAGAGAGACAAGCCGTCTAGTAATGCTTAGAGAGACAAGCCGTCTAGTAATGCTTAGAGAGACAAGCCGTCTAGTAATGCTTAGAGAGAGAGACAAGCCGTCTAGTAATGCTTAGAGAGACAAGCCGTCTAGTAATGCTTAGAGAGAGAGACAAGCCGTCTAGTAATGCTTAGAGAGAGAGACAAGCCGTCTAGTAATGCTTAGAGAGACAAGCCGTCTAGTAATGCTTAGATTGATTGATTGTACATTGCTTAACGTCCCGACAGCAACAAGGCTTTCTCAGGACGTGCCTGCACTGCTTGTGAAAAAAACAACTAAACAGAACATTGAATGTATGTCGCCAGCCGGTCCAATACATTAAATAAACCTAACACATGGGGCCTAAATAAATCCAAGACCATTTAGCAACACACATCCAATATCAAGAGCTACAGGCAGTGCAGACAGTAGGGAGAGTTTTAAAAAGGCAAATACAGGTGAATGGACCAAGGGTAGACAGAAACACATGCCCCAGAATAGAGAGAAAAACTCACCCTGTGGGGCTGACCAGGGTGACCCTGGGAACTAAAAAGTTCCTAACCCCACCCAAGTCCCCCAGGGCAGACCCAGGTGGGGGAGTAATGCTTAGAGAGAGAGAGACAAGCCATCTAGTAATGCTTAGAGAGAGAGACAAGCCGTCTAGTAATGCTTAGAGAGAGAGACAAGCCATCTAGTAATGCTTAGAGAGAGAGACAAGCCGTCTAGTAATGCTTAGAGAGAGAGACAAGCCGTCTAGTAATGCTTAGAGAGAGAGACAAGCCGTCTAGTAATGCTTAGAGAGAGAGAGAGACAAGCCGTCTAGTAATGCTTAGAGAGAGAGACAAGCCGTCTAGTAATGCTTAGAGAGAGAGACAAGCCATCTAGTAATGCTTAGAGAGAGGGACAAGCTGTCTAGTAATGCTTAGAGAGAGAGAGACAAGCCGTCTAGTAATGCTTACTGGCGACCTCTCCCACATGTAGCCGGTCCCCACTGTCGCCAGAACAACAGGGATTCGCAGCGTTGTCATGGCAAAACGATATTCCATCACACAGTTCTTGGACTCCGCATACTGCACAGACAAAAACAAAACGTTTGCCGTTTGAACCAACACACACATAAACCACGGCAAACTTTGGATAGAACAGATGAAACAAGAAAGGCAAAGCCCTTACGGCTCATACGTATGACCGATCCACATGTGTGTGACCTTTGTGACTGGCTCATGCACCAGCAAAATCCATGTTTTCTCAAAATGTAAGCATTTTTCAAACCTGTCAAACCCCAATGACCCTTGACCTTTGCGATGAGTCGACTAAATTAGTATGCATAGAAATATCTTGCCATCCGCAACCTTCACGCCAAATGTGATTGAAAGGTTTGCAAAAACTTTAATAAAAACTACAATTCTAACAAAAATTGGCATTTGACCTGTGATCTCTTCAGGCGCCAAGCTCATCTGGCACTACCCTTGAATTATCATGATTAATCCATCTCTCCGTATGCATAGAAAGGTCTCACCATCAGGTATCCAAGTTTCGGTTTGAAGTTGTTAAGTGTTTAAGAAATAAAAACTCCTTTCGTAGGACAAGAGTGCTTCGTAGGCATGCTGGGATGCAACCCTCGCCAGACTTTCCTCCTTTCCTTCCTTCCTCTCCCCCCTCCCCCTCCCCCCCACCACCCAACTCCACGCTGTTGCAACAGGCCCCTGCTCTTTGGCTTTACTGGGCAGGTACTGGAGGGGGCACTGTTTGTCCACATCCTGGTACTTCATCCTCTTTAACAGATGCCATGTGCCCTGTCATCTTCATCTGCTCTCCACTTTTCCAGTCTTCCTTCGGGCCATTTCTTCATCCCTCCAAGTGTACCCACCCTCCCTTGCCCTTCTGTTTTCTGCTCGTCTTTCTTCAGGCCATCTCTTCATCCCTCCATGTGTACTTGCCCTCCTGTTTTCTGCTCATCTTCCTTCCTCCCTTTCCTTACGGACTGTGTGCACAGACCCCGTTTAAAGCATATCTGGCAGTTTGTACCTGCTGTCACTATGTTGTTTACAATTGTTAATTAGGCCTTAACTCGTTCAACGAGCTTGCTTTTCCTGTTCTTCTTTTATCACTGGTTATGTCATTTCCTCCCAGGTGTTCTCAATTGTACACACATTGCATGTTGCGTCGAGGAATTCAACCTTTGTCTGCTTTAACCGCAGTGCTTTAGGCTTTCCACTTGTGCACGCATTGCATGTTGCGCCGAGGAGTGTCCTCCCGCCCCCCCCTCCCCCCCCCCGACACCTTGTCTATTGTTACGCATTCCACAGATGACCTTTGTCTGCTGTAACCAGCATTGCTTTAGGCTTTTTCTCTTGTACACGCATCACATGATACGTCAAAGTGTGGCATCTTTCTGCCCCCATGTATCTTTGTTACATAATCCACAGGCAACTTTTGTCTGGTCTCATTTTTCTGGCACTTCATAGCAATAAAGTGTCCTTTGCAATATGGTATGGTATGGTATGGTGTCTCCGAGGGGCACATATCCATCTAATTAAAGATGCTCAAGGCGCGTAGGGATGGAAGCTGAAGCTTTAAAAGCCTGCTGCTACTAAGCGCTACTTTATGTGCAAACCTCCACCCTACTATTAACTTCGGTGCATGTGATATATTTCTGTTTCCATTTCACCGGCCCTAATGGGCCTTCTCTTTTCGAATAGTGGTAATGGGATTTTTTACGTGCGCAATTGATGATTATGTGTGCTGTACACACGAAGGCGAGACAGGCAACCGTAAGCCGAGTCTATACGTAAATTTGACTCGATGGGAATGAGGAAAAGTCCACATCCCATTCCTGCCCACCAGGGGATTCGAACCCGGGATCTTACGACTGCCAGCGCAGTGTCTTATCCACTAAGCTACGTCCCCATGTCGACTGACATCTCAGGTTTTGCCTCTAACCCAAATCATACTGAGGCTAAAAGCTTCAAATTTGTATTCCGAATGATAAGGGCTAAAAAAGGTGACTGGGTGAGGGGCGTGGGGAGTGTCCTTGGAAGTTTGGTGAGTATATGAGCAGGTGTTAGCTCGTATGTATGGTTCTGTCAGACATTTTGTAACCTGGGGGACAGTTTTCCAGCTGTCCACCCAGCCGAGATAGCGAGTCAAATTCTGTAACAAGCTGGTTTCCTCCGATCCTTCGGATGAGGGTAGCTTGTGCAGAGTCTGTGTCACATAGCTCACCTTCAGGCTCAGTTATTTTCTCCAGGCGCTCAGTGGCATTCGACAGAATTTATATTGTTCACAGAAAAACAATAATAATATATAACTCTTCTCTAGTGCAATATCCCCACAAAGAAATATTCAGAGCGCTTTATAAACATAATATAAACATCTTTTGTCAAAATATGGCTATTTTTTTTACTTATTTCCTGATCTCTTGTGACCCTTTGTCACAACACAGGGTTTTCCCCCCCTGTTTTTGTAGGGGAGTTCAATTTAGAGGGTGACAGAGATTAGTTAGTCACCGGGTAACGATAGCACAGGTGAGTTGTTTGGCCTTTACACGAGGAATTGCTGCCATACAAGAGTCGAAGGATGGCGTGTGACGCATGTGATTCTCCTGCGCGATCGGGGGGTTCCTGATTCACATGAACTTACATCGAACTTTTTACTGAGCGCTTTTTTTGCTGAACCGTACGATATCCAAATTGTTAGTCAGTCACTTCTAAACAGCAGAACAGAGCAGTCTCCTAGGAAGGTCTTTCAGGTGTGGTTCGCCATTAGCTGAAGCCCTCAAGCAGTTGTGCCGTTCCCCTGTAACGGTCTTGCAATACGGCCCTGGTCGCCCCAGAGCCGGTGTCCTGGAAAGGAGAGGAGAAGAAACTGCGATGACTGAACCCTGGCTTGTCTTGTTTGTTTGTCTTCGTCCCAGCTGGGGCGTCTTCACGGATGACATGCATCCATAAACCAAAGATCTAAAAACCAAAAGTCTAAAGATCTGGTGGATTAGTCCGCAGCCGTTACTGTGCGGAAGGCCTGGGTGGTTCGTTGTGAGAGTGGAGGCTGGCTGTGTCACTCCGCCTCGTGGGACTACGACGCCGTACCTAAGCGCTGTCGCGGCACACCCCGTGTTTAGCCAGGTCGGGTTGTCCCATCTAGCATTATTAACTTATTTAAGTAAAATCTTGTCCAGTTGAAACTTGTAAAGGACGTTGCGAGATTACTTTCATTTCCTCATGGTGACAATATTGTGAGAGGAACTTTGTCGCAGTGACAGAGGTATTGTGTATTCTTAAAAGGAGACATGTGCTATGAAGAACCTTATCGTGGAAGCAAGAGTGTTAAGCTGAGCTGAGCTTGACGTTTGTGCTTCCGTCGAGGAGGTCCAGTGACTTGTGAACTATATTAAGTTTTTTTCAATTTTCATTTGTATTTTATTAAGGATAATATTTGTTTTATTATATATTTGATGTTATTTTTAATTATTGTGTATAATGGATATTTGGGTTGGGGAGTTTGGACGTGTATGTGTGTGAATGTGATGTGTGAATGCGTGATTAGGATTGGGTGAGGATATTCTGGATTATTGTTATTTTTATATGTAATAAATGTTGTAATTATTCCTCTAGTGTTTGTGTTAGGATTGGGGTGGTTGTTCTCGAGTGGTAACACTCATAGTTCGCACCCCGGAAGTGGGGGTCGTGACACCCTTGCACCATGCCATCAATACATACATACTTTGTCAGACAAAAGAGACAATCACCATGATGCTATCAATCATACATACCGATAATCACCATGATGCTATCAATCATACATACCTCATCAGACAGAAGAGACAATCATTATGATGTTATCAATGCACACATACATCTGACAGAAAAGACTAAAGACAGTCATCACGATGCTATCAATCATACATACCTCGTCAGACAGAAGAGACAATCATTTTGATGTTATCAATGCACACATACATCTGACAGAAAAGACTAAAGACAGTCATCATGATGACAAACTGAGAAAGGACTAAAGACAGTCATCACGATGACAGAAAGGACTAAAACAGTCCAGTCATCACGATGCTATCAATCCTACATACCTCGTCAGACAGAAGAAACAATCATTATGATGTTATCAATGCACACATACCACATCTGACAGAAAGGACTAAAGACAGTCATCACGATGAATATCTATCTATATCCCGTAGTCTTGCCGACCGTTGGGTCACTGATGACTTAACAACCAGCTCCCTCCATTTCTCTTCACCAATGCTCAGTCTTAATTGCCAACCTATTGAACAAGTTCATGAACGCAACTTCCTTGAAATATGTATAGATGAGCAGCTAAGTTGGGAGAAACATGTGACTAATATATGTAAGAAGATATAAAAAAATATATTTCTTTTATCACAATTGAGAAGTGTGAGTGATGTAAATACACGAAAAATGTTTTTTCATGTGCACATTAAATCTCATGTTGATTACATCTCCACTGTTTGGGATGCTGAGGATGGTACCATCCTCAGCATTCACTGGAGTGACTATGTCACCAACGTCGAGGTCCTTGAACAGGCGGAAACTGTGAGCATCGAGGCTTTGCTGCTGCGGACACAGCTTCGCTGGGCGGGGCACGTCTCCAGGATGGAGGATCATCGCCTACCCAAGATCACTCTGTTCGGCGAGCTCGCCACTGGACACCGAGACAGAGGGGCACCAAAGAAGAGATACAAAGACGGTCTCAAGAAGTTGCTTAGTGTCTGCCAAATCGACCACCGCCAGTGGTCTTCGCTTGCTGCGGACCGTGACACCTGGCGCTCCACCATTCACAAGACAGCCGTCTCCTTTGAGGACTCTCGCAGAGCTAACCTTAAGGACAAGCGGCTTAGAAGAAAAAACAGAGTTGTCGTAACTCAGAACCCTGACCAGACCTTCCCCTGCAGCCACTGCGGTCGAACCTGCCTGTCCCGGATTGGCCTCCGCAGCCACGAAAATGCCTGCAGACGATGTGGGCAAGCCCTATAGAATCTTCGTTCGCGAAGTCAAGCCAAGAGGTTTGGGATGGTAGCGTATCAGAAAACTAAATTCACTATACAAAAGAGCCTTTAAAAATGTAGATATAAGACCCATTCCTACCGCTGTAAAACTGCAAAATCTCAAACTTCTTGGCCTTCGTCAACAACTCGTTTACAACAAATGCATACTTATGTTTAAAATTCTCCACAAGAAAGCTCCACAGTATCTAAGAGCTAAATTTACTCCACAACGACAGTGTGAAAGGTCCTCGAGGAACAGTACTCTTCGATTACCACTACCTCGCATTGACTTATTCAAATCAAGCCTAGCCTTTTCGGGACCCGTTTTATGGAATTCACTTCCTCAACATTTAAAAACACTAACCCACCTTTCCTCCTTTAAAACAAAACTACACATATACCTGATGGAAACTGCTTAGATATAATATATTATTTTTATCCTGTCATTCTGATGAAAGGTTATGTAAATGTATATATGTTAGTGCGTGCATTTACACGGCTGTAAAGGTGTGTGTATGTATGTTTGATTTTTGGTACTTGTTTTTGCTGTGCTATTATTTTTTTCCTATGTAATTTGTGCTGAGGAGTGTTATTTCCTTTTTTTTTTGTTTTTGTTTATTGCTACCTTAGTAGTATCATTTTCTGTACTGCGTGTGTCTGTACTTATTTAGTTATGTTTTTTGTTTGCGTTAAATATTTTTTTGTTTGTCTTCATTATATTTCATGTTGTAGTACGTTAGAAACGGCAAGTTTGAAAAATTCATTTTTCTCTAAAAGGTATTTTTTCGAAAAATACTTACCGATGACATGACTTTGTGGGGAAATGTCTACTACTAGCTCAATTTTAGCCTACTCACCCGTTGTGTGCCCACACAACCCGGGAGGCACTCGGGGAACCCCCCCTAGAGGGGCCGAGAGTTGTCTCCCGTTTCCCGCCCTACCGGATCCGGTCACGAGACCGGCCAGTCTGATACTTCGCTCGAAAGCGGCAAGCGGGGCAGGAGGGAGGGTCCTCCGAGTCATGTCATCGGTAAGTATTTTTCGAAAAAATACCTTTTAGAGAAAAATGAATTTGTTTCCTCAAAAACATTACCGATGACATGACTTTGTGGAAGAATTGCGATGAGGAGGAGGGTGCCGCGCAAAACTCCTTAATGGTAAACAGCGCCGTCCTCCCAGTCGCAAACTCCCGACAATTTTAGCGAAGTGCATACCTACGGCGCCGGTGGCGCCGGGAGGGAGTGTTGCGCCGCGGCGATGTCCCCCACTAGTGCGAGATTCTCTCGTTGGCCTGCCAGGTCCCTGAGGTAGAAGCGGGCGAATACAGATTCAGTCTGCCAGCCCACAGCTGCCACGATGTCCTTGACAGCGTAGTTTCGATCAAACGCGAGGCTCGTGGCCATGGCTCGTACCTCATGTGCGCGAATGTGCAGCCTCTTCGCTCCCTGCGGGGAGATATCTTGATACGCGGAGCGTATAACCCAGCGGAGCCAGGAAGAGATCGTCTGGGCTGTTATGTCATTCCTGCTGGGTCTCAGAGGTAGGAAGAGGCACGAACGCCCTCTGCGGAAGGCTTTAGATCGTCGCAGATACACTCTAAGGGCGCGCACGGGATCCTGTTGCCTGGTCTCCTGGGACAGAGGGTTGGTTCTTAGCGGCCGTAAGGTGATAACCTGAGGCGCAGTCAGAGGAGACCTGTTCTTGGCAAGGAAGGCAGGGTCAGTGAGGAGTTGAACAGACCCGTCCACTCGGAATTGTAGGCAGGTAGGCCGCGCCGAGAGTGCGTGTAGCTCACTCACCCGAGAGGCGGTAGCAAGGGCCAGCAGGAAGCACGTCTTTCGTGTCACATCTGCGAAACGGGCCAAAGGTAAGGGTTCAAATCTGTCAGAATTCAACCACGTTAGCACCCAGGGCAGGTCCCAGCGGGGAAGGAGTGAGCGGTGTGTTGGGGGCTGGATGCCGAAGTGTCCCATAAGGTCGGCTAAGTCTTTGCAGGCGCCCGGGTCTGGGTGTCCAAGGTGTCGATAAAGTGTCGGCGATCATGGACAGGTAACCCCTCACAGTGATGGGGGCCAGGCCTATGTCTCGGAAGAGCCAGAGGAAGAAGGCCGCCAGCTGAGGATTAGTCAGTTCCGTGGGGGACAGGCCGTGCTCGGAGCACCAGGAACACAGGACTCGCCACTTTCCCTCGTAGACTCGAATGGTCGAAGGTCTGCGGGCCGCAGCGATCGCCTCCACTGCTGCACCCGAGTAGCCTCTAGCTCCGAGGGCTTGCCGCACAACCTCCAGGCGTGAAGGAGGAGCCGCTCCGGGCAGGGGTGGAACAGCGGCTGACGCGGTTGCTTGAGCGTGGGGCGGGAAGCAGCAGGGGCGGGTCCGTGGCGAGGCTGAGAAGGTCGGTGGTCCAGGAGCGGTTCCAGGCGAACGGTGCGACTAACAGTAGGACCGCCGTGCAACCCCGAAGCTTGAGAAGGACTTTGGGTACGAGAACCGTCGGGGGGAAGGCGTAAGCCACAAGGCCGTCCCAGGGAATGGAGAGCGCATCGACAGCCCAGGCAAGGGGATCGGGAATCGGGGAGCCGAAGAGAGGTAGCTGATGGTTCCACCTCATGGCGAACAAGTCGACCTGGGGAGTCTCCCACCGGGCACAGATCATCCGAAAGATATCCTGCCGAAGGGTCCATTCCGTGTGCAAGAGCTGGCCGCGGCGAGACAGCGAGTCGGCTAAGACATTCAGGTGTCCGGGGATGTGTCGGGCTCGAATGGTAATACCCCGGTCCTCGCACCAACGCATCATCCGGTAGAGGAGCATACAAAGGTCGGGAGAGCGAGTGCCACCTTGTTTCTGGATGTAAGCCACCACCGTCGTGTTGTCCGAGAGGACGAGTAGCTCCTGGTGTCTGAGGAGATCCTCCCAGAACTGCAGGGCTTGCCAAACGGCCTGCATCTCCAGCCAGTTGATGTGGGTGTGCGCTAGGTCCGCGGGCCAGGGCCCCGAAGTCGAGAGGAACCGAGGAAGGAGATGAGCGCCCCACCCAGTGAGGCTGGCGTCGACACAAAGCGAGGTCTGGGATGGAGGAGAGGCCAAGGGAACTCCCGACGATAGCCAAGAGTGGTCGGTCCACCGATGAAGATGAGGAAGCAGCATCTGGGGCACCGGAACCAACGTCGTTAAGTCGCCGGATGACGGGCGCCAATGGAGTAGGAGATGCAGCTGGATCGGCCGGGAGTAGAGACGACCTAGGGGGATGAGGTCCGCAGCGGCGTTCAGCAGGCCCAGAAGCTGGAGCCAGACTCTGGCGGGGGCCACGTCCTGCCGTGCTAACTGACCGGCTAGATCCGCAATCTTCTGGATCCGGGGGGCTGGGAGGCGCACCGTGTTGAGGTCGGTCGCAAATTCCATGCCCAGGTGCACGAAGCGGCGGGACGGAGAGAGATCCGACTTGCCGTCGTTTACTAGAAAGCCCAAGTGTGCCAGAAGCAGCAGCAGCGCATCCCTGTCCAACGCGAGCGAGGTATCGGACTGGTTGCGTAGGAGGAGGTCGTCTAGGTAATTCGACGTCGGACTGGAGGATGACTGTCGGGCCTTGGCGACCACGGCGTCCATCAGCCGGGTGAAAACCCAGGGGCTGAGGTTGAGTCCGAACGGGAGCGCGCGAAACTGGTATACTACGCCGTCGATCGCAAACCGGAGGAACTTCCTGGAGGCCTGGTGCATCGGGACATGCAGGTACGCATCTGAAAGGTCCAAGCTGACTGCGAAGTCCAGAGGCTGGACCGCGGCTTTCAGGGCTCGGGCAGTCTCCATCCGGAAGGAGGGGGCCGTAATGTACTTGTTCTGGGCCGAGAGATCGATAACCGGTCGCCATCTTCCTCCAGGCTTCGGCACGACGAACAAGCGGCTGTAGAAGGCTGGGGAGTCGGGGACGCGTACCACCTCTGTGGCGGCTTTCCTCAGGAGGGAGGAGACCTCTCCCCGAAGAGCGGAGGCCTTCAACGGGTCGCTGGGAATCTCGGTCCAAAGGGGGGAGCGACGCAAAGGAGGCGGGGTGCGAAAGGCGATCCGGAGGCCGGCCGAGACGGTGTCGCAATCCAGGGGTCGTCGGGAAAGAGTGTGAGCCAATTTCCGCTGAAAAAGGCTAGCCTCCCACCGACCGGAGACCCCGAAGTGGTCGGTGGGGGCAAGGCTGGGGGGCAGTCAGGCAGCCCGCCCGCGACCCGGTCGCCGGGCGGGACGGGGCCAAGCGGGGGCACGGGCCCTGGAGGGTCTAGGACGGCCAAAGGCGGGGGCCTGCTCAGGGGCCGAAGCAGGGGCTGAAGCGGCAGAGGGTCTAACCGACCGCGAGGCGCGACCCCTAGCCTGGCGGGAGGACGGAAAGCGGTCGGGGTTGGAGGCTCGAATGGAGGATCAGGTGTCGCCGAAAAGCAGGGGACCACCCAGCGGAGCACGACGAAGCTGCGCACGCAGGTCAGGTGGTATCCCTCGGCAGGCAAGCAAAAGGGCGTCTCGATGCATCAGGTCACAGTTGGCGGAGGCAGCCATAGCGTTGATCGACGAGTGGTAGGCGGCGCGGTTGGCGATTTCCGCTAAGACGAGTAAATCCCCAAGGAGAGGCGTGATAGAAGGATGCCAGGAGTCTTCCACACGACGAACCAGGGCTTGAGTGAGCAGCTCCAGGAACCCAGCGCAGGCTAAGGTGTTCCGCACCAGGGACGCAGTCATATCCAGGCCACGAGGGAGGGAACGGCGAAGAAGAGCGGAGCCGCCAGCTTGCGACACGGCAGGGGGGGTCCATTGCAGGAAGAGGGATGGAGAAAGCCTGGGAATGGCCGGCATACCAGTCCCGACGGAAGGCGATGTCCAGGCCAGCCGGCCAGCGACGATCGGAGAAGAACACCGGCTCTCGAGACGCGGGCAGTTGCAGGTGCGCTGAGAAGGCATCTCGCAGCTCCTTAAATCCAGGCGGCTGGGGAAGCGACTTGAACCTCTTAACTTGACACTCGGCATCCACAAAGGCAGAGACCTTCCTCTTCAGGGGGGGAGAGGCTGTGCAGGAGTCCGCTGGCAGAGTGGCCGCGATGATCCTGGCGGCTTCATCCAAAGCTAAGAGGGTCTCCGCACGGGACGACGACGGAAGGGTCGAGGGGACATCATCACCGACGTCGGCGGGCGAAAGGGAGCGACCATCCTCATCCAACAGGGCTGAGACGGAGTCCTCGGGCAGCAAACTGAGGGCTTCTTCGTCCAGGGGGCGGCGAGAAGGCGGGCGAGGCACCAAGGAAGGCCGAAGCTTGAGCGGGGACGCGTGTCAAACCTCGCGGGAGGCCCGGGAACGAGCCGGCAGCGACGACAGAGGCGGGGATCGCCGAGGCGAACGCGAGAAGGAGCGAGGAGGGGTCCTGTCCGGTGCGCGCGAACGACGTCTGGACGAAGGACGGCGGACAACCGAAGAGGGGCGCCGACCACGGGAAGAGGGCCGATGATGGCGATGACGTGGCGAACGCAACGAACAGTGCGAGGGCGAGCGCGACCGCGCACGCGACGAGGAGTGGCGGGGGGAGCGGCGACGATCCCGGCGGGGGGAATGATCCTTCCGGCGGCGCTCGAGGGGCGAGCGCGAGTGTCTACAACTGATGGTGGAACGGGAAGAGTCGGGGGCGCGACTGTGTCGCGTAGGTTGAGGCTGACGTCTCTCCTGGCCGGACTCAGTGAGAAGGGCTCTATGCCGGCGTACAGATCCTCCGGAAGGATCAGCGGGCTTATCGTGGAGAGAGAGAGGAGGAAGGCCAGTCAACGTGGGACGGCTCGTGGCGGACTGCTGCAGGCCGGGCTCAGTGAGGCGGGCGCTCTGCCGGCAAACAGACCCTCCGGAAGGATCAGCGGGCGTGGCAGCAGTGGCAGTCCTCTGGTCAGCGAACAACGCAGGGTCCCGAAGAGCAATCCGTTCCGAGAGGCCGAGGCGAGGAAGGGCGGTCGTTACCACAGGGGCGGCGGAAGCGTCAACAGGAGTCGGATGAGAGATAGCAGACGGAGGTCGCTCTCGCCGGTAAAAACTCCAGAGGTCAGACCAACGGATCTCCGGCCAGGTCGCACAGACATCGCAGAGATGGTCCGAGGCGCAGCCCGAACAGGGGAGGCAGACCGCATGGTCGTCCGTCGGCCACTGGAAGTCGCCGCATTGAGAGCAGGTAAGCAGTTGGGTCCTGCAACAGACAAAGGGCACAACAAGGTCTCAAAAGCAGACAAGGGGACCTAGCCCCAAACAAAGGTACTCCAAGCGCCGTGACCACCGGCGCGTGAAATAGTGGCTACACTCTCCAAGGGCTAAAGGGCCTTTAAGGTAGACGAACGGAGCGTGGGTGCCCAAAGGCCCTACGAGAAAAAAGAAACCCTAGCCTCCAAAAGGCAACGTCTACTCGTAACAGTGAAGCACAAAAAGGAGAGAAAGGCGACGTCCCTCGAGGAGACTCGTTAAAAAGGTCGTGCAAGGCGCCGGAACGTAAGCTCAACAGCTGGCGTCCACGTAGTAACAAAGCCGAAAGGGAAGCCCAACGGTAGCCGGCTCTCGGCCCGAGGGCCGGCTGTGGGTAGCTACCACTACCTTACCTCCGAGATGAATCGGGAACGGGGGGAAGGGTAGCCATACACCTCCACAGCCTAGAGGAGAGCCGCAGAACGACGCAAGCACAGGCAGGCAACGAGAAGGCAGGTCAGCGCTAGAAGGCAGCAGAGCACACGAAGAGGCAACGAGCGTAAGCAAGAGGAAGACCGGTCGAAGCAGCGCGAGAGCAAGGCCAGACACGTCTTCTCTGTACGAGCGAAGTAGCAAGACTGGCCGGTCTCGTGACCGGATCCGGTAGGGCGGGAAACGGGAGACAACTCTCGGCCCCTCTAGGGGGGTTCCCCGAGTGCCTCCCAGGTTGTGTGGGCACACAACGGGTGAGTAGGCTAAAACTGAGCTAGTAGTAGACATTTCCCCACAAAGTCATGTCATCGGTAATGTTTTTGAGGAAACAAATGACGTATTTGTATCTGTCAAAACTTCTACCGTTATGTAATAAAGTTTCATCATCATCTCTCTGTTCTCTGCCATTCTCAGCGTATCGCCCAGCTTCAGTCCTGTCCACTCTGAGATATTGTCCTCCCAATCTTTTCCTCTGTCTTCCTCTCCTTCGTCCTCCTTGCACAGTGCCTTGCAGGATTGTTTTGGCAAGCCCTGCTGAACGCGTGACATGCCCATACCACTTCAGTTTGTGTTTTCTCACAATGGCTAATAAGTCTTCATAGGGCCCGATGGCTTGCCTGATTCTGCTTCCCACTTCCTCGTTTGTGATGTGATCTCTGTATGAGATGCCAAGCAGCCTTCGAAAACATCTCATTTCAGTGGCTTGTATCCTCCTTTCTAGGTCTGCTGTGAGGGTCCATGACTCGCAGGCATACAAGAACACTGAGATGACTAAGGAGCGCATCAGTCTGATCTTGGAGCAGAGTGTGATGTTTCTGTCCTTCCATATGGTCTTCAATCTTGTCAGTGCTGTTGTTGTCTGCGCAATCCTGGACAGTATTTCTGGTTTTGATCCCTCATCTGTCACAGTGGCTCCTAAGTATTTGAATTTCTTAACTGTTTCCAGTTCTTGGCCTCCAACCATGATTTCAGTGCCAATGCCACTGGCGTTATTGGTCATCAGTTTGGTCTTCTCTGCACTGATTTCCATCCCATATGCAATGGCTGTACTATCCAGCTTTTCCACCAGCTGAGCTAGCTCCTTCTCTGTTCCTGCAAGGCCATCAATGTCGTCCGCAAAGCGCAAGTTCGTGATTGTTCTGCCTCCAATACTGACAGTTCCTTCATGATCTTTCAGAGCGTCCGTCATGATTCTTTCCAGGAAGATGTTGTAAAGAGTAGGTGAGAGCAAACAGCCTTGTCTGACTCCAACTGTAGTCCTAAACCAGTTTCCTAGTGTGCCATTGAAGCAGACTGCGCTAGTGGCCTTGTTGTAAAGGTTTGCTATGACTTTGATCAGGTTGGCATTGATGTTGTATAGCTTCATGGTGGACCAAAGGGCTGCATGCCACACCCTGTCAAACGCTTTCTTAAAATCCACAAAGACATGATAGAGGTCCTGCTGGTGCTGGAGGTATCTCTCACATAGAACTCTCAGGTTGAAGATCTGCTCAGTTGTTCTGCGCCCTGGTCTGAAGCCTGCCTGTTCCTAAGCTATGATTTCCTCTGCCTGTGGCGTCAGCCTGTTCAGTAGGATCTTTAACATGACTTTGCTTGGGTGGCATATAAGACTGATCGTGCGATAATTCTGGCATTGATGCAAGTTGCCTATATTGGGGAGAGTTATTATAAGTGATTGGGTCCATGGTGTGGGCCAATCCCCTGACTGCCAGATCTTATTGCAGATTGTTAGTAAGGCGCTTATCGTGTCTTCTCCCCCTTCTTGGACTAGCTCTGCAGGGATGTTGTCTGCTCCTGCTGCCTTCCCTTTTTTCAGTACGACAGAAAAGACTAAAGACAGTCATCACGATGACAGAAAAGACTAAAGACAGTCATCATGATGACAGAAAAGACTAAAGACAGTCATCACGATGACAGAAAAGACTAAAGACAGTCATCATGATGACAGAAAAGACTAAAGACAGTCATCACGATGACAGAAAGGACTAAAGACAGTCATCACGATGACAGAAAGGACTAAAGACAGTCATCATGATGACAGAAAAGACTAAAGACAGTCATCACGATGACAGAAAGAACTAAAGACAGTCATCATGATGACAGAAAAGACTAAAGACAGTTATCACGATGACAGAAAAGACTAAAGACAGTCATCATGATGACAGAAAGGACTAAAGACAGTCATCACGATGACAGAAAAGACTAAAGACAGTCATCACGATGACAGAAAAGACTAAAGATAGTCATCATGATGACAGAAAGGACTAAAGACAGTTATCACGATGACAGAAAAGACTAAAGATAGTCATCATGATGACAGAAAGGACTAAAGACAGTCATCACGATGACAGAAAAGACTAAAGACAGTCATCACGATGACAGAAAGGACTAAAGACAGTCATCACGATGACAGAAAAGACTAAAGACAGTCATCACGATGACAGAAAGGACTAAAACAGTCATCACGATGCTATCAATCATACATACCTCGTCAGACAGAAGAGACAATCATTATGATGTTATCAATGCACACATACCACATCTGACAGAAAGGACTAAAGACAGTCATCACGATGACAGAAAAGACTAAAGACAGTCATCACGATGACAGAAAAGACTAAAGACAGTCATCACGATGACAGAAAGGGCTAAAGACAGTCATCACGATGACAGAAAAGACTAAAGACGGTCAATGACAGAAAAGACTAAAGACAGTCATCACGATGACAGAAAAGACTAAAGACAGTCATCACGATGACAGAAAGGACTAAAGACAGTCATCACGATGACAGAAAAGACTAAAGACAGACATCACGATGACAGAAAAGACTAAAGACAGTCATCACGATGACAGAAAAGACTAAAGACAGTCATCACGATGACAGAAAAGACTAAAGACAGTCATCACGATGCTATCAAGTTGTACATACCTCGTCGGAAACGCAGGCCACCATAACTTTGGCTTTCCTCAGACCGTCCGCAATGTCCTCAAAGAAACCCTCCTGCATTCACATGACACAACAAGGAACAAATTTAAACAACAGAATTAACGAACAATACATGGTAAAAGATTGGCTGAGTGCCAATCTTGCTAATCTAGTCATATATGGTGGGAGACCCAAAAAAGGTTACTACTGTATTTACAATTATTCAGATGGGCACTATAGACAAATTTTACAATAACTCCAATGTTCTTTACAATAACTCCGATAGGCACTATAGACAAAATGGTACTTACTTACTTACAAACTGTACTTACAATGACCCTGATGGGCACTACAGACAAAAAGATAACTGTATTTACAATAACTCCAATGGGCACAATAGACAAAAAGATAACTGTATTTACAATAATTCCAATGGGCACTATAGACAAAAAGATAACTGTATTTACAATGAACCCGACGGGCACTATAGACAACAGCAGTCAAACTGGTACAGTATGTCACTACACTGTGTCATCAAGAATCCCAGTGTCTGAAGTGAGGTTTCACCTTTTCATCCGGAGTTTCTCCCTTGCTACCTGTCCAAAATGGAAGCTGCCTCACACCCAAGTGCCTACTGCATAAATATGCTCAGCAAAAATTCATTTTTCTCTAAAAGGTATTTTTTCGAAAAATACTTACCGATGACATGACTTTATGGAAATGTCTACTTCTAGCTCAATTTTAGCCTACTTACCCGTTGTGTGCCCACACAACCCGGGAGGCACTCGGGGAACCCCCCTAGAGGGGCCGAGAGTTGTCTCCCGTTTCCCGCCTTACCGGCTCCGGTCACGAGACCGGCCATTTTTTTCTGATACTTCGCTCGAAAGCGGCAAGCGGGGCAGGAGGGAGGGTCCTCCGAGTCATGTCATCGGTAAGTATTTTTCGAAAAAATACCTTTTAGAGAAAAATGAATTTGTTTCCTCAAAAACATTACCGATGACATGACTTTATGGAAGAATTGCGATGAGGAGGAGGGTGCCGCGCAACTCTTAATGGTAAACAGCGCCGTCCTCCCAGTCGCAACCTCCCGACAATTTTAGCGAAGTGCATAGATAGGCGCCGGTGGCGCCGGGAGGGAGTGTTGCGCTGCGGCGATGTCCCTCACTAGTGCGAGATTCTCTCTTTGGCCTGCCAGGTCCCTGAGGTAGAAGCGGGCGAATACAGATTCAGTCTGCCAGCCCACGGCTGCCACGATGTCCTTGACAGCGCAGTTTCGGTCAAATGCGAGGCTCGTGGCCATGGCTCGTACCTCATGTGCGCGAACGAATGTGCAGCCTCTTCGCTCCCTGCGGGGAGATATCTTGATACGCGGAGCGTATAACCCAGCGGAGCCAGGACGAGATCGTCTGGGCTGTTATGTCATTCCTGCTGGGTCTCAGAGGTAGGAAGAGGCGCGAACGCCCTCTGCGGAAGGCTTTAGATCGTCGCAGATAAACTCTAAGGGCGCGCACGGGATCCTGTTGCCTGGTCTCCTGAGACAGAGGGTTGGTTCTTAGCGGCCGTAAGGTGATAACCTGAGGTGCCGTCAGAGGAGACCTGTTCTTGGCCAGGAAGGCAGGGTCAGTGAGGAGTTGAACAGACCCATCCGCTCGGAACTGTAGGCAGGTAGGCCGCGCCGAGAGTGCGTGTAGCTCACTCACCCGAGAGGCGGTAGCAAGGGCCAGCAGGAAGCACGTCTTCGTGTCACATCTGCGAAACGGGCCAAGGTAAGGGTTCAAATCTGCCAGAATTTAACCACGTTAGCACCCAGGGCAGGTCCCAGCGGGGAAGGAGTGAGCGGTGTGTTGGGCGCTGGATGCCGAAGTGACCCATAAGGTCGGCTAAGTCTTTGCAGGCGCCCGGGTCTGGGTGTCCAAGGTGTCGATAAGTGTCAGCGATCATGGACAGGTACCCCCTCACGGTGATGGGGGCCAGGCCTAAGTCTCGAAAGAGCCAGAGGAAGAAGTCCGCCCGCTGAGGATTAGTCAGTTCCGTGGGTGACAGGCCGTGCTCAGAGCACCAGGAACACAGGACTCGCCACTTTCCCTCGTAGACTCGGATGGTGGAAGGTCTGCGGGCCGAAGCGATCGCCTCCACTGCTGCACCCGAGTAGCCTCTAGCTCCGAGGGCTTGCCGCACAACCTCCAGGCGTGAAGGAGGAGCCGCTCCGGGCAGGGGTGGAACAGCGGCTGACGCGGTTGCTTGAGCATGGTGCGTGGGGCGGGAAGCAGCAGGGGCGGGTCCGTGGCGAGGCTGAGAAGGTCGGTGGTCCAGGAGCGGTTCCAGGTGAACGGTGCAACTAACAGCAGGACCGCCGAGCAGCCCCGAAGCTTGAGAAGGACTTTGGGTACGAGAACCGTCGGGGGGAAGGCGTAAGCCACCAGGCCGTCCCAGGGAATGGAGAGTGCATCGACCGCCCAGGCAAGTGGATCGGGAATCGGGGAGACGAAGAGCGGCAGCTGATGGTTCCACCTCGTGGCGAACAAGTCGACCTGGGGAGTCTCCCACCGGGAACAGATCATCCGAAAGATGTCCTGCCGAAGGGTCCATTCCGTGTGCAGGAGCTGGCCGCGGCGAGACAGCGAGTCGGCTAAGACATTCAGGTGTCCGGGGATGTGTCGGGCTCGAAAGGTAATACCCCGGTCCTCGCACCAACGCAACATCCGGTAGAGGGGCCTACAAAGGTCGGGAGCGAGTGCCACCTTGTTTCTGGATGTAAGCCACCATAGTCGTGTTGTCCGAGAGGACGAGTAGCTCCTGGTGTCTGAGGAGATCCTCCCAGAACTGCAGGGCTTGCCACACAGCCTGCATCTCCAGCCAATTGATGTGAGTGTGCGCTAAGTCCGCGGGCCAGGGCCCCGAAGTCGAGAGGAACCGAGGAAGGAGATGGGCGCCCCACCCAGTGAGGCTGGCGTCGACACAAAGCGAGGTCTGGGGTGGAGGGGCGGCCAGGGGAACTCCCGACGCTAGCCACGAGTGGTCGGTCCACCGACGAAGATGAGGCAGCAGCATCTGGGGCACCGGAACCAACGTCGTTAAGTCGCCTGACGACGGGCGCCAATGGAGTAGGAGATGCAGCTGGATCGGCCGGGAGTAGAGACGACCTAGGGGGATAAGGTCCGCTGCGGCGTTCAGCAGGCCCAAGCTGGAGCCAGACTCTGGCGGGGGCCACGTCCTGTCGTGCTAACTGACCGGCTAGGTCCGCAATCTTCTGGATCCGGGGGGCTGGGAGGCGCACCGTGTTGAGGTCGGTCGCAAATTCCATGCCCAGGTGCACGAAGCGGCGGGACAGCGAGAGATCCGACTTGCCGTCGTTCACTAGGAAGCCCAAGTGTGCCAGAAGCAGTAGCAGCGCATCCCTGTCCGACGCGAGCGAGGTCTCTGACTGGTTGCGTAGGAGGTCGTCGTCTAGGTAATTCGACGTCGGACTGGAGGAGGGCTGTCGGGCCTTGGCGACTACGGCGTCCATCAGCCGGGTGAACACCCAGGGGCTGAGGTTGAGACCGAACGGGAGCGCGCGAAACTGGTATACCACGCCGTCGATCGCAAAGCGGAGGAACTTCCTGGAGGCCTGGTGCATCGGGACATGCAGGTACGCATCGGAAAGGTCCAGGCTGACTGCGAAGTCCAGAGGCTGGACCGCGGCTTTCAGGGCTCGTGCAGTCTCCATCCGGAAGGAGGGGGCCGTAATGTACTTGTTCAGGGCCGAGAGATCGATCACCGGTCGCCATCTCCCTCCAGGCTTCGGAACGACGAACAAGCGATTGATTGATTGATTGTACATTGCTTAACGTCCCGACAGCAACAAGGCTTTCTCAGGACGTGCCTGCACTGCTTGTGAAAAAAATAAACAGAACATTGAATGTATGTCGCCAGCCGGTCAAATACATTAAATAAACCTAACACATGGGGCCTAAATAAAGCTAAGACCATTTAGCAACACACATCCAATATCAAGAGCTACAGGCAGTGCAGACAGTAGGGAGGGTTTTAAAAAGGCAAATACAGGTGAATGGACAAAGGGTAGACAGAAACACATGCCCCAGAATAGAGAGAAAAACCCACCCTGTGGGGCTGACCAGGGTGACCGTGGACGAACAAGCGGCTGTAGAAGGCTGGGGAGTAGGGGACGCGTACCACCTCCGTGGCGGCTTTCCTCAGGAGGGAGGAGACCTCTCCCCGAAGAGCGGAGGCCTTCAACGGGTCGCTGGGGATCTCGGTCCAAAGGGGGGAGCGACGCAAAGGAGGCGGGCTGCGAAAGGCGATCCGGAGGTCGGCCGAGACGGTGTCGCAAATCCAGGGGTCGTCGGGAAAGAGTGTGAGCCAATTTCCGCTGAAAAAGGCTAGCCTCCCACCGACCGGAGACCCCGAAGTGGCCGGTGGGGCCAAGGCTGGGGGGCAGTCAGGTAGCCCGCCCGCGACCCGGTCGCCGGGCGGGACGGGGCCAGGCAGGGACACAGGCCCTGGAGGGTCTAGGACGGCCAAGGCGGGGGCCTGCTCAGGGCCGAAGCAGGGCTGACGCAGCAGCGGGACTAACCGACCGCGAGGCGCGACCCCTAGCCTGTCGGGAGGACGGAAAGCGGCGGGGAGGAGGAGCACTCACAGGCCAGCGGTCGGGGTTGGAGGCTCGAACGGATGACCAGGTGTCGCCGAAAAGCAGGGGGCCACCCAGCGGAGCACGACAAAGCTGCGCACGCAGGTCAGGTGGTATCCCTCGGCAGGCAAGCAGAAGTGCGTCTCGACGCATCAGGGCACAGTTGGCGGAGGCAGCCATAGCATTAACGGGTGAGTGGTAGGCGGCTCGGTTGGCGACTTCCGCTAAGACGAGTAAATCCCCAAGGAGAGGCGTGATAGAAGGCTGCCAAGCGTCTTCCACATGACGAACCAGGGCTTGAGTGAGCAGCTCCAGGAACCCAGCGCAGGCTAAGGTGTTCCGCACCAGAGACGCAGTCAATCCAGGCCACGAGGGAAGGAACGGCGAAGGAGGGCGGAGCCGCCAGCTTGCGACACGGCCGGGGGGTCGATCGCAGGAAGAGGGATGGAGAAAGCCTGGGAATGACCGGCATACCAATCCCGCCGGAAGGCGATGTCCAGGCCAGCCAGCCAGCGACGATCGGAGAAGAACACCGGCTCTCGAGACGCGGGAAGTTGCAGGAGCGCTGAGAAGACATCTCGCAGCTCCTTAAATCCAGGCGGCTGGGGAAGCGACTTGAACCTCTTCACCTGACGCTCGGCATCCACAAGGCCGAGACCTTCCTCTTCAGGGGGGGGGGGGAGAGGCTGGGCAGGAGTCCGCTGGCAGAGTGGCCGCGATGATCCTGGCGGTTTCATCCAAGGCTAGGAGGGTCTCCGCCCGGGACGACGACGGAAGGGACGAGGGGACATCATCACCGACGTCGGAGGGCGAAAGGGAGCGAGCATCCTCCTCCAACAGGGCTGAGACGGAGTCTTCGGGCAACACGCTGAGGGCTTCTTCGTCCATGGGGTGGCGAGAAGGCGGGTGAGGCACCAAGGAAGGTCGAAGCTTGGGCGGGGACGCATCTTGAACCTCACGGGAAGCCCGGGCACGAGCCGGCAGCGACGACGGAGGCGGGGATCGCCGAGGCGACCGCGGGAAGGAGCGAGGAGGGGTCCTGTCCGGTGCGTGGCTTCTTCTGGGTGAAGTACGGCGGACAACCGAAGAGGAGTGCCGATCACGGGAAGAAGGTCGACGATGGCGGTGACGCGGCGAACGCATCGAACTGCGAAGGCGAGCGCGACCGAGCGCGCGACGAGGAGTGGCGGGGGGAGCGGCGACGCTCCCGGCGGGGGGAACGATCCTTCCGGCGGCGCTCGCGGGCGAGCGCGAGTGTCTAGCACTGACGGTGGAACGGGAAAGGTCGGGGGCGCGACTGTGTCGCGTAGGTTGAGGCTGACGTCTCTCCTGGCCGGACTCAGTGAGAAGGGCTCTATGCCGGTGTACAGATCCTCCGGAAGGATCAGCGGGCTTATCGTGGAGAGAGAGAGGAGCAAGGCCAGTCAACGTGGGACGGCTCGTGGCGAACTGCTGCAGGCCGGGCTCAGTGAGGCGGGCGCTTTGCCGGCAAACAGACCCTCCGGAAGGGTCAGCGGGCGTGGCAGCAGTGGCAGTCCTCTGGTCAGCGAACAACGCAGAGTCCCGACTATCAATCCGTTCCAAAAGGCCGAGGCGAGGAAGAGCGGTCGTTACCACAGGGGCGACGTCAACAGGAGTGGGACGAGAGATAGCAGACGGAGGTCGCTCTCGCCGGTAAAAAACTCCAGAGGTCAGACCAACGGAACTCCGGCCAGGTCGCACAGACATCGCAGAGATGGTCGAGGCGCAGCCCGAGCAGGGGAGGCAGACCGCATGGTCGTCCATCGGCCACTTGAAGTCGCCGCATTGAGCGCAGGTAAGCATTTGGTTCCTGCAACAGACAAAGAGCACAAGGTCGCAAAGGCGGACAAGGGAGCCTAGCCCCACACCAAGGTACTCCAAGCGCCGTGACCACCGGCGCGTAAATAGTGGTTACAGTCTCCCAGAGCTAAAGGGCCTTTAAGGTAGACGAACGGCGTGTGGGTGCCCGAAGGCCCTACGAGAACAGAAACCCTAGTCTACAAGGCAACGTCTTCTCGTAACAGTGAAATACCAAAGGAGAGAAGGCGACGTCCCTCGAGGAGACTCGTAAAAAAGGTCGTGCAAGGCGCCGAAGCGTAAGCTCAACAACTGGCGCCCACGTAGTAGCAAAGCCGAAAGGAAAGCCCAACGGTAGCCGGCTCTCGGCCCGAGGGCCGGCTGTGGGAAACTACCGCTACCTTACCTCCGAGACGAATCGGGAACAGGGGGAATGGTAGTCATACACCTCCACAGCGTAGAGGAGAGCAGCAGAACGACGCCAGCAGAGGCAGGGCACATGAAGAGGCAACGAGCGTAGGCAAGAGAAGGACCGGTCGAAGCGGCGCGAGCGCAAGGCCAGACACGTCTTCTCTGTACGAGCGAAGTAGCAAAACTGGCCGGTCTCGTGACCGGAGCCGGTAAGGCGGGAAACGGGAGACAACTCTCGGCCCCTCTAGGGGGGTTCCCCGAGTGCCTCCCGGGTTGTGTGGGCACACAACGGGTAAGTAGGCTAAAATTGAGCTAGAAGTAGACATTTCCATAAAGTCATGTCATCGGTAATGTTTTTGAGGAAACAAACAATGTTTTAATGGAAATATACATTTTAGCAAAGGAACTAAATTCCTCATGCAATGTTGTTTTTCTGGTACTTCTGATGCAGTGTTTGAGCACTCTGATCATGTCAATTTCAACAGAGTTCATCATTTTTCTGTCAACGATCAAAACTCAAAAGAAGATCCAATTAAATTTTGAGTCAATTCTTGTTAATAAAAAGTCTGATGCAGTTATGTAAAGTAGTTTATTAGCTAGACTGAACTGACAGTTACCTACAGTGTGGTTCACAGCAGAGAGGGGGAATATGAGAGTATTAGGGAATCTTCTATGGTCCTCATTTTTCTATGTTATTCGCTCACAAAAACGCACACGACCTTGCCTTTCCTTTTTCTCAAATTCCTTTTATTTTTCTCTGTAATTAGATATATAAAGAAAGAACTGAATCTTCATTA
Organism: Semisulcospira habei; assembly: GCA_036245525.1. NCBI lineage: Eukaryota > Metazoa > Mollusca > Gastropoda > Semisulcospiridae > Semisulcospira > Semisulcospira habei. The sequence goes on from BTPG01000001.1 coordinate 181,849,715, forward strand.
ACACTATGACTGAGAATTTAAGGGGTTAACTCAGTCATAGTGTTAATAATACTTCAAATCCTCTCCCCCCCCCCCCCCCCCCCATAGACAAAACGCCCGATCAAACCAGTGCTTGTAACCCGAAGCAATTATATATAATACATAAACACCTCATGCCTACGCTTGACTGGTTTTGAAAGACCCCCACTTCAATTCAGGTAAGATATGAATAGACCTGTTCTGAAAATAGCAATTATTCGCATTTTCTTGTCGGGACGAGATTGCCTTTTGAAACCGGGATCGAAATCTTTTGAATCAGATCGGTATGTACCCACACTGTCTCGCTATTCATAACGGAATTTTTAATTTTTCCAATTATGTGTTTACCCGTTCGATTTGTCATTAAAATGCAAATGGCCAACAGCCAACGCGCCGACACAGTAGGGCGTCGCTATTCGACTTAGTAAGGGAACACTCTATGAATAAACCGGCTCTACAGCTTTGAAAAGGCTATTTGCTGAGAGATGACAAGAAGAGTTTCGAAATTGACTTCATATTTACTCAATGACTGGTTCCCGAAAAATCAGACGGTGGTTATACTGTGCACTATAAACAGTTTGATAAGAAACTAACAAGTAATATTTAACACACACACACAGACGCGCACACAAACAAACAAACAAACAAACAAACAAACACACAATCAAACAGATGTACACACACACACAAACAAACATATGCACACACACACACACAAACACACAAACACACACACACACACACACACACACACACACGCACTTACAGACACTCATGTCAGTACAATTTTATCGTAAGCATGAGCTGCCAGGTGGTGTCACGGTTGATCGCCTTTTGTGTTGCCTCACGCCGCGCTATTAGCGGCCACATTCCATTCCTTTTCAATTCAGACACGAGCCGCATTTTGAAAAGGCTCTCACCCGTCAATGGCCTTTATAGCTATACCCTTTCAAATCGCTAAGTTGTGTCAAAAGATCAACAAGGGGAACGTTATTATTTGAAAGGAGGGGGATCATTTACAAAACGGTTCTACATGTGAGGGCTTAGTACTCATGTCTGGTTTACTGACAAAGAAACAAATGTGTTTATAAATTATTTTTTTTTAAATGCATTATAAAATGAACACAGATGAAATATTATTATTAAATGATATTGGCGCTGTAGAAAACATAGACTTAGATTTGAAAAGGGAACGACTTTTATCTGTAGTGGTTTCTGGTCATTCGAAATCTTATCTTGGGAAGCTTTATTCAACTGAAGATATACTATCCCTCACGGCTGCTGATTTATTTAAACTTCATTTTAAATATGAACAGCACATGGCTTCACTAATGACCCATGATTTGAGCAAATCAATTGTCTGCTTATATTCAAAAGCTGTGAGTTACGCTCTCCCTGTAGACATTGAAAATCTCACAAATGACCTCGAGAGTAACCCCATTGTAACGAGTGCAATTGGTAAATTAGCTTGCCTTTTATTCTACAGATTTGGTAATTTGCTCGCTCCTCTGGTAACATTAATTGTAACTAGCAGCCATGTTGATTTTACGAAATTAAATTTTTTTGTTGATAAAAATGGACGACCAACAGACGACCCCCCAAACGACCCCACAGATGAACCCTGCCCCGGACCCTGTCAAGACCCCGATTCACACAGTGACAAAAACAGCTAAAAATGCAGGAAGGGTTCAGTCTGGTAAACGTTTAGCTGAATGGAACAAGCAGAAAAAGTTACAGCTACAGGCGCTAACAGAAAAGGTTCATGTAAGTGATCCGCCGTCAGGACCGTCAGGACTGTCGGAACTGACAGGACTTTCAACACCCCTGTCACACCCACATCAAAGTGAAAGACCTTCAACCCAGTCTAATTCTGAAACAGCAAAATATGTAGTTGCCGCATTTGTTGTCGGATCTGGTTTTGTAGCTTACCAATTATACAAAAAATACAAGCCACAGACTCGTACAGTGACCAAAAAATTAAACACTCCATCATCAAAAACAGAAGTCGCCACATTACCAACAATACCCAAAGTTGTCGACCCATTTATCATGCAGTAATAAATTTATTATTTTAATTTTTTCTTGCCTAAGAAATGAATGACTCAAAGAATTTAATGAATCTTGTGTATCACTCTGCAGTAATCAGTGCATTAGCAGTAGCGTTTTCTATGCTGGGAAAAAATCTACTCAAAATGAAATCAGCAGACCTCAGTAGACTCGATTTCGAAGACAGCGCTAAGCTAATTGTAGTTGTAACAGCGTCAATCGCCACGAAAGACCTTCTTGTTAAACAGGGAATTATTCTCGAAAATATATCTATGTAAATAAAAAAAAATATGGCGACGATAGCTATTATGGTGGGAGGAGCGATGGTCAACGCCCTCGCGTTTAGCGGATCAAACTATCTCTTTTCTAAAATGGGTAGAGAACAATCTGCAGAAGAAATAAAGCGTCATAATGAAGCGTCAGAAAAATTAGCGCAGGCAGAACAGGCGTATGAAAAACAAAGAATTGAGAAACTTGATTTCATCAATGAAAAACTCAGGCTAGAAGGTCACGCACAACATACGTTTTCAAATACAGACGAAGCAATCCGTGAGTATTTTTTAGTCACGGGTGAAGACATGTCTATACCGAAACCAAAACTAAGTGACTACTATCAACCAAGCCCAGAACAAAGAAACGGGGAGATAATCTTTGTTCCAGTGGGAATGATATTTGTTTATTTTACTGGAGTTTTCATTGCTAGAAAAAATGGCAGCCGAAAATAAACTATCGAAAATATATTACTCACCATCAGGGTATTATAAAGGAGCAACCGCTATTCAGAAATTACATGCCGCTGTGGGCGGAGATATAACACTCAATCAAGTCAAGCAATGGTTACAGAGACAGGCAATTTGGCAGGTATATCTCCCTGCTCCAAGAAAGATAACAAGGCCTCATTTTGAGAACACAACACCTAATGACACGCACCAAATGGACCTCCTGTTTCTTCCGCATGACACAATAAGAAAGAAACGATACAAGTACGCATTAACTGTCGTAGACATAGCTTCAAGGTACAAAGACGCTGAACCCATATCTGACAAAACAGCCAGTACAGTTGCTACTGCTTTATCAAAAATATTGCCCCAGTGGGCAGTGGGGCAGATGTTCACATCTGCACGGGACATAGACGACCCCGCCCTCCACGAGTCGCCTGCTGCCTTGCAGGCCTGGCCGCTTGGCTGCGGAAAGGCTAAGGGAGGAAACCCCTGACATCAAAGCCCCCGTGTCTCCGGGGAAGGCTTTTGAGCCAGAGACTAGGACAAGGACAGTCTGATATAAAACCTACGACCCGAGGACCTCGATGCCATCGTCCCAGCTTGCTAGGCCATGGCAGATGAACTAAGGGTTTAAAGGGTGGGGCCAGTACTGCGCACACTGCACTCCACCAAAAAGCTCCACCGCGCAGGCTTTAGGAAACGTCCACGGACCATGTGACGTCGTGGGCAACTCCTATAAAATCTTCGTTCGCGAAGTCAAGCCAAGAGAGAGAGAGAGAGAGAGAGATCAAAAATATATAGTCGAGGTCCCTTAAGATACCCCAGACTAGTGCAGGTCGATGATGGATCTGAATTTAAGGGCGCAGTTAATCAGTTATTTGCGAAGCATGGTGTACTGGTCAGACAAGGAATTCCAGGTGTACACAGATCACAGGCAATTGTAGAGAACTTTAACAAACAGTTATCAGAAAGACTTTTCAGTTACCAGTATTCTAAGGAACTCATGCATGACACCCGTAACACTGAATGGGTACAAAGGTTACCACATGTGATAAAAGCAATGAACAATGAAGGACACCCAAAACCTGCTGATGCTATTAAATTGAAAACAATTACAGAGCCAAAAACAATGTCAGCACAGGCACCCGACACAAGTTTATTTACTAAACAGGTGAGATATTTATATCAACCAGGTGAAGCTGAAAATGACATCAGGCGCAGGGCGACAGACCCCATTTGGTCAACATCCGTTCATAATATAAAAAAAATAATTCCCGGCGCAGACGCAACAATATATTATCTGTATGACCCTGCACCCCAGAGGGCATTTGTCAGAGAAGAATTACAGATTATTCCCCCAGACACCGTTACTCATTTCAGTAACTAAGTCGTCAATTAATTCATCAACCAGTTCATCACAAATGTCTTCAGATAACTTGAGCCTGTAATGACCTGGTGCATAAGCTTTTTCCTTAGTGTGAAACACTCGTTTCGTGTCTCCAACTGCCAGTGACTTTTTGTGTGTTTGAATCATTTCAAGATTATGTTTATTTGATCTCAGTGACTTGTTTGGATAATCAGGCATTAATGCACCATCTAACACTTGCTTGTAATGTTCATGACGAATGTCTTTATTTTTTATCGCTGTTTTTTTTATTCCTTTGGCTTTTGACTGACTACCTTTCTGGTGCAGTATAGAATACATTTTTGATCTCAGTCCAACGTACTCAACTATTGGCACACCATTTAGTTCATCTTTAAACTTACCAGGCACCTTTTTGTTTTGTGTGCTGTACAGTGGATGGTCTTTAGGGTAATCAGACGTGTCATACATGTGTAGTTCTGTTTTCATGTCTTCATAAAAGTCTTCAGTAGGCACATCAATGATCATAGAGTCAGTGTCAGTGTATAACAATCGACAGTCAGGATACTTTAATTTGAAGTAATCATAATAAAATTCAAGCATCACCAGTTTTGACAATTCAAGAATTGCCATACCAATGAATACTGGCTTGTCCAGTTTAACAATCTTTTTTTTGAGTGACACTGCATACAATGATGAATGAAACTCTTTGTACCCTGTGTACTGAGGCTTACCTGTAAGTTTAATTGCACCCAATTCAGTTGTGACCAGTCTCACATCTTTTCTGTGATGAGGATTTTCCATTGTCTTGCCAAAACAGGCATTGTTCATAAGCTTAAAGAAGTCTTTGTCAAATGCAGTGTTGCCGTCTCTGGCACGAAGGGTTGTGTTCTTCATTATGTAATCTTTCATGAAAGCACTCTGATCAAATTGAATTCCTCTGTGAACTTTCTTTAATACTAACCCATGTCTGATGTAAAACTGCAGCAAGCGGTAGTGACAAACGTAATTGAATTTGTCATTTAGATTTGGCACAAGCTTAGTGTCTTCTTTTTTCCCCGTCATACTCATTTTCTCAACTGCTAATGGATAATCATTGTGATAATCATGTAGATGATGTGGGTACTCTAGGTCTACTTCAAAGATCCAACCCTTCGCGTCGTTTCGGTCAAGATTAATAATATTGTTTGTTAACCCTGTTACATCATACTGTGACAAATCATACAGACAAAAGTTTTTCAAGGGCAATAATTCACACATTGCGAACCCATACAAATTGTTAGCGTCCAAATACGTAATGAATGACCTTGACCCCGGGCTTGAGGGGTCAAACCCAAGGTCACCATGACTGTCCAAATATTTGTTGTTGGCTCTGGCGTAATTGTTCGATGCAATACTAATGCCTCCCCTTAATCCACGTTCTACCATTTCACCCATCGTACGATCAGACAACAGGTCTATAAATATCTTACTGGATTTCAAAAATGCATCCCATGTCATGCCAGGACTAGTGATGTAACAAGCAGGGTCAAGTCTGTAGTGTAACAAACCCTTCTCACGGTAACTTTCAAATACATCTGCTAGCAAGCAAACGTCAGCTTTCAAGTACTGGTCGTGATAGTCACCAATTGTCTGACACCCCAACTTCCCCCACGCATCAAGTGCATGTTGATATTCAGAGTCAGAAATACCTTTTCCAGTTAGTGTAGAATAAAATTTCTCTTTTGGTGGCAGTCTTGTTTCCTCAAACACAACCCAGTGATCAATGTACTCATATGGATAGACACCTTTCTTAATCAAGTCTGGTTCAAAATATTTACTTGTTATTGGATACTCAGTCAGTCCTTCTGCCAGACTAGCCAACCCTAAAGACAAATGTTGCATGGAGTCATAAAATGCTAATTTATCTAACATAAAAGTCAAGTATTTCTCAGTTGTCTGGGCAATACAACTTATGTTTTTGTATGACTCGTCTACAGCCTGCATGATGATGTGTGAATCATATCCTTTGAGATTGTGGAAAAAGATTGGTAACTTATATGTCTTGGGATCTGTTTTTAATTTCAAGTTACAATCACCATGTGCAGCACCTCTGTAACATCCAGTTATGTGATCGTGGTCACGAACTTTATCACCACCTAAAGGTTGTTCACAAATCCAACACGTCTCAGCTGTATCAAATTTCAGTTTGTCTTCTTCTGTCATCACCAAAGGCATCTGACATGTTGTGAGATACTGTACTACCTGACTATACAGATGTCTCATTTCTGTTAAAAACAGACATGCTGCATTTTCACCTCTGTAGATAACAGGCTCTGAATGAAGACCGTCTGACCTAACAATAATGTATCCAAAAGAACACACCACTTGGTCACTTAGTTTTATAGTCTTTGGTAATGACTCTGGAACAGGACCTTCAAATTGAACAACCAATGATTCGAAATCAGCGTATACTACAAACGGCAATTTTTGCTGATTCCCATAGTTTTTAAAATACACTTGACTACCAGGATCTGGATACTTAAGTACAGTTTGTATGTCATCAGCTGACCTGCAGTGTAAAATGTGTTTGTGCGCCACTGCAATAGAAGAGAATCTCTGTAAACATCTCTTGCACACTTCCTGTTTCCCATTGTGTTTTGTTGTGTGTCCATGAATTAGACGTGACATATTCCTGATAATTGTGTAGTGAAAGTTATTGTCATCTCCGATTAGCAACATGTCAACATGCTTATCTTCTGACTGACCATATGTTGGGGCAATTGGAGATACTCTAATTGGCTGTAACTTGTTTTCAGATTTATTATCCCACACATACACATTCACAGATATACCAGGATTTAGTTTTTCAAACAAGTCTATGTCTTCTATTTTAACAGGGAACTCAATGCCACTAAAGTTGAGTTCATTTACAAATTTGATGTAGTTAGATACACGATCAGGTCTTGACCTCACAAAGTGTAGTTTAGCAAGTACGCACCACATGAAACAGAAATTGTCTTTGTTCTGAATATTGACTATAGCTTTCTTGTTTGCGACCTCTGTTGGCAGTGGTATCCATGCTTTACCTAATATAGGATGATACCTAGACTGCTTTAATTGTAGTTCATGTACATGCCCTTCGTGCCAGCCAGACCCCTTCATTTTTGCACTGTCGATTGCCTGGAGAAAGTCTGGTAATAGTCTGTCTCTAAACACGTTCTCTACCTCCGGTTCTCTTCTTGTGTTAACTGTGTGTTGTCTTGTTGATATATACGATACAATCACCTCACCGTCCACCCTAGTGAATTCTATTTTTGCAACAATTTGAATTTTAACACTGCCTGTAAGAAGATTTTGTTGTATGACAGAAAAAGAGTTTTCTATTGATTCGTAAACATTATTAGTATTGGATATGGGTAAGTTTGTTGTGTGAAACACGTTTCTTAAACTAGATGAGCCAGGGCTTTGAGCATTGTCCGTCATTTTTATTTGACCGACAAAATAATAAAATAAAAAATATTAACGTTAACTCTGCTGGCTCACCTTGTGTAATACCACTTTATTAACTGTAACACTGTCAATATAAACATTTAGTTTGCGCAGTTGTTTAAATATGCTATAACAAACTTCCCCTAACCAGCCATAGTTGGTATCATCAACTTTAAAAGTAGGTGTCTTTAAATCAACTGTCATGCACTCCACATTTGGATGCTCATCGATATAAACCAAAGTCACACTATATGAAACATATATTTCTGATGGTGCTGAAAGGCTTATGTAAGTCTGTTTGGGTGATATTAAGTCAGTAAAGTGCATAACATCTTTGAAAAGGTGTGTGAGATCAAGCACCTGTATGATTTGTCCGTCTGTCATTTTTATTGGACAAACAAAAGAATAAATTAATTTACATCAATTTACTAACCCATACCCTGTGGGCTGATCTGTCTTTAAAATGAGCTTTAGATGCTTAGTTGATTTCAGTTTATTTTTTACATCATCACGTTCATGCTTATTTGGGATGACATCATTCTCTCTGAGACAGTCTTCGAAGCTGTCACGATCTTTACAGTAAAACAAACAGATAAACTTTAACTGTTCTCGAAAATCTTTTAGTACAGCATTATATTTCTGAGTGAGAATCCATACACTGACATTTGCGTGTCTGCCACTGAAAGCAAGTTCTGCTAAAGTGTTTCTCTTCTTGACAATGTCTTTTTCTGCAGAACAGTCATCAACAATAAACAATGTTGACTGTCCTTCAAATTGCATGTAAAAATATTGTAGGTAGTCATTCAGTTTTTTCTCAGGGTCGACTAAGTATATGTTGCTGTCAGTCCAAATGAATAAACGGTTGTGATAAGCTTTGTTGTGTTTGATTGTAGGACAAAATATTACAATGTTTTCAAAGTGGTGTATGTATCTTGTTTGTAATAAGTCAAGTACGAATTGAGTTTTCCCACACCCTGTGGCACCAACAAATAAGCCACAGTGTGGATCGAGTGTCATTAAGCTCCGGTTCATTTTAATACACAATATAATTTTAATACAAGTGACCACTTAGTCTGCTTTCTGCAATATTGAGTTGTGCGTCATATATCAGGTACAAATATATGTTTATGGCTGCAGCAGTTTCAACCTTCTTTTGTATCTGAATTGTAATCCCATCACTACCATTCTCGACAGTTCGTCCTGACCCATGAAGATAATCATCATCTGTACTACGAAGGTCTAGCCACAGTGCATACTTGTTTGTAAGGTATTGTCCGATCCTAACATCATACAGATGTAGATCTTTGCACGCAATGTTTGCAGGTTTATCTCTAATCCTTCCTCCTGCAAAATACTTTGTGGTTTCGTCATAGTGTTGATAAGGCAGCATTCCTGAAGCGTACACTTGATTAGGGCGGCCTTCGATTGTACAGGACAAATGTGTAATCTTAGGATTGTAGAATTTTTCTGAATCTCTTTTGTATGGACTCACCGGTTCAACAAACAACATAAGAATACCTTTCAGTGACCTGGCTGGTGTGTTTAAGTTTAAGTTCCACATTGGGTCACTCTTGTCTTTGGGAATTAAACTATGTCTAATCACCCTGTCATAATAAATTGGAAGTCTTGACTGGTACTGATTTTGTATGAGTCTGGCTAGTTCAATATGTGTGACAATTTCATATTCCAAGGAAATGTTAGAGATCTTGTATGTTGCATCTGTGGCAGATGATTTAATAACTTTGGAGTAGTCATTGAAAGTTAGTTCAAAACTCAGACGGTCATTCAGTGCCCCTTGGTAATAAGGCAGATGAGCTGTTAGGATTTCAAACTCAAGTGGAATGCAAAATCTGGTTCCATATGTTTCTGCTAATATAACGTCCTTTGGTACCCCAGTAGTTGTTTTGTCTCCAGCATTGATTCGAAGTTTACAAACATTATCTGGCTGTATGCCTTGATAAATACGATCCTCTCGTTCTTCTCTTGTGAGCCAAAGATCTTTGTAACAGTAAAATACATCTGAGTCGTCAAGACTAAACACTTCCTGTCCTTCAAGTTTTACTTTAATAGTTCTAACAATTGCTCTGCCAAGATTGTCAACCAGTGTTCTGTTTACGTCTGCGTCTGATGATAGTTCAATATTAAATGCAAGGCGTGCAGTGCCAGGAACAATAACGTCACTGGGACCTAGGTTTGGAAACTTGACTGTAAGTGTTTGGTTCTGGTCTATGGTACTTGGATTGTTCGTGATGACGATTGATTGTCGAATGCCTTTAACGCCCAGGGGCTCACGTAGTTTTCTGTATGGGTCTAACTTTGATCCGTAAGACTGTGTCATTTTTATTATGCACAATAAAAAATAATAAATTAATAAAACAATGGCAGCGGGAGGATTTAATCATGAAGATTTTAAAATGGATGACATGGATGCCTCAGATACCAGTATCACAGATATGACTGGAATGGTAACTACTTCTCCTTTGTATCACGAACTGTTAAAAGATAAAGTAAACTCATTTTATGAAAGTGTTGGAGCGCGCCCAGATGTCTTGGATCCTAACCAGTTTGAATATGATAAAGGGCACTTATTTGTAAATACAGACAGAGGGAAAATAAATCTAACACATAAAAATAATCCTTCTAAGTTTAGAGCTTTAAGTACAATTAAAGGTGAAGTCGGTGGTAACTCTGGGTTGGCAAGGTACCTTGGAATTGGAGGGTCTCCCGTTCCCCCAAGACTGGTTAGTGCGCTTCACGACACGCAAACAAAGTTGCCAACAGAGCAAGAGATTGAAATGGCACCAGTAACAAGCCTACCAGAAATAGCAAACACTGTGATACAAGAAACCTCATTTACTGAAGGGCAAATAAATGACGCTTTGAAAACAATAGATGATCCACCTTTGACAATGAGGGAGATTATGGGATTGGATAAATCACTGCAGACAATAAGAGGTGAGATGGTTAATAATCTTGCCAAACTGGGAGAGCTTGATAAACACATAGAACGTGAAAAAGAGAAACTGGCTACAGCAGACAATGGGAATCTTGACACAGAAATGAAAGAAAGAATCCAACACAGATTAAATGATTTGCAGATAGAAAGATCTGGGCGGTTAGAAGTGATTAGTATTGCAAGAGGAAAACTGAAAACCCAAGTTAACAGAATTAGAGAAACTATTCAGAAAATACTTCACGAAGACACTACTCTGGCTGAGAGACTTAAAACACTTTTCAGAGAGCAGGGTATTACAATTGCTAGTTTAATTACTGCTCTTGGGTTTATTATCGGCACTGTAGTGCTGGCTGTCTCCGGTGCTGGGGTTGGTGGGGGTGCACCGCCACCCCCGGGCCCACCGGCTCCCACAGATCCAAAAGATTTACAGTCGTGGGTAAAGAAACAGTTGTCTCACATATCAGACTTGCTTAAGAAATTGGCTCTGAAAGCAGTAGACGCATTGCCTGGCATTTTAGGCACGGTTGTCAGCTGGTTGATTAATACTACAGCAAAGGTAGTTGGGTTTATGGCAGAACATGTGTGGGTATTTTTGGTGACAGTAGGAGGGTTAATGGCGGGTTATTTAATAAAACAGGTAAAGAAGTAATACTCCTAGCCCTGTTAATCCTATTACTAATGCAGTTCGTTCTGACTCATGTGTGTCAGGGGTTGTTACTGACTGTATGGGTACCAGTGGTGGGGCAGGGGAAGTAACCACCTGTAATGATTTTAATGACAGTACATGCGCAGTTGTTGCTCCTAAGTTTACACTTTTATTGAGTCCTAATTTCTGACCAACACCTGCAACAATGATTTCATTATTATAATTTGTTATTGTACCCATTTGGAGTTGAAGGTCAGATGGTAACATGTATAACCCAGTGCCAACTACAAAGTCAACTTTCGATCTGGCATATCTGAGTACGTTTTGGTAGCGCTGTATGCTAGATGGGAGATCAACTGATGAATTTATTGAATCTTCAAGATTAGCGAGAAACTGTTTTTGAGATTCAAATATTCCACTTCCATTCAAAATATTCGATTTTGTTAGTGATTGTGCACCTAGTATACACCAGACATATGTTCTGATAGACTCATTGACGCGCTCGACTCCTGCTTGAGTAAACCCGTCAGATTTATCTAAAATAAATGTGGTCCACGCATTAGACTGTTTCTGCTCTATTGATCCTAACCAGACTTCAGATTTAGATGAGAATGAAGTGTAACCAGGGTAATAATCTTGAGGGTATTGTCTGTGACTCAAAGCGTAATACAATGTACCAATGCCATGGTGATCATCAAGTTTTTGTGTGAAGTCATACTTAGTGCCAGGGTTAATGTTAAATTCATTACAGATGCGTTCAAACGCTTTCATATCCATTGGGTTGTTATACCTGTTGAAACTGGATTCAGTTGGCAGTGGGGTATGAAGTTCTGACAGTATACGTCTAAGCTGGTAATAAACATGGAAATGATACACAGACCTAATCAGTTTGTTTGTGTGATTCAAGTGGTCTGTAAATGAAACACCACAGCCTGTAGTTGAACATAGTATTGCAAAGTTGAGTTGGTTTTGAAACATCTGTAGTGGACTTGAAGACCACTTTCTTGCAGTTGAGTCATCTGTTATTGGAGGGTTTAGGTAATGATCAAACGGATTTGGTACTTTGACTTGGAATAGATCTTGTACAGACACAGCAATATCAAGCTGATTTAGTTGAATTATTTTCTGTTCATAAGTAGGTGCGACATTGTATTTGGCATCCACATTGAATTGAAATGCGTTTGTAGTGGTGATGGTTGGTGATTTAAATTCCATCCTTTTTTATATGAGATAATAAAAATGTTTATTACCTTAACAAATCTTGACACAAGCAAACCAGTGTGGTTAACTAATGGGATTGATAATCGTGATGGTAGTAAGGCTGTAGCTATCCATGAAATGTTCTATACAGTAAAATGGTTTAATATAGAAGATGATATATATAATAAAGTAATTTTTGGTGGTAAGACAGAAGCTTTACCGCCTGGGTATTATGACTTTTGTACTATAGCTGAATGGTTTCAAAGTAATTTTAAAATTAAAGCAACTTTAAATCCAGCTAACCTACTTGTTACATTAGAATCTCCGACAGAAGATTGGTTAAAGATCTCAGATAGATTTGCATATTTACTTGGATTTTATATTGACGAAGATTGGTGGAGATCAGATGATTTAGATGAAGCTATGTCTGGTATTATAACAATGAAGACCAAAAAACTTAAAATAACTGGAAAACGCCCTGTCAATTTGTCAGTACACACAGTGCTAAATGTTTATTTGAAAGAACTAAACACATCTGAGAATGTTCACAATGGAAAGCCTTCAACTTTGTTGAGATGCTTACCAACTGGAACTGCTCCCTATTGTGAAAGTGTGGTTGTTAGATTTCCTAATTTGCAGTTTAAGAAATTAGGTTCTAGTTTCTTTGAGTCACTGAGTATATCTGTAACTAATCAGGATGACAAACCAGTTCTTATGCATGATTTTAGTGTTGTGTTGGAAATTAAATAATTTTATTTTTGTTTATAAAAATGAGTGGTCTTGGTCCAAAGCCTAGAATCATACCAGTTGCATGTCCAGTAACAGAGTTGAAAGATTTGGCAGACGTACAGGATTTTGAGAAGGAAGGAGAAATTGGAGAAATATATGGTTTTGAACTTGATTCAAATGGCATGTACAAGAGGAAAGTAATTGTTGACATGAAAGATGGTGAAAAACAGATTCCTAAACTTGGTCAGCTACGTGATGTTACTGTACCTACTCCACCTGTAAATAATTCGCCCTACAACTTAATACATGTAGGAAATAAGTGGGTGGTTTCACCTGTACCTGTTCCACCACCCACAATTGACTGGGACATAAAGATTGAATTTATTAGTCCTTATGTATACACTGATGACGAAGGTGCCTTAGTGTTTAGGAAGGTTGTTAATTCTGGGCCGCTTATTGTAAGTCTTGTTCCAAGTTTTGCCCCAGACAACAATAGCAGAGAAAAACTGAAAGTTGAAAATTATGAGAGACGGCGGTATCTTCTTACAACTAGAAAGGGTAGATCAGATACTTCTGTTGTGTTTATGCCAGCAAGCTTAGTCGTGGCTAGAGAAGCGACAATAGTATTTGAAATTATCATGAAATCTGTTGCTTCTGCAAAAGAGGCAAATATAGCACAAGGAATTAAACTTACATGGGATGAAACAGTATCATAGGTTTTTATTGCTATTACAAAAAATGTTGATGTTATTAATGTTTCGAGCAGTGTTCCAGCTGTCAAGGTGGTGGTCGACAAAACAACTTTTGTTCGTCTAACTTACATAAACCTTGAACACATTGATCTTGTTGCATTTTATTATGCCAGCAAATTGTATACTTTTGAAGAGTTGCAAAATGTAATTGCTGATTAAATAAAAAAAAATATTTGTCAATAAAAAAAATGGTAAACTTCTATCCGCAACTACCAACGCTTGATCCGACTGAAACAAATGTGATGACTAAAACAACGCTTGCGCCTGATCCACATATGCCAATTGCTTCAGATAAAACATTACAGGCAGATGCATTCAGATTAAATAATATTACAGAAGCTTTGAAATATTTGGAGAGTGAGGAGGCTAAGTACTCACGGTGCAAAAGGAGGTATAAGTCAGTATTTAATTCTGTTCAAAACACTTCTATGGCTATTGGTGCAGTTTCAGCTTCATGTTCTGTAGGGGGCATTGTTCTGTTCGCCACAGGAATTGGGAGTTTGGCTGGAATAGCAGTTGAGGCTGTTAGCGTTGCTACATGCCTAGCGTGCTTTGGTTTGGAGGCCTTGAACAAGAGGTTTCACACGAAATTAGAAAAACATGAAGCATTGAGTACTTTGGCGGGTGCAAAGCTGAGCAGTCTTAAACTTATTATCAGTAAGGCATTGAATGATAATTGTATTAATGACGAGGAATTTAAGCGAGTCCAGGATGATTTGAATAACTACAAGAAACAAAAATCTGAAATACAGAATAAAATGCGTAGTCAATCTCCCGTGAATGTTGAAGAACTGAAGGCTAGTTTTTTAGCGGAAGGAAAAAAGATAGGTGTTCAGGAAACCACAGAAAAGCTACACAATCTTTTAAACAAATAAAAATCAGATTTGGTAATCGTTTATTAATGTCATACACTTCACAGAGAGATGTCATGCCACTTACACAGTTTAGGCCTGCACCATCTGCACCACCAGAATATTATTGAGAAAAAAAAAGTTTTCGTTGCTCTTGTAACTTAGTAAAAAGACTTAGTATACGTGACTGGAGCCAAGTTGTTATTAAGTATTTGTAAGTAATTAGGGTAAGTAATTAATAAGTTCTTAATGTAAGTAGTTAAATAAGTTCCTATTGTAACTCACTTAAAGGTTAACATTTAAGTGAGTTGTGACTTATTGTTTTACTTGAGACCACTTGATAGTTTCTTATCCAGCTGTTTTCAGTGTCTGTATAGTGTAGAGTTTAACCACCAGTTGATTTTCTAATTCCTTAGAAACCTGACATGAGTACAAATCCCCCTCCTTTCAAATAATAACGTTCCCCTTGTTGAACTTTGACACAACTTAGCGATTTGAAAGGGTGTAGCTATAAAGGCCTTTGACGGCTGAGAGCCTTTTCAAAATGCGGCTCGTGTCTGAATTGAAAAGGAATGGAATGTGGCCGCTAATAGCGCGGCGTGAGGCAACACAAAAGGCGATCAACCGTGACACCACCTGGCAGCTCATGCTTACGATAAAATTGTACTGACATGAGTGTCTGTAAGTGCGTGTGTGTGTGTGTGTGTGTGTGTGTGTGTTTGTGTGTTTGTGTGTTTGTGTGTGTGTGTGTGCATATGTTTGTTTGTGTGTGTGTACGTCTGTTTGATTGTGTGTTTGTTTGTTTGTTTGTTTGCGCGTCTGTGTGTTTTGTCTGTGCGTCTGTGTGTGTGTGTTAAATATTACTTGTTAGTTTCTTATCAAACTGTTTATAGTGCACAGTATAACCACCGTCTGATTTTTCGGGAACCAGTCATTGAGTAAATATGAAGTCAATTTCGAAACTCTTCTTGTCATCTCTCAGCAAATAGCCTTTTCAAAGCTGTAGAGCCGGTTTATTCATAGAGTGTTCCCTTACTAAGTCGAATAGCGACGCCCTACTGTGTCGGCGCGTTGGCTGTTGGCCATTTGCATTTTAATGACAAATCGAACGGGTAAACACATAATTGGAAAAATTAAAAATTCCGTTATGAATAGCGAGACAGTGTGGGTACATACCGATCTGATTCAAAAGATTTCGATCCCGGTTTCAAAAGGCAATCTCGTCCCGACAAGAAAATGCGAATAATTGCTATTTTCAGAACAGGTCTATTCATATCTTACCTGAATTGAAGTGGGGGTCTTTCAAAACCAGTCAAGCGTAGGCATGAGGTGTTTATGTATTATATATAATTGCTTCGGGTTACAAGCACTGGTTTGATCGGGCGTTTTGTCTATGGGGGGGGGGGGGGGGGGGGGGGGAGGATTTGAAGTATTATTAACACTATGACTGAGTTAACCCCTTAAATTCTCAGTCATAGTGTTAATGAAGATTCAGTTCTTTCTTTATATATCTAATTACAGAGAAAAATAAAAGGAATTTGAGAAAAAGGAAAGGCAAGGTCGTGTGCGTTTTTGTGAGCGAATAACATAGAAAAATGAGGACCATAGAAGATTCCCTAATACTCTCATATTCCCCCTCTCTACAGCTAGACTAAACTGACAACAGGAGATCTGATGACAAAGTGTAAAGCAGTCACGTACGGTAGTTAAGGGCTAGACTGAACTGGGGACAGGAGATGTGATGACAAAATGTAAAGCAATCACATATGGTAGTTAAGAGCTAGACTGAACTGATGACAAGAGATGTGATGACAAAGTGTAAAGCAATCATGTACAGTAGTTAAGGGCTAGACTGAACTGATGACAAGGGATGTGATGACAAAGTGTAAAGCAATCACGTACGGTAGTTAAGGGCTAGACTGAACTGACGACAAGAGATGTGATGACAAAGTGTAAAGCAATCACGTACGGTAGTTAAGGGCTAGACTGAACTTACGACAAGAGACGTGATGACAAAGTGTAAAGCAATCACGTATGCTTAGTTAAGAGCTAGACTGAACTGACGACAAGAGATGTGATGACAAAGTGTAAAGCAATCAAGTACAGTATAGTACACAGCTAGACTGAACTGACGACAGGAGAAGCATGTCAAAACTGTGTCAGAACATGGATGACGCTGCAACTGCAGCCTTGCAAATGGCTGGCGCTGAAAGGGTGAAAATGATCCTAACCTGTCCCATTTGCTCCACATCCAGCCAGCAGGATATTTTGTGATCCTCCAGGAACTGCTTGAGTTTGCGAGGGTCGCCCCAGCCAAGAGCCTTTGGCTTGCTGGCGGAGCCCATGTCTGCGGCGGTCTTGGAGTTGGCCCAGCAGTAGCTGATGAAACACTCTGGGTAGGTCACCTGCAAACAATGTCAGCTAGAATAAACATGTAACATTCTGGAAAGGATCTATGACCAATTAACCCATTCAGGCCTGATGCACTACAGCAGGGGATGGGTTGACCTTGATAATTCAAGGGTAAAGCCAGATTAGCTTGGCACCTGTCGGCGCCAAGCTAATCTGGCACTACCCTTGAATTATCATGGTAAATCCATCTCCTGCAACAGGTGCATAGTCGTTAGATGACGCCTCCAAAATTTGGGAAATACGTGCGTCCGGCTGAATGAGTTAAGTGAGCTGTCTGTGATTTTGGACCCTATGGCTTCAAGCTGTAAGTTACAAAATCATAGACCAGGCTTATGAACATAGACCAGGCTTATGAACATAGACTAGACTTATGAACATAGACCAGGCTTATGAACAACAGTACATACAATAATTGCTGAGGTCCACTGATCATATACTGAGGAATGATCGGAACACTGTAAACTTTGGCTTTGGTGAAGTACTGGCCCTCAAGGGGTCAACTTGACTATATTTGACTATATATAACATCACCACACTCCCCACCCCAAGCTGACTGCCGTAATGTATTTGTGGTACGCGAGTCATTGTCAAAAGCGTGTGCGAGTTGTGAGTGCGTGCTTAGAGTTATAATTATTATAAGATAAGCGCATTATAAATACCGTAATTATTATTATTATTATTTAGGTGAAAATCTACCCAGTGAATCTGCCCAGTTTGAATCCATGCAGGTGTGAATCCACCCAATGACATTTTGTGCAGCCTCTTTTCTTCATAATATTTGCCCTACTGACCCTTTTCATGCAGGTGTTAAACTACCGGTCCTCAGACACTACAAATGACCTGTCATTTGGTCCATCCATCTCCCACATCTGCTTCCACCTGAAGCTAAAGGAAGTCACTCCAGCCTTTTTACATGCAAAAGGCCTTTATTGTAATGAGAATTCATACCGCCTGCTGGCAGCAGTTACAGCTATAGTTGACATCAACAGATAACAGTTACAATTACTTACAGGTTGCTATAGTTACTGCATTTTAATGCCGAGCTAGCTGCCTAGGCCATCTGACAGCGGTCTATATAGAGTGTTTTCTGTTATCCCTTTCTCTGTTATTAATTGCACATTGTTTATATCAAACAGTTAACTGATGTCAGAATGGAGTTTATTTACATGCTCTGCCCTTCCAGAGCTGCCACTAGTCACACATTACGTGTATGAAATCTTTGTTGACTGAGCACCACAGAACCCCAACCAACCATTAGTCGCATATTGTGTGTAAGAAATCTTTGTTCACCGAGCGCCACAGAACCCCAACCGTCTGTTACGATTATGGTTGTGTTGTTTTGTGAGGGCGTGCGTGCGTGGATCGTGGGTGGCGATCCGACGTTTTGTTTGAGCTATCGCGATGCCTAATCACATACCTTTTCAGTGAGTTTCACTTTCGTTTACAAATAGTGCAGTCTTGAGTATCTGTTGCCGCACGGAGTTGAGTCAGGAAAAGTCTAGATGATACTTCAATATTCTTTTGTTTACCGCGCGCGTGTGTTAGCGGTTAGTATCCGTGCACTTAGCTTGTTTACCAGACTGTACGGTGAAGGTCGCGACCTGTTTCGTGTACGCATGCGTGAAGTTAGGATGAGTGGGGATTCACCTATTTTTTTAGCTAGTAAATAATAGCCAGACTTTTACAGAATATTCCAGTCTGAATGTACCTTTGAGTTTTAGTTGCGTGTTTTGTTCTGACTGGTTGTGTTGTACGATTTTGCTCGATTGTGCTAGAAAACATACCACTATAAAAGATCGTGCTAGGAAGCATCTGTGTACATTGTCCAGTCGTAGAATTGCGATGTAACAGAGTCTGTACATTGTTCAGTTGTAGGATTGCGATGTAACAGCATCGATACAGTGTTCAGTTGTATAATTGCAGTGTATCGAAAAAGACATTGACGTTGAGAGAGCTACGCAAGATATCGTGCTTCATTTGTCAGAGAGGGAGTTGTGCAGTGAGTGGTGATGTACATTGTATGAGAGACGCATTGTGTCAAAGTGTGAACTTTTGGACGAGAAGATATTGTTGGTGAAATTGTGAACGCTTTTCGTGGAAATTGCATCGCTGTAATAAAATATTGTTGGAACTATTACTCCAGTATTGTCTACATCCTTAAGCCACGTGTGACGGATTGCAGCTGAACGAAGGTTATTTGAAAAGAACTCTACGTGCGTGTGTCTGGTGTGTTTACATACTGCGACTACGAATCCACCACGTAACACCGTCCATCAGTCGCACATTATGTGTGTGATCACTGAGCGCCACAGAACCCCAGCCGTCCATCAGTCACATGTTGTGTGCATGATCACCGAGCGCCACAGAACCCCACTTCGTCCATCAGTCACACGTTGTGTGCATGATCACCGAGTGCCACAGAACCCCACTTCGTCCATCAGTCACACGTTGTGTGCATGATCACCGAGTGCCACAGAACCCCACTTCGTCCATCAGTCACACGTTGTGTGCATGATCACCCAGTGCCACAGAACCCCACTTCGTCCATCAGTCACATGTTGTGTTCATGATCACCGAGCGCCACAGAACCCCACTTCATCCATCAGTCCCACATTGTGTGCATGATCACTGAGCGCCACAGAACCCCAACCATCCATTAGTCGCATGTTGAGTGTATAAAATTTTGTTGACCCGAGCGCCACAGAACCCCAACTGTCCATCAGTTGCATGTTGTGTATATGATCACTGAATTCCACAGACCCCAACCGTCTATCAGTCACACGTTGTGTGTATGATCACTGAGTGCCACAGAACCCCAACCGTCTATCAGTCGCATGTTGTGTGTATACAATCTTTGTTGACAGAGCGCCACAGAATTCCAACCGTCTATCAGTCGGACGTTGTGTGTATGATCACTGAGCGCCACAGAACCCCAACTGTCCATTAGTCGAATGTTGTGTGTATACAATCTTTGTTGACAGAGTGCCACAGAACCCCAACCGTCTATCAGTCGCACGTTGTGTGTATGATCACTGAGCGCCACAGAACCCCAACCCTCCATTAGTTGAATGTTGTGTGTATACAATCTTTGTTGACAGAGCGCCACAGAACCCCAACCGTCCATCAGTCGAAGGTTGTGTGTATGATCACGGAGTGCCACAGAACCCCAACCGTCCATCAGTTGCACATTGTGTGTATGATCACTGAGCACCACACAACCCCAACCGTCCAAGAAAAATGAAAAGAAGGTAGTGTCACCACGAGGACTAGATCTTCATTAAGTCCCCACACCTGGATTGTGCTCATGAAAACCTATATCTCTCGCAGATGGACCGTGTTCAGATTTTTTCAGCAGTGAGGGATGTCTCTAGACGATGGACCAGTGAGGGATGTCTCTCGCAGATGGACCGTGTTCAGATTTTTTCAGCAGTGAGGGATGTCTCTAGACGATGGACCAGTGAGGGATGTCTCTCGCAGATGGACTGTGTTCAGATTTTTTCAGCAGTGAGGGATGTCTCTCGCAGATGGACCGTGTTCAGATTTTTTCAGCAGTGAGGGATGTCTCTCGCAGATGGACCGTGTTCAGATTTTTTCAGCAGTGAGGGATGTCTCTCGCAGATGGACCGTGTTCAGATTTTTTCAGCAGTGAGGGATGCAAGTACGGGAGTTAAGTGTACGAGTGAGAGTGATACTAACCGCCTTTCTGATGCCAGCCTTCATCTTCACCGCCTCCACCAACTCCTTGATCTTGTTGGCATAGCGAGAAATGTCTTGCATCTTCACATACACCTGTAACACATGCATACACCTGTAACATGCACATACTCCTCTAACATGCACATACACCTGTAACATGCATATACACCTGTCACATGCACATACTCCTGTAACACACACATATATACATGTAACACACATACCTGTAACCCACACATACACCTGTAACACACACATATACAACTGTAACACACACACCTGTAACACACACACACACCTGTAACACACACACATACACCTGCAAAACACATGCACCTGTAACACACACATGTAACACACACATACACCTGTAACACACACATGTAACACACACATACACCTGTAACACACACGTACACCTGTAACACACACAGACTTGCACATTTCAACCCTCTGGCTGTTGGTAGTGCTCTTTATTGCCATTATTCCTGCAGAAAACATCGCGACAACATACCGTACCATACCATACAATACCACACCATACCATACATACCACACCACACATACCATACAATACCACACCATACCATACATACCACACCACACCATACATACCACACCACACCACACCATACATACCACACCACACATATCATACCATACATACCACACCACTATCACTACCACTAACCCCTTCACTGCCAGCGGAAGCAGACTGTGTTCGGAATCATTGTAAATTCCAAGTCAAAAAGCCCCATGCCAGCAAAGGAAAATGATACAATGTGGTTTCAGCAAGAGGTATAAACCCGCAACTACAGGGGCCCATATACCTATTGCAATTGGGTGGTGTTCACTTATCTTGGCACTCCTAGCTGCAATCCCCATTCAAAGTTCTAGTTCCTGTTGGTTCGTAACTTCTATGGCTTCTCCGATCTTTCTTCTGGATGTATTGCTCTCATTGGCTGAACTCTGATGTTTACCCAAGATACTGAATAATAATAATAATAATAAGCGCATTAAATAGGCGCTTTATCCCAATTGAAAATCGGCTCAAAGCGCCGCCGCGAACTGAACCCAACAAGCACGCTCACGTGAATCACGCGCATTCACTCACACATTGTACATAAACACAGAACATTCACGTGGTGCTAAGGGCAAGCTCAAGTGAGCTACTGTAGTTTTTGGAAATTCAAAATCGTTTGTATTTGAAATTTGATTAAGTGGGCTGAAACAGATACCAAAGTGGAATCAAAATGCCAGGGGACGCCCTTGCTATGCAGGCCCCGGTCAACGGTGACCGACGACAGCCCGATGGCCTTGAACAGGTACACCGGCAATGAGTTGCCAGTCATCTACTGCAATACATTCATGCCACATGACAACAGAACTGGGACGCTCATGTCACAACAGGGACACTGGCAATGAGTTGACATCCATCTACTACAATACATTCACGCCACATGACAACTGAACTGGGACGCTCATGTCACAACAGGGACACTGGCAATGAGTTGACAGCCATCTACTACAATACATTCACGCCACATGACAACTGAACTGGGACGCTCATGTCACAACAGGGACACTGGCAATGAGTTGACAGCCATCTACTACAATGCATTCATGCCACACAACAGAACTGGGACGCTCATGTCACAACAGGGACACTGGCAATGAGCTGACAGCCATCTACTGCAATGCATTCACGCCACATAACTAGG
This sequence comes from Semisulcospira habei, assembly GCA_036245525.1. Taxonomy (NCBI): domain Eukaryota; kingdom Metazoa; phylum Mollusca; class Gastropoda; family Semisulcospiridae; genus Semisulcospira; species Semisulcospira habei. Next base: position 181,872,298 of record BTPG01000001.1, read on the forward strand.
AACAAGGAATACAGTCAGGACACGAAGACTAGCTACCAGGTGGGGTGGAAAGCTGGCAACAGCCCCACGGTAGATTGTAGGATGTATCATTTTCCCTGATAGCCAATAACGGAAACAGGAAACATAAATCATCCATCTACAGTATCATTAGCCCCTTCACTGTCCAAACAAAGTTAACACCAACCAAGTGCAATTGCAGGGGCTTATGAGGATCTATGCCTTTTGATTCTGCAAGTTGTTTGGCAACGATTCTCATGGTATCTTTTTTCATTATGATAGTATGTGGTACTTGGACACTTCTTTCTGACTGAAACTGGTTCACAGAGCTGCCGCAAACATATCTTTCCAACTCACATGCTGGCATTAAACACACACACTCACTCTACCCAGTTCACAAAGCCACCACAAGCATACCTTTCTGAACTCACACGCTGGTGTTAAACACATGCACACACTCCACTTGGTTCACAGAGCCACCACAAGCTTACCTTTCTGAACTCACACGCTGGTGTTAAACACATGCACACACTCCACTTGGTTCACAGAGCCACCACAAGCTTACCTTTCTGAACTCACACGCTGGTGTTAAACACATGCACACACTCCACTTGGTTCACAGAGCCACCACAAGCATACCTTTCTGAACTCACACGCTGGTGTTAAACACATGCACACACTCCACTTGGTTCACAGAGCCACCACAAGCTTACCTTTCTGAACTCACACGCTGGTGTTAAACACATGCACACACTCCACTTGGTTCACAGAGCTGCCACAAGCATACCGTTCTGAACTCACACGCTGGTGTTAAACACATGCACACACTCCACTTGGTTCACAGAGCTGCCACAAGCTTACCTTTCTGAACTCACACCTGGTGTTAAACACATGCACACACTCCACTTGGTTCACAGAGCGGCCACAAGCTTACCATTCTGAACTCACATGCTGGCGTTAGCCCATATCATACTACTAATAATAATAATGCATAGCATTTATATGGCGCATTTCTCATATTTATAATATAACTCAATGCGCAGAATGTAGCCGCGAACTGAACCCAACAAGCACGCTCACGTGAATCACACGCATTCACTCACACACTGTACGTAAACACAGAAGATTCACGTGGTGCTAAGGGCAAGCTCAAGCGAGCTACTGACGGTATTTGGAAATCGTTTTGTATTTGAAATTTTATTAAGTTGGCCGAAACTGATACCAAAGTGGAGGGGGAGGAAGAGCCGGAGTACCCAGAGAAAGAACCCCCGACGGTCCGCTTCAAATGTGTACACTGCCATATGCAAGCTACATTATAGTACTTAGAGATAAGGATATAGACCAATGGCTTTAGTTCAACGATGGTGGCGCCTAGAGGTGCCAAGCTATTCTGGCACTACCCTTGAACTATCTTAGTCAAACATATTTCACAAAGTGGTGTATTCCGAATGATAATGGTTAAACACATGCACTCACTCCACCCGGTTAGCTGTACTTTTCTCACTCACATGCTGGCATTAAACACACACACACGCATGCCATTCGTTTCACACAGCCGCCGCAACCTTACCTTTCTGAACTCGCATGCTGGCGTTAAACACACGCACTCACTCCACTCACCTCGTTACAGAGTACCATGTTGATGTTCTGTTTCTGCCAATTGGAGGTCGCACCCAAGGTCATCAGCAAGATGGGTTTGTTGAGCGTTTCCTTGGCGTAGATGATTAGGTTGTGACACTGCTCGTTCGACACAAACTCATCAGATATCCCGATCAACACAACCTGTGATACGATCAGACACGTTTACCTTCCAGCTCCTTCCGTTCGCAGGAGACATAGATTCACATGGGCCACTGCAGCAACCTAGGCTCATACCCGCCTGCAAGAGGCATAGATCCTCATGCGCGTATGTGGGGGCTCATGAGGATCTATGCCTCTTGTAGGCCCTCATGGGAGTTTATCCCTTTTGTTGACCAAGATGTGATCTAGCTGTTCTTCAATACATGGCTGGTGGTATTACAGTGCAATACATGGCTGGTGTTATTGTAGGCCAATTGTACAATATGACAGCATGCAGATTACAATACAGGGCTGGTGTTATCACTGGCTAATTGTACATCTGATAAACAAAACCTGCCAAAATATACAGATTGGAATATGACATAGAGGTCAGCCTCAGTATTATGTGCACTATGACACAGAGGTCAGCCTCAGTATTACGTGCACTATAATATAGAGGTCAGCCTCAGTATTACGTGCATTATAACACAGAGGTCAGCCTCAGTATTACGTGCATTATAACACAGAGGTCAGCCTCAGTATTACGTGCACTATAATATAGAGGTCAGCCTCAGTATTATGTGCATTATAACACAGAGGTCAGCCTCAGTATTACGTGCACTATGACATAGAGGTCAGCCTCAGTATTACGTGCATTATAACACAGAGGTCAGCCTCAGTATTACGTGCACTATGACATAGAGGTCAGCCTCAGTATTACGTGCATTATAACACAGAGGTCAGCCTCAGTATTACGTGCACTATGACATAGAGGTCAGCCTCAGTATTACGTGCATTATAACACAGAGGTCAGCCTCAGTATTACGTGCACTATAATATAGAGGTCAGCCTCAGTATTACGTGCACTTTGACACAGAGGTCAGCCTCAGTATTACGTGCACTATGACATAGAGGTCAGCCTCAGTATTACGTGCATTATAACACAGAGGTCAGCCTCAGTATTACATGCACTATAATATAGAGGTCAGCCTCAGTATTACGTGCATTATAACACAGAGGTCAGCCTCAGTATTACGTGCACTATGACAGAGGTCAGCCTCAGTATTACGTGCATTATAACACAGAGGTCAGCCTCAGTATTACGTGCACTATAATATAGAGGTCAGCCTCAGTATTACGTGCACTATAATATAGAGGTCAGCCTCAGTATTACGTGCATTATAACACAGAGGTCAGCCTCAGTATTACGTGCACTATAATATAGAGGTCAGCCTCAGTATTACGTGCACTTTGACACAGAGGTCAGCCTCAGTATTACGTGCATTATAACACTGAGGTCAGCCTCAGTATTACGTGCACTATGACACAGAGGTCAGCCTCAGTATTACGTGCACTTTGACACAGAGGTCAGCCTCAGTATTACATGCACTTTGACACAGAGGTCAGCCTCAGTATTACATGCACTTTGACATAGAGGTCAGCCTCAGTATTACGGTACTCACACTATGACATAGAGGTTAGATTCAGTATTACGGTACTCACACTATGACATAGAGGTCAGCCTCAGTATTACGGTACTCACACTATGACATAGAGGTCAGCCTCAGTATTATGGTACTCACACTATGACACAGAGGTCAGCCTCAGTATTACGGTACTCACACTATGACATAGAGGTCAGCCTCAGTATTACGCACACTTTCATACCCAAATGTCTATATAATGTGCACGGGTCTCTGGCTCCAAAGGTCTTTTGGCTGATCTCAACATTATCCAGTCAGCGCATGTCGTTCAGGTTGCCTAAGGCTGACATCAGCCCAAGGACCTTTCACTTTCCATGTGGTTTTCTTCAAAAGTCTATGTCAAAAAAAAAGTCTGCGTTGTAACCATCTTTTCCAAGAGTGTTTCTTTCTGTTTTGGGCTGTTCTCTCCGACTATAATAGGCAAGTTAGCTACCAACCTGTGCTGATTTCATGGACAGCGTCAGAGTCTCCATGTTGGCTGCCTCTGGCTCATCAGTAAAGGACCTGACAAACACACAAACCAACGTGAACACAGCCTGTCTATAAGTATAAGGATAAAACACACAGACCAATGTCAACATGACCTGTCTATAACTATACTGATCAACAAAAGAAACGCGAAGTAGCCCCTTCAAATCACATTTAATCCAACATTTGAAAGTCGATTTCGGACAAACCATACAACGGATGTTATCGACATTTAGGAATGAAATCATGGACACCAGCGTAATCAGTGTGGAAGTTTGTATTTGGAGCAAGCATGGCACAACACAAAGTCAATATGGCGTGTGACCCCCATTGGCGTTTTTGATGGCTTGGCAGCGTTGGCGCATAGAGTGCATCAGGCGGTCGACAGCCGCCCTGCAGATCTTGTTCCTGGCCTGGACAATGGTATTATCCAGTTCTGCGGCTGTCATAGGTCTGGGGCATACAGCGTTGACCTCCCTTTGCAGTTGGTCCCAGAGATGTTCGATGGGATTGAGGTCCACGCTGAGGGCAGGCCAGGGCATGACTGGGACATTGTGCTGCTGCAAGAGTGCTGGGTGATACGTGCAGTGTGTGTACGCGCATTATCTTGCTGCAAGATGAAGTCTGCGTCCCTGAGAAAATGGCAGGACATATGGGTGTAGTACTTGGTCAATGTAGTGCTGAGCTGTGATGCCATTTCCACGACCTGGTACGAGACCACAGAAGAACACAGGTCCTACTGTCTGGTTCAGGGTAATCCCGCCCCAAATCGTCACGCTTGGCCCGCCCCAGGCATTGTTCTCCAGCACACATCCATCAACATAGCGTTCACCCTTTCTCCGCCACACTCTTATGTGCCCATCTGCATGGCTGATGCAGTAGCGGCTCTCATCGGTGAACAGGATGTTCTGCCACTGTCGCCAGGTCCAGTCGACATGAGCCTGTGACCACTGTAGGCGTGCACAGCGATGACGGTCAGAAAGAACAGGTCCACGGGCTGGACGGCGGTTGTGCAGATTATGCTCCTCTAGCCGTTGTCGCACTGTCTGGCCACTGATGGGTGCCTGGTGGTTGCCGATAACTTCTCTTGCTGTTTCCTCGGCCGGCTGAAAGCAATTTCGCACGTGAGCCCAGAAAATGTGGCGGTCTTGCCGTGGAGTTGTCACACGTGGTCGTCCGCTTCAGGGAGCATGAGCAGAAGACCCGTTGGCATGACAGCGTGGATGCAGACTGTAAATGGTCGAAATATTCATTTTTCTCTAAAAGGTATTTTTTCGAAAAATACTTACCGATGACATGACTTTGTGGAAATGTCTACTACTAGCTCAATTTTAGCCTACTCACCCGTTGTGTGCCCACACAACCCGGGAGGCACTTGGGGAACCCCCCTAGAGGGGCCGAGAGTTGTCTCCCATTTCCCGCCCTACCGGATCCGGTCACGAGACCGGCCAGTCTGATACTTCGCTCGAAAGCGGCAAGCGGGGCAGGAGGGAGGGTCCTCCGAGTCATGTCATCGGTAAGTATTTTTCGAAAAAATACCTTTTAGAGAAAAATGAATTTGTTTCCTCAAAAACATTACTGATGACATGACTTTGTGGAAGAATTGCGATGAGGAGGAGGGTGCCGCGCAAAACTTCTTAATGGTAAACAGCGCCGTCCTCCCGGTCGCAAACTCACGACAATTTTAGCGAAGTGCATACCTACGGCGTCGGTGGCGCCGGGAGGGAGTGTTGCGCCGCGGCGATGTCCCCCACCAGTGCGAGATTCTCTCGTTGGCCTGCCAGGTCCCTGAGGTAGAAGCGGGCGAATACAGATTCAGTCTGCCAGCCCACAGCTGCCACGATGTCCTTGACAGCGCAGTTTCGATCAAACGCGAGGCTCTTGGCCATGGCTCGTACCTCATGTGCGCGAATGTGCAGCCTCTTCGCTCCCTGCGGGGAGATATCTTGATACGCGGAGCGTATAACCCAGCGGAGCCAGGAAGAGATCGTCTGGGCTGTTATGTCATTCCTGCTGGGTCTCAGAGGTAGGAAGAGGCGCGAACGCCCTCTGCGGAAGGCTTTAGATCGTCGCAGATAAACTCTAAGGGCGCGCACGGGATCCTGTTGCCTGGTCTCCTGGGACAGAGGGTTGGTTCTTAGCGGCCGTAAGGTTATGAGGCGCAGTCAGAGGAGACCTGTTCTTGGCAAGGAAGGCAGGGTCAGTGAGGAGTTGAACAGACCCGTCCGCTCGGAACTGTAGGCAGGTAGGCCGCGCCGAGAGTGCGTGTAGCTCACTCACCCGAGAGGCGGTAGCAAGGGCCAGCAGGAAGCACGTCTTTCGTGTCACATCTGCGAAATGGGCCAAAGGTAAGGGTTCAAATCTGTCAGAATTCAACCACGTTAGCACCCAGGGCAGGTCCCAGCGGGGAAGGAGTGAGCGGTGTGTTGCGCGCTGGATGCCGAAGTGTCCCATAAGGTCGGCTAAGTCTTTGCAGGCGCCCGGGTCTGGGTGTCCAAGGTGTCGATAAGTGTCAGCGATCATGGACAGGTAACCCCTCACAGTGATGGGGGCCAGGCCTATGTCTCGGAAGAGCCAGAGGAAGAAGTCCGCCAGCTGAGGATTAGTCAGTTCCGTGGGGGACAGGCCGTGCTCGGAGCACCAGGAACACAGGACTCGCCACTTTCCCTCGTAGACTCGAATGGTCGAAGGTCTGCGGGCCGCAGCGATCGCCTCCACTGCTGCACCCGAGTAGCCTCTAGCTCCGAGGGCTTGCCGCACAACCTCCAGGCGTGCAGGAGGAGCCGCTCCGGGCAGGGGTGGAACAGCGGCTGACGGGGTTGCTTGAGCATGGTGCGTGGGGCGGGAAGCAGCAGGGGCGGGTCCGTGGCGAGGCTGAGAAGGTCGGTGGTCCAGGAGCGGTTCCAGGCGAACGGTGCGACTAACAGTAGGACCGCCGAGCAGCCCCGAAGCTTGAGAAGGACTTTGGGTACGAGAACCGTCGGGGGGAAGGCGTAAGCCACAAGGCCGTCCCAGGGAATGGAGAGCGCATCGACAGCCCAGGCAAGGGGATCGGGAATCGCGGAGACGAAGAGAGGCGGCTGATGGTTCCACCTCGTGGCGAACAAGTCGACCTGGGGAGTCTCCCACCGGGCACAGATCAACCGAAAGATGTCCTGCCGAAGGGTCCATTCCGTGTGCAAGAGCTGGCTGCGGCGAGACAGCGAGTCGGCTAAGACATTCAGGTGTCCGGGGATGTGTTGGGCTCGAATGGTAATACCCCGGTCCTCGCACCAACGCATCATCCGGTAGAGGAGCATACAAAGGTCGGGAGAGCGAGTGCCACCTTGTTTCTGGATGTAAGCCACCACAGTCGTGTTGTCCGAGAGGACGAGTAGCTCCTGGTGCCTGAGGCGATCCTCCCAGAACTGCAGGGCTTGCCAAACGGCCTGCATCTCCAGCCAGTTGATGTGGGTGTGCGCTAGGTCCGCAGGCCAGGGCCCCGAAGCCGAGAGGAACCGAGGAAGTAGATGAGCGCCCCACCCAGTGAGGCTGGCGTCGACACACAGCGAGGTCTGGGGTGGAGGAGAGGCCAGGGGAACTCCCGACGCTAGCCAAGAGTGGTCGGTCCACCGACGAAGATGAGAAAGAAGCATCTGGGGCACCGGAACCAATGTCGTTAAGTCGCCGGACGACGGGCGCCAATGGAGCAGGAGATGCAGCTGGATCGGCCGGGAGTAGAGATGACCTAGGGGGATAAGGTCCGCTGCGGCGTTCAGCAGGCCCAGAAGCTGGAGCCAGACTCTGGCGGGGGCCACGTCCTGCCGTGCTAACTGACCGGCTAGATCCGCAATCTTCTGGATCCGGGGGGGCCGGGAGGCGCACCGTGTTGAGGTCGGTTGCAAATTCCATGCCCAGGTGCACGAAGCGGCGGGACGGAGAGAGATCCGACTTGCCGTCGTTTACTAGAAAGCCCAAGTGTGCCAGTAGAAGCAGCAGCGCATCCCTGTCCGACGCGAGCGAGGTCTCAGACTGGTTGCGTAGGAGGAGGTCGTCTAGGTAATTCGACATCGGACTGGAGGATGACTGTCGGGCCTTGGCGACTACGGCGTCCATCAGCCGGGTGAACACCCAGGGGCTGAGGTTGAGTCCGAACGGGAGCGCGCGAAACTGGTATACTACACCGTCGATCGCAAACCGGAGGAACTTCCTGGAGGCCTGGTGCATCGGGACATGCAGGTACGCATCGGAAAGGTCCAAGCTGACTGCGAAGTCCAGAGGCTGGACCGCGGCTTTCAGGGCTCGGGCAGTCTCCATCCGGAAGGAGGGGGCCGTAATGTACTTGTTCAGGGCCGAGAGATCGATAACCGGTCGCCATCTCCCTCCAGGCTTCGGAACGACGAACAAGCGGCTGTAGAAGGCTGGGGAGTCGGGGACGCGTACCACCTCCGTGGCGGCTTTCCTCAGGAGGGAGGAGACCTCTCCCCGAAGAGCGGAGGCCTTTAACGGGTCGCTGGGAATCTCGGTCCAAAGGGGGGAGCGACACAAAGGAGGCGGGCTGCGAAAGGCGATCCGGAGGCCGGCCGAGACGGTGTCACAAATCCAGGGGTCGTCGGGAAAGAGTGTAAGCCAATTTCCGCTGAAAAAGGCTAGCCTCCCACCGACCGGAGACCCCGAAGTGGTCGGTGGGGGCAAGGCAGCCAGGCAGTCAGGCAGCCCGCCCGCGACCTGGTCACCGGGCGGGACGGGGCCAAGCGGGGGCACGGGCCCTGGAGGGTCTAGGACGGCCAAATTTGGGGGCCTGCTCAGGGGCCGAAGCAGGGGCTGAAGCGGCAGAGGGTCTAACCGACCGCGAGAGATAGAGACAGTTGATCCCCACCCCTCCCCCAATCAATTAATTATTCTAATCAACTAGCCATTTAGACAAACCCACTCCAACCAATACACCCAATACCTTTATTACCTAGCCATTTTAGTTCCACTCCAGAAATCATTCAAGCTACGTTTTTTGATCAGCTACCAACCCGCGATTATTAAGGCAGATCCCCCACTCCCACCTAAATAATTAATGCTGTCATTGACTACTATCAGCCGTTTTCGGGAAATGACTACTTGCCTCATTGTGGAAATTCCCGTTAGGTGTAATTGCCACATCACCCCACTCAAAAGTAAGTGACGTCAATGTTGCCAATAACAACGCCACGTGTCAACTCGTGACCCTAGTCTCGTGATCAAGTATTGCGTCGTTGAGACGTTCGTAGGGCGTGAAGACGAACATTCTCGTTCTTTCCATTTACCTTGTGTTGGAGTGCGGTTGTGTTCTCAGAGTGACGGACTAACTTATCCGGTGATAGCACTAAATCTTGTAAAATATCCTACGTGGTGAGCGGTAAGTGACTGTTAATTGAACGCTGACTAACGTAAGTTACAAATGACTGGTAGTTTGACGATAATTTGTCTGTTAAACTTGTAATATTTAGAAACAAGAAAAGGTTTCACAATTAGTCTACAGTGCGCTAGTGTTAACCAGATCGGTTTAGTTTAATTTGCCTACGCTGACTAACATTCACTCATTATAAAAATGAATTGGACTCAGGAAGAGGTGTTGATCTTACAATCACATGGTGAATACCATGAAAAAATGGCTACTTACATTCATTCCGTTTTGACCAAAGCTCCAGAATTTTGGTTTATGGACCAAGTGTGAGGTGTTTTTGCCGCGGCTCATGTAAGTGAAACTGACTTTACATAGGTGATAATAACGAGTCTGACATGTTAAGGTCTGTGGTAAGCCCGTCTACACGGAACACGTTAAATCTGTTGAGTAACGGTTAAGAAATGAGAGTAGAACATAAAGTCTTCAATATTCTGTTTACCCCCTTGCCGTTGACGCCGTCAGCGCGGACTGCAGACAGTGTCATTCAGTTGTGTACAGCGAGGACAGAGACAGAACACAGAGTTAAATGACTCTTAACATAAAGTCTTCAGTCTTCTATCATAACACCCTTGCCGTTGACGCCGTCAGCGCGGTTATTAATAGCGCGGACTGCGGACAGTGTCATTCAGTTGAGGACAGAGACAGAACACAGAGTTAAATGACTCTTAATACAAAGTATTTAATCTTCTAATGACACCCTTGCCGTTAACAACGTCAGCGCGGTTTTAAAATAGATTGTACGTAGCAACCACCGCTGGTGGTAAATAGCGCGGCGTGGGCTCAGCGGCCTGTAGAGCAACCAAAAACATAGACAGAACACAGAGTTAAATGACTCTTAATACAAAGTCTTCAATCTTCTGTTTACCACCTTGCCGTTAACGCCGTCAGCGCGGTTTTAAAATAGATTTTACGTAGCAAACATCGCTGGCGCGCGGCGTGCAGACAGTTTCATTTGAGTATTGGTGCAGACAAATACGTCACTAGCTGCAATGCGGAAGTTGCCGATCTACTTATATTTAGCGGCCTGTAGCTCTGTAGCAAGCAAAAACAGAGACAGAACATAGAGTTAAATGACTCTTAATACAAAGTCTTCAGTCTTCTATTGACACCCTTGCCGCTAACGCTGTCAGCGCGGTTTTTAACGTAAACACTGACATAGGGACTTAGTAACGTGACTAAGTACACAGTCGCCGCGTCTATATCGTGTCATACAACTGAAATGCGGTGAAGTTTTCTGCGGACTGGAGTCTACAATATTCAAGCATGCTGAATAAAGATTTTGTGTCTGTGTGTGAGTGCTTGTGTGTGTTTGTAGGTATGTGTGAGTGCATGCATGTATGCGTCTGTGTGTGTGTGTATGCGTGTGTCTGTCAGTGTGTGAGTGCATGTATGTATGTATGTGTGTGAGTGTTTGTGTGTGCGTATGTATGTATGTGTGTATGAGTGTGTTTGTCTGTCAGTGTGTGAGTGCATGTATGTATGCGTGCGAGTGTTTGTGTGTATGAGTGTGAGTGTTTGTCATTGTGTGAGTGCATGTATGTATGCGTGTGCATGCTAGTATGTATGCATGTGCATGCGTGTATGTATGTGTGCGAGTGTTTGTGTGTGTGTGCGTCTGTGCGTGTATTTATGCTGTGTATATATAGTTAGTGTTAGAGATATGATAATTTCAAGAACATTTATACCATTGACTCTACGTCAATACCCCAAAACACAGTTATTTAATAATAACCACACACACACAAAACATTCTTATATACACTTGATACAAATTTAAGTTACCTACAGACACTTGTTAACAAATTTCCAAAGTCACCTACAACCGCTAACTAACTTTACAGGTAACTTTGAAGTTAGTTGGTGCAAGTTCTGATAAGTGACTTAAAACAAGTTCTTACAAGAACCTAATCATAAGATCTTGTAAGTTATTGAACCAAGTCAACAACTTACTCGGACAGATTTCCCAAGTTACAAGGACAACGTAAAATCTTTTTTTTTAGTCTGGTGGAGGGGCAGATGGTGTTAGGTAGGCAGGGGTGAAAGGCATGACATCTCTTTGCGAAGTGTATGACAAAAATAATGGATTACCAAAACCTATCGTTACTTGCTTGTAAGTTCTCGAACTTTTTTCATAGTTTCTTCTACGCCTATCTTTTTTTCCTTGTTCTAAAAAAGATTTCTTTAGCTCTTCAACATTTACAGCCTGACTACGCATCTTATTCTGTATTTCAGACTTTTGTTGTTTATAGTTGGCCAAATCATCCTGGACTCTTTTAAATTCGTTATCGTCAATTTCATTATCTTCCAAAGATTTACTAATAATAAGTTTCATACTCGTCAGCTTAGCTGCTGCGAGCGTACTTAATGCTTCATGCTTCTGCAACTTAGTATAAAATTTTTTGTTAAGGGCTTCCATACCAAAGCATGCCAGGCTTGTGGCAAGGCCAACAGCTTCAACAGCAATTCCTACGACACTTCCCACCCCCGTTGCAAACAGAGTTATACCTCCTACAGATAATCCGGCCGAAACCACCCCCATGGCCATTGATGTGTTGTGTACAGAATTGAAAACCGTATTGTAACGGCGTTTACACCTCGAGTATTTTGCTTGTTCTTCTTCCAAATACTTCAACGCTTCTGTAATATTCATTAAACGGAATGAATCTGCCTTTAATGTTTTATCACGCTCAATAGGCTCAAGCTGCTCAGGTGGTATTTGTGGATACAAGTTCACCATTTTTTATTTACAAATATTTTTTTAATCAGCAATTACATTTTGCAACTCTTCAAAAGTATACAATTTGCTGGCATAATAAAATGCAACAAGATCAATGTGTTCAAGGTTTATGTAAGTTAGACGAACAAAAGTTGTTTTGTCAACCACCACCTTGACAGCGGGAATACTGCTTGAAACATTAATAACATCATTATTTTTTGTAATAGCAATAAAGACCTTTGATGATTCTGTTACTGTTTCATTCCATGTAAGTTTAATTCCTTGTGCTATATTTGCCTCTTTTGCAGAAGCAACAGATTTCATGATAATTTCAAATACTATTGTCACTTCTCTAGCCACGACTAAGCTTGCTGGCATAAACACAACAGTGGTATCTGATCTACCCTTTCTAGTTGTAAGAAGATATCTCCGTCTCTCATAATTTTCAACTTTCAGTTTTTCTCTGCTATTGTTGTCTAGGGCAAAACTTGGAACAAGGCTTACAATAAGCGGCCCAGAATTAACAACCTTCCTAAACACTAAGGCGCCTTCATCATCAGTGTATACATAAGGACTAATAAATTCAATCTTTATGTCCCAGTCAATTGTGGGTGGTGGTGCCGGTACAGGTGAAACAACCCACTTACTACCCACATGTATTAAGTTATAAGGCGCATTATTTACAGGTGGAGTAGGTACAGTAACATCACGAAGCTGACCAAGTTTAGGAATCTGTTTTTCACCATCTTTCATGTCAACAATTACTTTCCTCTTGTACATGCCATTTGAATCAAGTTCAAAACCATATATTTCTCCAATTTCCCCTTCCTTCTCAAAATCCTGTACGTCAGCCAAATCTTTCAACTCTGTTACTGAACACGCAACTGGTATGATTCTAGGCTTTGGACCAAGACCACTCATTTTTATAAACAAAAATAAAATTATTTAACTTCCAACACAACACTAAAATCATGCATAAGAACTGGTTTGTCATCCTGATTAGTTACAGATATACTCAGTGACTCAAAGAAACTAGAACCTAATTTTTTAAACTGAGAATTAGGAAATCTAGCAACCACACTTTCACAATATGGGGCAGTTCCAGTCGGCAAGCATCTTAACAAAGTTGAAGGCTTTCCATTGTGTACATTTTCAGTAGTGTTCAGTTCTTTCAAATGAACATTTAGCACTGTGTGTACTGACAAATGAACAGGATATCTGCCAGTTATTCTTGTTTTTTTTTTGGTGATAGTAGACTACCAACTGATTGTGACCAATCTTCATCTGGATGTGTTATTTTTTTACCTAAAAATCCAAGTAATAATAAAAGACTAATTGATAAAGAAAACTGACCACTTTTCGGAAATTCAATTGTAACAAGTAAATTAGCTGGGTTTAAAGTTGCTTTAATTTTAAATTCATTTTGAAGCCATTCAGCTAAAGTACAAAAGTCATAATACCCAGCTCGTAAAGTATCACCCTTCTCAATACCATCAAGAGTTCCACTTACAGAATAATTTTCATCATCCGTTACATTAAACCACTTTACTGTATAAAACATTTCATGGATAGCCACAGCCTTGTTACCATCTTGATTATCGATTCCATTAGTTAGCCACACTGGTTTGCTCGTGTCAAGATTTGTTAAGGTTATAAACATTTTTATTATCACATAAAAAAAGCACAATGGAATTTAAATCACCAACAATTGCCATTGTAAACGCGTTTCAATTTAACGTGGATGCCAAGTATAATGTTGCACCAACTTATGACCAGAAAATAATTCAACTAAATCAGCTTGATATAGCTTTGTCTGAAGGAGATTTATTTCAAGTGAAAGTGCCAAATCCTTATGAGCATTACCTAAACCCTCCAATTACAGATGACTCAACTGCAAGAAAGTGGTCTTCAAGCCCACTACAGATGTTTCAAAACCAACTTAACTTTGCTATACTATGCTCAACTACAGGCTGTGGCATTTCTTTTACAGACCATTTGAATCACCCAAACAAACTGATTAAGTCTGTCTATCGTTTTCATGTTTATTACCAGTTTAGAAGAATACTGTCAGAACTGCATACACCATTACCCACTGAATCCAGTTTCAACAGGTTTAACAATCCCATGGATTTGAAAGCATTTGAACAGATCTGTAATGATTGATTGATTGATTGTACATTGCTTAACGTCCCGACAGCAACAAGGCTTTCTCAGGACGTGCCTGCACTGCTTGTAAAAAAAAAAAAATTAACAGAACATTGAATGTATGTCGCCAGCCGGTCCAATACATTAAATAAACCTAACACATGGGGCCTAAATAAAGCTAAGACCATTTAGCAACACACATCCAATATCAAGAGCTACAGGCAGTGCAGACAGTAGCGAGTTTTAAAAAGGCAAATACAGGTGAATGGACAAAGGGTAGACAGAAACACATGCCCCAGAATAGAGAGAAAAACCCACCCTGTGGGGCTGACCAGGGTGACCCTGGGAACTAAAAAATACCTAACCCCACCCAAGTCCCCCAGGGCAGACCCGGGTGGGGGAGATCTGTAATGAATTTAACATCAGTACAAAGTATGACTTTACACAAAAACTTGATGATCACAAAGGCATGGGAACATTGTATTATGCTATGAGTCACAGACAATACCCTCAAGATTACTGGCCTCCCTACTCTTCATTCTCATCAAAATCTGAAGTGTGGTTAGGCTCAATAGAACAGAAACAGTCTAATGCCTGGACCACATTTGTCTTAGATAAATCTGACGGGTTTACTCAAGCAGGAGTCGAGCGCGTAAATGAGTCAATCAGAACATATGTCTGGTGTTTACTAGGAGCACAATCACTAACAAAATCGAATATTTTAAACGGGAGTGGTAAATTTGAAGCACAAAAACAGTTTCTTGCTAATCTAGAAGATTCAATCAACTCAACAGTCGATCTACCATCAAGCATACAACGTTACCAAGACGTTCTCAGATATGCTAGATCAAAAGTTGACTTTGTTGTTGGTATTGGGTTATACATGCTACCATCTGACCTTCAACTCCAAATGGGGACAATAACATGATTGATTGATTGATTGTACATTGCTTAACGTCCCGACAGCAACAAGGCTTTCTCAGGACGTGCCTGCACTGCTTGTGAAAAAAAAACTAAACAGAACATTGAATGTATGTCGCCAGCCGGTCAAATACATTAAATAAACCTAACACATGGGGCCTAAATAAAGCTAAGACCATTTAGCAACACACATCCAATATCAAGAGCTACAGGCAGTGCAGACAGTAGGGAGAGTTTTAAAAAGGCAAATACAGGTGAATGGACAAAGGGTAGACAGAAACACATGCCCCAGAATAGAGAGAAAAACCCACCCTGTGGGGCTGACCAGGGTGACCCTGGGAACTAAAAAATACCTAACCCCACCCAAGTCCCCCAGGGCAGACCCGGGTGGGGGTGGGGACAATAACAAATTATAATAATGAAATCATTGTCGCTGGTCGTGATCAGAAATTAGGACTCAACCAATCAGTAAACACACATTTACAGTCAATAATAATGCCAGCACCAGTAACATCACCACCCGTACAGGCAGCCCTGGTAACACCAGTAATGTCAATAACAGCCCCAGCCCCGGCACCCACACCTGTACTGGCACCATCACCATCACCAGCACCAGCACCGTCATCAAACACACATGAGTCAGAGAGAACTGCATTGGTAATAGGTCTCACTGGATTAGGGGTATTACTTCTTTACCTGTTTCATTAAATAACCCACCATTAACCCTCCTACTGTAACCAGAAAGATCCACACATGCTCTGCCATAAACCCTACTGCCTTTGCCGCTGTACTAATCAGCCAACTGACAACAGTGCCTATAATGCCAGGCAAAGCGTCCATTGCTTTCACAGCCAATTTCTTAAGCAAGTCTGATATGTGAGACAGTTGTTTCTTTACCCACGACTGTAAGTCTTTTGGATCTGTGGGGACTGGGGTTGGTGGTGCTGGAGGTGGAGAACCACCCCCGGAGACAGCCAACACAACTGTACTGATAATAAACCCCAGAGCTGTAATTAAACTGGCAATTGTGATACCCTGTTCTCTGAAAAGTGTTTTAAGTCTCTCAGCCAGAGTAGTGTCTTCGTGAAGTATTTTCTGAATAGTTTCTCTAATCCTGTTGACCTGTGATTTTAGTTTTTGTCTCCCAATACTAATCGCTTCTAACCTTCCTGATCTTTCTATCTGCAAATCATTTAATCTGTGTTGAATTCTTTCTTTCATTTCTGTGTCAAGATTCTCATTGCCTGCTGTAGCCAGTTTCTCTTTTTCACGTTCTATGTGTTTGTCAAGCTCACCTAGTTTGGCTAAATTATTTACCATCTCACCTCTTATTGTCTGCAGTGATTTATCCAAACCCATAATCTCCCTCATTGACAAAGGTGGATCATCTATTGTTTTCAAAGCGTCATTTATTTGTCCTTCAGTAAATGAGGTTTCTTGTATCACTGTGTTTGCTATTTCTGGCAGGCTTGTTACTGGTGCCATTTCAATTTGTTGCCCTGTTGGCAACTTTGTTTGCGTGTCGTGAAGCACACTAACAAGTCTTGGGGGGACAGGAGACCCTCCAATACCAAGGTATCTTGCCAACCCAGAGTTACCACCGACTTCACCTTTAATTGTACTTAAAGCCCTAAACTTAGAAGGATTATTTTTATGTGTTAGATTTATTTTCCCTCTGTCTGCATTTACAAATAAGTGTCCTTTATCATATTCAAACTGATTAGGATCTATTACATCTGGGCGCGCTCCAACACTGTCATAAAATGAGTTTACTTTATCTTTTAACAGTTCATGATGCATACTACTACTACTAGTTACCATTCCAGACATATCTGTGATACTGGTATCATAGTCATTCATGTCATCCATTTCAAAATCTTCATGATTAAATCCTCCCGCTGCCATTGTTTTATTAATTTATTATTTTTTATTGTGCATAATAAAAATGACACAGTCTTACGGATCAAAGTTAGACCCATTTAGAAAACTACGTGAGCCCCTGGGTGTTAAGGGCATTCGACAAACAATAGTCATCACAAACAATCCAAGTACCATAGACCAGAACCAAACACTTACAGTCAAGTTTCCAAACCTAGGTCCCAGTGACGTTATTGTTCCTGGCACTGCACGCCTAGCATTTAATATCGAACTATCATCAGACGCAGACGTGAACAGAACACTAGTTAACAATCTTGGCAGAGCAATTGTTAGAACTATTAAAGTAAAACTTGAAGGACAGGAAGTGTTTAGTCTTGATGACTCAGATGTATTCTACTGTTACAAAGATCTTTGGCTTACAAGAGAAGAACGAGAAGATCGTATTTACCAAGGCATACAGTCTGATAATGTTGGGAAACTTCGAATCGACGCCGGAGATAAAGTAACTAATACAGCCATGGATGTTATAATGGCCGAAACATATGGATCCAGATTCTACATTCCACTTGAGTTTGAAATCCTAACAGCTCATCTGCCTTATTATCAAGGAGCACTGAATGACCGTCTGAGTTTTGAACTAACCTTCAATGACTACTCCAAAGTTATTAAATCATCTGATCTTAGTGCAACATATAAGATCTCTAACATTTCCTTGGAATATGAAATTGTTACACACACTGAACTAGCCAGACTCATACAAAATCAGTACCAGTCAAGACTTCCAATTTATTATGACAGGGTGATTAGACATAGTTTAATACCCAAAGACAAAAGCGACCCAATGTGGAACATAAACTTAAACACACCAGCTAGGTCACTGAAAGGTATTCTTATGTTGTTTGTTGAACCAGCAGATCCATATAAACGGGATTCAGAAAAATTCTACAATCCTAAGATTACACATTTGTCCTGTACAATCGAAGGCCGTCCTAATCAAGTGTATGCATCTGGAATGTTACCTTATCAACACTACGATGAGATCACAAAGTATTTTGCAGGAGGAAGGATTAGAGATAAACCAGCAAACATTGCGTGCAAAGATCTACATCTGTATGACGTTAGGATTGGTCAATACCTGACAAACAAGTATGCACTGTGGTTAGACCTGCGTAGTACAGATGATGACTATCTTCATGGGTCAGGACGAACTGTTGAGAATGGTAGTGATGGGATTACAATTCAGATACAAAAGAAGGTTGAAACTGCTGCAGCCATAAATATATATTTGTACCTGATTTATGACGCACAACTCAATATACAAGACAGTAGACTAAGTGGACACATATATTAAAATTATATTGTGTATTAAAATGAACCGGAGCTTGATGACCCTTGACCCACACTGTGGATTGTTTGTTGGTGCCACAGGGTGTGGGAAAACTGAATTTGTACTTAACCTCTTACAAACAAGATACATTCATCATTTTGAAAACATTGTGATATTCTGTCCTACTGTCAAACACAACAAAGCTTATCAAAACCGTTCATTCATTTGGACTGACAGCAACATTTACTTAGTTGACCCTGAGAAAAAACTGAACGACTACCTGCAGTATTTTTACAAGCAATTTGAAGGACAGCCAACCCTGTTTATTGTTGATGACTGCTCTGCAGATAAGGATATTGTTAAGAAGAGAAACACACTGGCAGAACTGGCCTTCAGTGGCAGGCATGCAAATATAAGTGTATGGATTCTCACTCAGAAATATAATGCTGTACTGAAAGATTTTCGTGAGCAGTTAAAGTTTATCTGTTTGTTTTACTGTAAGGATCGTGACAGCTTTGAAGACTGTCTCAGAGAGAATGATGTCATCCCAAATAAGCATGAACGTGATGATGTAAAAAATAAACTGAAATCAACTAAGCATCTAAAGCTCATTTTAAAGACAGATCAACCTACAGGGTATGAGTTAGTGAATTAATTTATCTTTTGGGTTTGTCTATAAAAATGACGGACAGACAAGAGGATCAAAATTGGCCTATTGGTAAATTCATAGATATTACATCGAGTTTCAGGGGTTTTATGCATATTAGTGACTTAAAAAACACAAGTTAGACACCCTTTTTCAACACTTCCAACACCAATGAAAATATATATGACATATAGTTTTTATCTTGGATATTCTAATACTTTTCCATGTTATAATAATAGGACAAAAGATTTTTTAGTTTATGATGCTAAATCTGACTGGTTTAAGATTATGTGTTTATTCATATACAATCAAATAAAAAAAGAAAATAAAAATGTTAAATTTATTACTGTCAATAAAACGATATTACACATGCAAAAGCTTGAACATGATACCACAAAAGACATATCAATGAAGTGGCTTATTAGTTGGTGATTAATTTTGTCTATTATATAGATTTTAGTCAATAAAGTGCCATTTTCATTATATAATTTTCTATTTATTTTTTTTGTCGGACAAATAAAAAAGATGGACAACCATCAAAGATTAAGAAACGTGTTTCACACAACTGACTTACCTATATCTAATATTTACGATGTCTATGAATCAATAGAAAGATCTTTTTTAGTCATACAAAATAACCTTCTTTCTGATAGTGTAAAGATTCAGATTGTTGCAAAAATAGAATTTGCCAGAGATGTTGGTGAAGTTATTGTAACGTATATCTCGACAAGGCAGCACACAGTTAATTCGAGAAGAGAACTAGAGAAAGTGTTTAGAGAAAGATTGTTACCAGACTTCCATGAAGCAATTGACAGAGCAGAAATGCAAGGGTCTGGCTGGCATGAAGGCCTTGTACATGAACTACAACTGAAGCAGTCAAGATATCATCCTATACTAGGTAAATCATGGATACCACTTCCAACTGAGGTTGCAAACAAAAAGGCTGTAGTCAATATTCAAAACAATGACAACTATTGTTTCATGTGGTGTGTGCTTGCTAAACTACACTTTGTAAAAACAAGACCTGATCGTGTATCTAACTATACCAAATTTGTAAACGAACTCAACTTCAGTGGCATTGAGTTCCCTGTTAAAATAGAGGACATAGACTTGTTTGAAAAACTAAATCCTGGTATATCTGTGAATGTGTTTGTGTGGGAAAATGAATCTGAGAATAAGTTACAGCCAATTAGAGTATCTCCAATTGCCCCAACCTATGGGCAGCCAGAAGATAAACATGTTGACATGTTGCTAATAAGATCTGGTGATAACTTTCACTACACAATTATCAGAAGTATGTCAAGACTAATTCATCATACAACAAAACATGACGGTAAACAGGAATTTTGTAAAAAATGTTTACAGAGGTTTTCCTCTATTAAAGTAGCACACAAACATGTGCAGCACTGCAGGTCGGCTGATGACATTCAAACAATACTGAGGTATCCAGATCCTGGTAGTCAAGTGTATTTTAAGAACTATGGGAATCAGCAAAAGCTGCCGTTTGTAGTGTATGCAGATTTTGAATCACTCGTTGTTCCATATGAGGGTCCTGTTCCAGAGTCATTACCAAAGACTATAAAATTGAGTGACCAAGTGGTGTGTTCTTTTGGATACATTCTTGTTAGGTCAGACGGTCTTCATTCAGAACCTGTTATCTACAGGGGTGAAAATGCAGCTTGTCTGTTTTTAACAGAAATGAGACATTTGTATAGTCAGGTAGTACAATATCTCACAACATGTCAGATGCCTTTGGTGATGACAGAAGAAGACAAACTAAAATTTGATACAGCTGAGACGTGTTGGATTTGTGAACAGCCTCTGGGAGGTGATAAAGTTCGTGACCACGATCACATAACTGGGCGTTACAGAGGTGCTGCACATGGTGATTGTAACTTGAAATTAAAAATAGATCCTAAGACATATAAGTTACCAATCTTTTTTCACAATCTGAAGGGATATGATTCACACATCATCATGCAGGCTGTTGATGAGTCTTACAGAAAAATTAGTTGCATTGCCCAGACAACTGAGAAGTACTTGACTTTTAGATTGGACAAATTAGCATTTTATGACTCCATGCAACATTTGTCTTTAGGTCTTGCTAGTCTGGCAGAAGGACTGACTGAGTATCCAATAACAAGTAAATATTTTGAACCAGACTTGATTAAGAAAGGAGTTTATCCGTATGAGTACATTGATCACTGGGTTGTGTTTGAGGAAACAAGACTGCCTCCAAAAGAGAAATTTTATTCTACACTAACTGGTAAAGGTATTTCTGACTCTGAATATCAACACGCACTTGATGCGTGGGATAAGTTAGGATGTCAGACAATTGGTGATTACCACGATCAGTACTTGAAAGCTGATGTTTGCTTGCTAGCAGATGTATTTGAAAGTTATCGTGAAAAGGGTTTGTTGCACTACAGTCTTGACCCTGCTTGCTACATAACTAGTCCTGGCATGACATGGGATGCATTTTTGAAATCCAGTAAGATATTTATAGACCTGTTGTATGATCGTACGATGGGTAAAATGGTGGAACGTGGATTGAGGGGTGGCATTAGTATTGCAGCAAATAATTATGCCAAGGCAAATAATAAATATCTTGATGACTTTGACCCCTCAATGTCAAGGTCATTTATTACGTACTTGGATGCTAATAATTTGTATGGATTTGTAATGTGTGAATTGTTGCCATTAAAAAACTTTTGTTTGTATGATTTGTCACAGTATGGCATAAAAAAATTAACAAAATATATTATGGATCGAGGTCAAAATGATGAAAAGGGTTGGATCTTTGAAGTAGACTTGGAGTATCCACACCATTTACATGATTACCATAATGATTATCCATTAGCAGTTGAGAAACTGAGTTTGACTGGGAAAAAAGAAGACACCAAACTTGTACCAAATTTGAATGACAAATTCAATTACGTTTGCCACTATCGATTGCTGCAGTTTTACATCAGGCATGGGTTAGTACTAAAAATAGTTCACAGAGGCATTCAATTTGATCAGAGTGCTTTCATGAAAGATTACATAATGAAGAACACAACCCTTCGTGCGAGAGAAGGTAACACTGCATTTGACAAAGACTTCTTTAAGCTTATGAACAATGCCTGTTTTGGCAAGACAATGGAAAATCCTCATCACAGAAAAGATGTGAGACTAGTCACAACTGAATCGGGTGCAATTAAACTTACAGGTAAGCCTCAGTACACAGGGTATAAAGAATTTCATTCATCATTATATGCAGTGTCACTCAAAAAAAAGATTGTTAAACTGGACAAGCCAGTATTCATTGGTATGGCAATTCTGGAGCTGTCAAAATTATTAATGCTTGAATTTTATTATGATTACTTCAAACCAAAGTATCCTGACTGCCGTCTGTTATACACTGACACTGACTCTATGATCATTGATGTGCCTACTGAAGACTTTTATGAAGACATGAAAACAGAACTACACATGTATGACACGTCTGATTACCCTAAAGACCATCCACTGTTTAGCACACAAAACAAGAAAGTGCCTGGAAAGTTTAAGGATGAACTAAATGGTGTGCCAATAGTTGAGTATGTTGGTCTGAGATCCAAAATGTATTCTATACTTCATCAAAAGGGAAGTCAGTCGAAAGCCAAAGGAATTAAAAAAACAGCAATAAAAAATAAAGACATTCGTCATGAACATTATAAGCAAGTATTAGATGGTGCATTAATGCCTGATTATCCAAACAAGACACTGAGATCAAACAATCATAATATTGAAATGATTCAAACATATAAAAAGTCTCTAGCAGTAGGTGATACAAAAAGAGTGTTTCACACTAAGGAAAAGGCTTATGCACCTGGGCATTACAGACTCAAGTTATCTGAAAAAATAGCTGATAATCTGCTTGATAAACTAATTGATGAATTGAAATTGTTAAAAATGAGTAACAGTGTCTGGGGGAATAATCAGTAATTCTTCTCTAACAAATGCCCTCTGGGGTGCAGGCTCATACAGATAATATATTGTTGCATTAGCTGAAGGAACTATTTTTTTTATATTATGAACAGATGTAGACCAAATTGGATCAGTTGCCCTACGTCTAACGTCATTTTCAGCTTCACCTGGTTGATACAAATATCTTACCTGTTTTGTAAACAAGCTAGTGTCTGGAGGTGTTGTTGTTGTTTTTATTTCTGACGGTATTGTTTTCAATTTAATAGCATCAACAGGTTTAGGGTGACCCTCATTATTCATTGCTTTTATTACAGACGGTAATCTTTTAACCCACTCAGTGTTACGTGTGTCATGCATGAGTTCCTTAGAATACTGATAGCTAAAAAGTCTCTCTGATAATTGTTTATTGAAATTTTCTACAATAGCCTGTGATCTATGCAAGCCTGGTATGCCTCGCCGCACTAGCACTCCATGCTTTGCAAATAACTGATTAACAGCGCCTTTAAATTCACTCCCATCATCAACCTGCACAAGCCTAGGGTATTTTAAAGGACCTCGACTATATATTTTTGATAATGCAGTGGCCACTGTTACAGCTTTTTTGTCAGTTATGGGTTCTGCATCCTTATACCTTGAAGCTATGTCAACAACAGTTAATGCATACTTGTATCGTTTCTTTTTTATTGTGTCATGCGGAAGAAACAGGAGGTCCATTTGGTGTGTGTCATTAGGGATAGTGTTTTCAAAATGAGGCCTTGTTATTTTTCTTGGAGCAGGAAGATATATTTGCCAAATTGCCTGTTTTTTAAGCCACTGTTTTATTTGGTTAACATCTCCACCCACAGCAGCATGTAATTTTTTTATTGCAGTATTCCCTTTCCAGTAGCCAATTGGGGAGTAATATATTTTTGATAGTTTAGCGTCTGCCATTTTTTCTAGCAATATAAACTCCTGTAAAATATACTAATGTCATTCCTACTAGAACAAATATTATTTCTCCATTTCTTTGTTCTGAGCTTGGTTGGTAATAGTCGCTAAGTTTTGGTTGAGGAATAGATATGTCTTCACCAGTAACAAGATAGTATTCTTTGATCGCGTCATTGAAAATGTATGCTGTGCGTGACCCTCAAGTTTTAGTTTTTCATTAATAAAATCAAGTTTCTCAATTCTTTGCTTCTCATAATCTTGTTGAGCTTGAGCTAGTTTTTCAGATGCCTCATTGTGTCGCTTCATTTCTTCTGCTGATTCTTCTTTACTCACTTTTGAAAAGAAATAGTTTGATCCACTAAAAGCTAATGCATTTATAACTGCACCGCCAATCATAACAGCTATAGTTGCCATATTTTTATTTACATAGAAATATTTTCTGGAATAATTGATTGTACATTGCTTAACGTCCCGACAGCAACAAGGCTTTCTCAGGACGTGCCTGCACTGCTTGTGAAAAAAAACCAACTAAACAGAACATTAATTCCTTGCTTAACTAGAAAATCTTTTGTTGCAATCGATGCTGTTATAACAACTACTAGCTTAGCACTGTCTTCAAAGTCTAATTTACTAAGGTCTGCTGATTTCATTTTGAGTAGACTTTTTCCCAACATAGAATATGCTACTGCTAGTCCACTTATTACAGCAGAGTGATAGACAAGGTTCATTAAGTTCTTTGTGTCGCTCATTTTCTTATACCATAAAAATTAAAATAATAAATTTATTTACTGCATGTAAAATGGGTCCAAAGGTTTTGGAACTGCTGGTAATGTGGCGACTACTTCTTTTGTTTTTGGAGTGTTTGATTTTTTGGACACTGTTTGAGTGTTTGGTTTGTATTTTTTATATAATTGGTAACCTACGTAACCAAATCCGACAACAAATCCAGCAACTATATATTTTGTAGTTGGTTTTTTCTCACTTTTGGGTGGTTGTGTTGGTTGTGGTGGAAGTGGTGATGGTGTGTCAGTCTTTTCTGTTAATGCTTGAAGCTGTAATTTCTTTTGTCTGTTATATTCAGCTAATCTTTTTCCAGCCTCTATTCTACCTGGGCTTTTAGTCTTAGTCACTGTTTGAACCTGTGTCAAGACATGGCTCTGTTGTGGAGTCGTCTCGTCCATTTTCTTCTAATTTAAAATTTATTTTAGAAAAATCAATATGACTACTAGTAACAAGTAAGGTTACAGCAGGCGCAAGGTAATTCCCAAACTTGTAAAACATAAGGCATGCTAATTTGCCTATTGAACTTGAAACTATGGGATTACTTTCAAGGTCGTGTGAAAGGTTTTCACTATCAACAGGTAGGAAGTGACTTATAGCTTTTGTATATAGGCAGACAAGAGATCGACTTAAATCACGAGTCATTAGTGAGGCAATGTGATTTTCATATTTTGAATGAAGCTTGATTAGCTCGTCAGAGCTTAGAGATTCAATATCCTCTATCATGTATTGTCTACCCAGATAAGTCTTTGATTTGCCCGACACAATCACAGACAAAAGACGCTGTTTTTTAAAGTCTAAGTCTTTGTTTTCTACAGCACAAATATCACTTAAAAGAAGTAATTCGTCTTGATTCATTTTATAATATAATATAATAATTTTGCTTAAAGAAGTCAATGACAGCATTAATAATTTAGGTGGGAGTGGGGGATCTGGCTTAATAATCGCGGGTTGGTAGCTGATCAAAAAACGTAGCTTGAATGATTTCTGGAGTGGAACTAAAATGGCTAGGCGATTAAGGTATTGGTGGTAAGTGTTGGGAGTTCGTTTGTCTAAATACGGAGAGGATCAAATAAATCTATAGATTGGGGGGAGGGGTGCCCATCAACTGTCCACTTTACTATCTCTCCGCGAGGCGCGACCCCTAGCCTGGCGGGAGGACGGAAAGCGGCGGGGAGGAGGAGCACTCACAGGCCAGCGGTCGGGGTTGGAGGCTCGAACGGAGGACCAGGTGTCGCCGAAAAGCAGGGGACCATCCAGCGGAGCACGACAAAGCTGCGCACGCAGGTCAGGTGGCATCCCTCGGCAGGCAAGCAGAAGGGCGTCTCGACGCATCAGGTCACAGTTGGCGGAGGCAGCCATAGCGTTGACCGACGAGTGGCAGGCGGCGCGGTTGGCGACTTCCGCTAAGACGAGTAAATCCCCAAGGAGAGGCGTGATAGAAGGATGCCAGGATTCTTCCACACGACGAACCAGGGCTTGAGTGAGCAGCTCCAGGAACCCAGCGCAGGCTAAGTTGTTCCGCACCAGGGACGCAGTCATATCCAGGCCACGAGGGAGGGAACGGCGAAGAAGAGCGGGGCCGCCAGCTTGCGACACGGCAGGGGGGTCCATCGCAGGAAGAGGGATGGAGAAAGCCTGGGAATGGCCGGCATACCAGTCCCGATGGAAGGCGATGTCCAGGCCAGCCGGCCAGCGACGATTGGAGAAGAACACCGGCTCTCGAGACGCGGGAAGTTGCAGATGCGCTGAGAAGACATCTCGCAGCTCCTTAAATCCAGGCGGCTGGGGAAGCGACGTGAACCTCTTAACTTGACGCTCGGCATCCACGAAGGCAGAGACCTTCCTCTTTAGGGGGGGAGAGGCTGGGCAGGAGTCTGCTGGCAGAGTGGCCGCGATGATCCTGGCGGCTTCATCCAAAGCTAAGAGGGTCTCCGCCCGGGAAGACGACGGAAGGGTCGAGGGGACATCATCACCGACGTCGGCGGGCGAAAGGGAGCGACCATCCTCATCCAACAGGGCCGAGACGGAGTCCTCAGGCAGCAAACTGAGGGCTTCTTCGTCCAGGGGGCGGCGAGGAGGTGGGCGAGGCACCGAGGAAGGCCGAAGCTTGGGCGGGGATGCGTGTCAAACCTCGCGGGAAGCCTGGGAACGAGCCGGCAGCGACGACGGAGGCGGGGAACGCCGAGGCGAACGCGAGCGAGGAGGGGTCCTGTCCGGTGCGCGGGAACGACGTCTGGATGAAGGACGGCGGACAACCGGAGAGGGGCGCCGACCACGGGAAGAGGGCCGATGATAGCGGTGACGCGGCGAACGCATCGAACGGTGCGAGGGCGAGCGCGACCGCGCACGCGACGAGGAGTGGCGGGGGGAGCGGCGACGATCCCGGCGGGGGGAATGATCCTTCCGGCGGTGCTCGAGGGGCGAGCGCGAGTGTCTAGAACTGACGGTGGAACGGGATGAGTCGGGGGCGCGACCGTGTCGTGTAGGTTGAGGCTGACATCTCTCCTGGCCGGACTCAGTGAGAAGGGCTCTATGCCGGCGTTCAGATCCTCCGGAAGGATCAGCGGGCTTATCGGGGAGAGAGAGAGGATGAAGGCCGGTCAACGTGGGACGGCTCATGGCGGACTGCTGCAGGCCGGGCTCAGTGAGGCGGGCGCTCTGCCGGCAAACAGACCCTTCGGAAGGGTCAGCGGGCGTGGCAGCAGTGGCAGTCCTCTGGTCAGCGAACAACGCAGGGTCCCGACGAGCAATCCATTCCGAGAGGCCGAGGCGAGGAAGGGCGGTCGTTACCACAGGGGTGGCGGAAGTGTCAACAGGAGCTGGACGAGAGATAGCAGACGGAGGTCGCTCTCGCCGATAAAAACTCCAGAGGTCAGACCAACGGATCTCCGGCCAGGTCGCACAGACATCGCAGAGATGGTCCGAGGCGCAGCCCGAACAGGGGAGGCAGACTGCATGGTCGTCCGTCGGCCACTGGAAGTCGCCGCATTGAGAGCAGGTAAGCATTTGAGTCCTGCAACAGACAAAGGGCACAACAAGGTCGCAAAAGCAGACAAGGGAGCCTAGCCCCAAACAAAGGTACTCCAAGCGCCGTGACCGCCGGCGCGTGAAATAGTGGCTACACTCGCCAAGGGCTAAAGGGCCTTTAAGGTAGACGAACGGAGCGTGGGTGCCCAAAGGCCCTACGAGAAAAAAGAAACCCTAGCCTCTAAAAGGCAACGTCTACTCGTAACAGTGAAGCACAAAAAGGAGAGAAAGGCGACGTCCCTCGAGGAGACTCGTTAAAAAGGTCGTGCAAGGCGCCGGAACGTAAGCTCAACAGCTGGCGCCAACGTAGTAACAAAGCCGAAAGGGAAGCCCAACGGTAGCCGGCTCTCGGCCCGAGGGCCGGCTGTGGGTAGCTACCACTACCTTACCTCCGAGACGAATCGTGAATGGGGGGAAGGGTAGCCATACACCTCCACAGCCTAGAGGAGAGCAGCAGAACGACGCAAGCAGAGGCAGGCCACGAGAAGGCAGGTCAGCGCTAGAAGGCGGCAGAGCACACGAAGAGGCAACGAGCGTAGGCAAGAGGAAGACCGGTCGAAGCAGCGCGAGAGCAAGGCCAGACACGTCTTCTCTGTACGAGCGAAGTAGCAAGACTGGCCGGTCTCGTGACCGGATCCGGTAGGGCGGGAAACGGGAGACAACTCTCTGCCCCTCTAGGGGGGTTCCCCGAGTGCCTCCCGGGTTGTGTGGGCACACAACGGGTGAGTAGGCTAAAATTGAGCTAGTAGTAGACATTTCCACAAAGTCATGTCATCGGTAATGTTTTTGAGGAAACAAGTGACAGCTAAAGACCACTGCCACAGCTTGTGGATCTTCTCCGGCTTCCAAACGCCCATGAGCTCGTCCTCGCTGGGGAGCACTCAGTCTTGGCATGGTTGATGTGGCAACGGCAAAAGTGACAGAAGGCGTAACACTGCTGATTTTGTATTGCCTTGCATTGCTGAACACAGTTCATGACCCAACATCACTCTGCAGTGTATGCACATGCGTGGAAAGCATACGCCGTGCATCCTAACCAATATGGGTGCCTCGTGCACAGGGAGGGTAACACGGTTACTACAGTGCGGTGACTGCATGCTTACATGTTGTTGCTCGTACACTGGCTATCAAAAATAGTGTAACTTGTATTTTTGTGGATTTATCATACAAATACAACATACACTCAAATTTCGCGTTTCTTTTGTTTGTCAGTATATAAGGACCAGACAAATACACAGACCAATTTGAACACAGCCTGTCTATAGCTATATGAACCAGACAAACACACAGACCAACATGAACATGGCCTGTCTATAAACATAAGGACCAGACAAACACACAGACCAACGGTGTGTTTACACAACAGTGAACAATAGTAGGGAGCTGTCGCTTCAACTCTGTCACTGTCAGTGTATACATTCTGTAACAAGCACGGGGTGTTTACACAACAGTGAACAATAGGGAGCTGTGGCTTTAACTCTGTCACTGTCAGTGTATACATTCTGTAACAAGCACGGGGTGTTTACACAACAGTGAACAATAGGGAGCTGTGGCTTTAACTCTGTCACTGTCAGTGTATACATTCTGTAACAAGCATGGGGTGTTTACACAACAGTGAACAATAGGGAGCTGTGGCTTTAACTCTGTCACTGTCAGTGTATACATTCTGTAACAAGCATGGGGTGTTTACACAACAGTGAACAATAGGGAGCTGTGGCTTTAACTCTGTCACTGTCAGTGTATACATTCTGTAACAAGCACGGGGTATTTACACAACTGTTGAGTATTGGGAGCTGTGGCTTTAACTCTGCCACTACACCCCCCCCCCCCCTACTCCTCCCCTAACAGCAAGAGGCATACAACCTTGTGGGTCCCCATACCTGCGGAGGTTTATAAGACTGTATGCCTCTTGTTGGCCACATTTGTATCTGTGTTCTTTGAAGAGAGTTCCTTACTGCAAAACTCATTTCATTTAAGCACTTTGTGACCACTGGCCAGACGACATTTAACCCACATCATACTGAGGCTAAAAACTACATAGTTGTACACTGCTATATGCAAGCTACATTATAGTACTTACAGATAAGGATATAGACCAATGGCTTTAGTTCAAGGGTGGTGCCAAAATAGCTTGGCGCCTAGAGGCGCCAAGCTATTCTGGCACTACCCATGAACTATTTTAGTCAAACTTATTTCACGCACTGGTGTATTCCGAATGATGAAGGTTAATCAAAAGCTCACACTTTCTATCTGGCAGCCCTCAAATCCTGAAGGGCAGTGCCGGGGTGAACCATCTTTCTCTTCTTGTTTAGGGAAGGGACGTTCTTGGCCACTGACCACATGACACTTAATGTAAAGCTCACACTTTCTATCCGGCAGCCCTCAAATCCTGAAGGGCAGTGCCGGGGTGAACCATCTTTCTCTCCTTGTTTAGGGAAGGGACGTTCTTGGCCACTGACCACATGACACTTAATGTAAAGCTCACACTTTCTATCCGGCAGCCCTCAAATCCTGAAGGGCAGTGCCGGGGTGAACCATCTTTTCTCTCCTTGTTTAGGGAAGGGACGTTCTTGGCCACTGACCACATGACACTTAATGTAAAGCTCACACTTTCTATCTGGCAGCCCTCAAATCCTGAAGGGCAGTGCCGGGGTGAACCATCTTTCTCTCCTTGTTTAGGGAAGGGACGTTCTTGGCCACCGACCACATGACACTTAATGTAAAGCTCACACTTTCTATCCGGCAGCCCTCAAATCCTGAAGGGCAGTGCCGGGGTGAACCATCTTTCTCTCCTTGTTTAGGGAAGGGACGTTCTTGGCCACTGACCACATGACACTTAATGTAAAGCTCACACTTTCTATCTGGCAGCCCTCAAATCCTGAAGGGCAGTGCCGGGGTGAACCATCTTTCTCTCCTTGTTTAGGGAAGGGATTAGTTAGTTATTTGGGTTTAACGCCGAGCAGGTGACTAAGGCCATCTCACGGCGGGATGGGTAAAAATCTGGTCAGCCAGACTAAAAGCAAGGTCTTAAGACAAGATGTAAATATAGATTAAAAATCTCAGGCTAAAATGTCGCACGTCTTTAAAAGAAATGTCTACAGACTCTCAAAAAGGGCAAATAAAAAAGATTCACATAGTCTATGAATGCTCAAATCTTGTTAAAAATATTGCATGCTCGCAAGAAATTGAAGATTTTGTCCGGGGGAACATCCCGGAACAAAACCTTCAAGGAGTCTGCTGTAAAGTGTTTATATCTGGTGTCAATTAGGTCAGCACAATACAACAAAAAGTGTCGAACAGAAAACTGCTCATCACAGGCAAAACACCATGGATGCTCATCCTGTTTAAGTAAGTAAGAGTGCGTAACATACGTGTGCCCGATGTGGAGCCGAGCAAGGACAGTCTCCTCACGGCGGCTGCCGCAGCGGAAAGGTAGACTGTCAGACAACTTAGGAAGAGCTTCATGAAGCTTGTTCCCTTCCTCTTTGTCCCACTCGGACTGCCACTCGCGGGCTATGTACGCACTAATAACAGGTTTAAAATCACTATAGACAGTCTGTGTGTCAGGGACAGGGTCACTGCGGGCACTGTTGGCAGCAGAATCTGCGATTCTGTTGCCTTCGATGCCCACATGGCCTGGGACCCAAATAAAAATGATGTCATAATATTCCTTCATCAGGTCCGCGTAGAGCTCTCTAATCTGCACCAGCAGTGGATGGTCTGTTCCCGCGCCCTGAAGGGCCTGCAGGGCAGAAAGAGAGTCAGACAGAATCAGGAAGTTCCTTTCCCGAGACTGATAGGCATGCTTGAGTGCTAGCAGAATGGCCTGCAGTTCTGCACTAAATACAGAGGAATGGTCAGGGAGACGGAGCTTAAATGGGCGTCTAGGATGGCGAGAGGACACTCGCAGCCACTCTTCCATCCTCAGACTTGGACCCATCCGTATAAAGACGACAATAGCCAAGAAAAATTGAAAGGAGTTCATTGAGGCTCTGTTGGTATATGGCTGGTGTAGTACAATCCTTCTTGTGGGCAGTCAAGTCCAGCAAGATGTCGGGAACTGGTAGTAGCCAGGGTGGAGTGACGTGTTGCAGAGATTCCGAAACTTTGTCCAGGTCCACTCCGGCCGCCTGCAGATGAGGTCGGACACGGAAGGAAAGTGGACTGACAGCTCCCGGATGGGCATCGTAAATCTCTGCAAACGACGGGTTAAAAACACAATCATAGGCAGGATTTTCTGGATGGGCCTTCAGCTTCAGAACGTAGCTGAGCATCAGGCGGATGCGGCGGAGCCTGAGAGAAGACTCCCCTGCCTCTGCATACAGACTAGGAACTGGAGATGTCCTGAAGGCTCCCAGACATATGCGCAGACCTTGATGGTGAATTGTGTTCAGACGCTGCAGAACAGACTTGGAAGCCGAGCCATATACCACAGAGCCGTGAGTCCTGAAGGGCAGTGCCGGGGTGAACCATCTTTCTCTCCTTGTTTAGGGAAGGGACGTTCTTGGCCACTGGCCACATGACACTTAATGTAAAGCTCACACTTTCTATCCGGCGGCCCTCAAATCCTGAAGGGCAGTGCCGGGGTGAACCATCTTTCTCTCCTTGTTTAGGGAAGGGACGTTCTTGGCCACTGACCACATGACACTTAATGTAAAGCTCACACTTTCTATCCAGCAGCCCTCAAATCCTGAAGGGCAGTGCCGTGGGGTGAACCATCTTTCTCTCCTTGTTTAGGGAAGGGACGTTCTTGGCCACTGACCACATGACACTTAATGTAAAGCTCACACTTTCTATCCGGCAGCCCTCAAATCCTGAAGGGCAGTGCCGGGGTGAACCATCTTTCTCTCCTTGTTTAGGGAAGGGACGTTCTTGGCCACTGACCACATGACACTTAATGTAAAGCTCACACTTTATATCCAGCGGCCCTCAAATCCTGAAGGGCAGTGCCGGGGTGAACCATCTTTCTCTCCTTGTTTAGGGAAGGGACGTTCTTGGCCACCGACCACATGACACTTAATGTAAAGCTCACACTTTCTATCCGGCAGCCCTCAAATCCTGAAGGGCAGTGCCGGGGTGAACCATCTTTCTCTCCTTGTTTAGGGAAGGGACGTTCTTGGCCACCGACCACATGACACTTAATGTAAAGCTCACACTTTCTATCCGGCAGCCCTCAAATCCTGAAGGGCAGTGCCGGGGTGAACCATCTTTCTCTCCTTGTTTAGGGAAGGGACGTTCTTGGCCACTGACCACATGACACTTAATGTAAAGCTCACACTTTATATCCTGCGGCCCTCAAATCCTGAAGGGCAGTGCCGGGGTGAACCATCTTTCTCTCCTTGTTTAGGGAAGGGACGTTCTTGGCCACCGACCACATGACACTTAATGTAAAGCTCACACTTTCTATCCGGCAGCCCTCAAATCCTGAAGGGCAGTGCCGGGGTGAACCATCTTTCTCTCCTTGCTTAGGGAAGGGACGTTCTTGGCCACCGACCACATGACACTTAATGTAAAGCTCACACTTTCTATCCGGCAGCCCTCAAATCCTGAAGGGCAGTGCCGGGGTGAACCACCTTTCTCTCCTTGTTTAGGGAAGGGACGTTCTTGGCCACTGACCAAATGACACTTAATGTAAAGCTCACACTTTCTATCCGGCAACCCTCAAATCCTGAAGGGCAGTGCCGGGGTGAACCATCTTTCTCTCCTTGTTTAGGGAAGGGACGTTCTTGGCCACTGACCAAATGACACTTAATGTAAAGCTCACACTTTCTATCCGGCAGCCCTCAAATCCTGAAGGGCAGTGCCGGGGTGAACCATCTTTCTCTCCTTGTTTAGGGAAGGGACGTTCTTGGCCACTGACCACATGACACTTAATGTAAAGCTCACACTTTATATCCAGCGGCCCTCAAATCCTGAAGGGCAGTGCCGGGGTGAACCATCTTTCTCTCCTTGTTTAGGGAAGGGACGTTCTTGGCCACCGACCACATGACACTTAATGTAAAGCTCACACTTTCTATCCGGCAGCCCTCAAACCCTGAAGGGCAGTGCCTGGGTGAACCATCTTTCTCTCCTTGTTTAGGGAAGGGACGTTCTTGGCCTCTGACCACATGACACTTAATGTAAAGCTCACACTTTCTATCCGGCAGCCCTCAAATCCTGAAGGGCAGTGCCGGGGTGAACCATCTTTCTTTCCTTGTTTAGGGAAGGGACGTTCTTGGCCACTGACCACATGACACTTAATGTAAAGCTCACACTTTCTATCCGGCAGCCCTCAAATCCTGAAGGGCAGTGCCGGGGTGAACCATCTTTCTCTCCTTGTTTAGGGAAGAGACGTTCTTGGCCACCGACCACATGACACTTAATGTAAAGCTCACACTTTCTATCCGGCAGCCCTCAAATCCTGAAGGGCAGTGCCGGGGTGAACCACCTTTCTCTCTTTGTTTAGGGAAGGGACGTTCTTGGCCACTGACCACATGACACTTAATGTAAAGCTCACACTTTCTATCCGGCAGCCCTCAAATCCTGAAGGGCAGTGCCGGGGTGAACCATCTTTCTCTCCTTGTTTAGGGAAGGGACTTTCTGGGCCACTGACCACATGACACTTAATGTAAAGCTCACACTTTCTATCCGGCAGCCCTCAAATCCTGAAGGGCAGTGCCGGGGTGAACCATCTTTCTCTCCTTGTTTAGGGAAGGGACGTTCTTGGCCACCGACCACATGACAATGTAAAGCTCACACTTTCTATCCGGCAGCCCTCAAATCCTGAAGGGCAGTGCCGGGGTGAACCATCTTTCTCTCCTTGTTTAGGGAAGGGACGTTCTTGGCCACCGACCACATGACACTTAATGTAAAGCTCACACTTTCTATCCGGCAGCCCTCAAATCCTGAAGGGCAGTGCCGGGGTGAACCATCTTTCTCTCCTTGTTTAGGGAAGGGACGTTCTTGGCCACTGACCACATGACACTTAATGTAAAGCTCACACTTTCTATCCGGCAGCCCTCAAATCCTGAAGGGCAGTGCCGGGGTGAACCATCTTTCTCTCCTTGTTTAGGGAAGGGACGTTCTTGGCCACCGACCACATGACAATGTAAAGCTCACACTTTCTATCCGGCAGCCCTCAAATCCTGAAGGGCAGTGCCGGGGTGAACCATCTTTCTCTCCTTGTTTAGGGAAGGGACGTTCTTGGCCACCGACCACATGACACTTAATGTAAAGCTCACACTTTCTATCCGGCAGCCCTCAAATCCTGAAGGGCAGTGCCGGGGTGAACCATCTTTCTCTCCTTGTTTAGGGAAGGGACGTTCTTGGCCACTGACCACATGACACTTAATGTAAAGCTCACACTTTCTATCCGGCAGCCCTCAAATCCTGAAGGGCAGTGCCGGGGTGAACCATCTTTCTCTCCTTGTTTAGGGAAGGGACGTTCTTGGCCACCGACCACATGACACTTAATGTAAAGCTCACACTTTCTATCCGGCAGCCCTCAAATCCTGAAGGGCAGTGCCGGGGTGAACCATCTTTCTCTCCTTGTTTAGGGAAGGGACGTTCATGACCACTGACCACATGACACTTAATGTAAAGCTCACACTTTCTATCCGGCAGCCCTCAAATCCTGAAGGGCAGTGCCGGGGTGAACCATCTTTCTCTCCTTGTTTAGGGAAGGGACGTTCTTGGCCACCGACCACATGACACTTTATGTAAAGCTCACACTTTCTATCCGGCAGCCCTCAAATCCTGAAGGGCAGTGCCAGGGTGAACCATCTTTCTCTCCTTGTTTAGGGAAGGGACGTTCTTGGCTACTGACCACATGACACTTAATGTAAAGCTCACACTTTCTATCCGGCAGCCCTCAAATCCTGAAGGGCAGTGCCGGGGTGAACCATCTTTCTCTCCTTGTTTAGGGAAGGGACGTTCTTGGCCACTGACCACATGACACTTAATGTAAAGCTCACACTTTCTATCCGGCAGCCCTCAAATCCTGAAGGGCAGTGCCGGGGTGAACCATCTTTCTCTCCTTGTTTAGGGAAGGGACGTTCTTGGCCACCGACCACATGACACTTAATGTAAAGCTCACACTTTCTATCCGGCAGCCCTCAAATCCTGAAGGGCAGTGCCGGGGTGAACCATCTTTCTCTCCTTGTTTAGGGAAGGGACGTTCTTGGCCACTGACCACATGACACTTAATGTAAAGCTCACACTTTCTATCCGGCAGCCCTCAAATCCTGAAGGGCAGTGCCGGGGTGAACCATCTTTCTCTCCTTGTTTAGGGAAGGGATGTTCTTGGCCACCGACCACATGACACTTAATGTAAAGCTCACACTTTCTATCCGGCAGCCCTCAAATCCTGAAGGGCAGTGCCGGGGTGAACCATCTTTCTCTCCTTGTTTAGGGAAGGGACGTTCATGACCACTGACCACATGACACTTAATGTAAAGCTCACACTTTCTATCCGGCAGCCCTCAAATCCTGAAGGGCAGTGCCGGGGTGAACCATCTTTCTCTCCTTGTTTAGGGAAGGGACGTTCTTGGCCACTGACCACATGACACTTAATGTAAAGCTCACACTTTCTATCCGGCAGCCCTCAAATCCTGAAGGGCAGTGCCGGGGTGAACCATCTTTCTCTCCTTGTTTAGGGAAGGGACGTTCTTGGCCACCGACCACATGACACTTAATGTAAAGCTCACACTTTCTATCCGGCAGCCCTCAAATCCTGAAGGGCAGTGCCGGGGTGAACCATCTTTCTCTCCTTGTTTAGAGAAGGGACGTTCTTGGCCACTGACCACATGACACTTAATGTAAAGCTCACACTTTCTATCCGGCAGCCCTCAAATCCTGAAGGGCAGTGCCGGGGTGAACCATCTTTCTCTCCTTGTTTAGGGAAGGGATGTTCTTGGCCACCGACCACATGACACTTAATGTAAAGCTCACACTTTCTATCCGGCAGCCCTCAAATCCTGAAGGGCAGTGCCGGGGTGAACCATCTTTCTCTCCTTGTTTAGGGAAGGGACGTTCATGACCACTGACCACATGACACTTAATGTAAAGCTCACACTTTCTATCCGGCAGCCCTCAAATCCTGAAGGGCAGTGCCGGGGTGAACCATCTTTCTCTCCTTGTTTAGGGAAGGGACGTTCTTGGCCACTGACCACATGACACTTAATGTAAAGCTCACACTTTCTATCCGGCAGCCCTCAAATCCTGAAGGGCAGTGCCGGGGTGAACCATCTTTCTCTCCTTGTTTAGGGAAGGGACGTTCTTGGCCACTGACCACATGACACTTAATGTAAAGCTCACACTTTATATCCGGCGGCCCTCAAATCCTCCATGACAGTGCCAGGGTGAACCACCTTCCCCTCCTCGCTTAGCGAAGGGACGTTCTTCTTGGAGTAGCAGACGAAGACGCTGATCACCACCTCCTCCTCAAGTGAGTGCAACTCACGTACACTGCGACTCAGATGGTCGTCAAAGTCAGAGTTGCGGTCTGGAGGCATCATCGCTAAACAACACAGCAACCAAAATATATTCCAGAATATCTGAGGGAATCACACTGACAAGATATTCTTCAGCAACATACTGTTCAACCCATTGAGCCATGATGCAATACATCAAAATATGGACTGACCATGATGGCTCAAAAGTGCTGACAGAAAAGTCGCTGCCCCTAGCTAGGCGCCAGGCTATTCTGACAACACCCTTAACTCATTGTACCCCAAGACCAAAATCCCCAAATGTTGCCATTGTTCTCTGAAGACTGCATTGCAGTGCAGGACACAGATCGACCATGATAGTTCAAGGGTGATGCCAAAATAGCTTGGCGCCCATAGGCGCCAAGCTATTCTGGCATCACCCTTGAACTATCCTGGTCGATCCATATCTTGCTGTGGGGTGTCTGGGATAGAATGAGTTAACTCATAACAGTCTGAGGATGAAATGACCCATTTTTGACACCCTTTGAGGTCTATGTCAGTTCTAGAGACAGATCGACCATGATAGTTCAAGGGAGGTGTCAGAATCGCTCGGTGCCTACAGGTACCATATGCTATTGTGACACCATCCTTAAACTATCATGGTCAATTGATTGATTGATTGTACATTGCTTAACGTCCCGACAGCAACAAGGCTTTCTCAGGACGTGCCTGCACTGCTTGTGAAAGAAAAAAAAAAAAACAGAACATTGAATGTATGTCGCCATCCGGTCAAATACGTTAAATAAACCTAACACATGGGGCCTAAATAAAGCTAAGACCATTTAGCAACACACATCCAATATCAAGAGCTACAGGCAGTGCAGACAGTAGGGAGAGTTTTAAAAAGGCAAATACAGGTGAATGGACAAAGGGTAGACAGAAACACATGCCCCAGAATAGAGAGAAAAACTCACCCTGTGGGGCTGACCAGGGTGACCCTGGGAACTAAAAAGTACCTAACCCCACCCAGGTCCCCCAGGGCAGACCCGGGTGGGGGCAATCATGGTCAATCCACATCCTGTGGTAACATGTCAGGGCTTTCTACTAAACTGGGAGCCTGGCACCGCCATAGAACTATCACCATCAGTTCCTCTCCTGATCTGTAACATAGCTTTCAGAAAAGAATGCTTAGGTTTTGAAAATGACGACCAACAACTTATGAATTATGATCTGAAACTGGGCAGGCATACCCTGTATGTCCATCAGTGACAGAATGTGGAATGCTGTGTCACACTGCAGAAATGGAGCTTTCAACTCTGTGGCTCTCTGCACTTTGGAGCGAGGAAACATACACGGCTCTGTCACATTCTGAAATAAAACATGTCTCCCTTTGACCCCTATCATACTGAAGCTAAAAGCTTCATATTTGTACACTGCCATTTGCAAGCTACATTATAGTACTTACAGATAAGGATATAGACCAATGGCTTTAGTTCAAGGGTGGTGCCAGAATAGCTTGGCGCCTCTAGGTGCCAAGCTATTCTGGCACTACCTTTGAACTATTTTAGTCAAACTTATTTTACACACTGGTGTATTCCGAATGATAAGGGTTCAATTTTGAGCTTACAAACAGGTCTTAAAAACCACAGGTCAGGCAATTGCTAGTAGATATAGTACACATACCAAGAGAAATCACTCAGCAGTCGACAGTTAGATCCCCTGTGACTAGAGACAAACATTTAGATCCCCTGTGACTGGGGACAGACAGTGACTGTGGACAAACAGGTCCCTTATGATTGGAGACAAACAGGTAGATCCCTATGACTGAGGACAAACAGTTAAACCCTGTAACTTCATTGATTTGGGACAATGAGATCCCATGTGACTGAGGACAAACAGTTAATCCCTCTAACGTCCTATGATTTGGGACAAACTGTTAATCCCTGTGACTTCATATGATTCAGGACAAACAGAACCCTATGACTGAGGACAAACAGATCCCATGCGACTGGGAACAAACAGAACTCCTACAACTGAAGACAAACAGTTCCCTTATGAATGAGGACAAACAGTTAGAACCCCCATGACTGGGGACAAACAGTTAGAACCCCCATGACTGGGGACAAACAGTTAAAACTATAACTGGGGACAAACAGATCCCTGAGACTGGGGGCAAACAGTTAGAACCCCTATGCAGACCTGCCTACCCCGTTTTGTTTTTACACATTAGTAGCAGAAGGCCCAGTTTTCAGTAGCATAGCAAAGTTTTCTTTTCAGTTGCAACGTAGCCGACAATCATCCAGGCTTCCATGCTTCATCGTAAAGTCGCATTTGCACAACATGCACCATACAAAGTACTTGGCATGTTTGCTACTTGTGAAACATAGCCATTCGTCCATGTAGTGGGCTCAATATTCTTGGGCAGCTGATCTTTTGTACCTTTTCTTCTCCGCTAACAAAGACTGTGGCGCTTTTCGCTTGTCAATGTTTTCTTGTCTTCGTTTTTCTTCCCCAGACAGTGAGCTGTCTGAGTCAGTCATTCTTGCAAAGTAAATAGTGCACATGCGCAGTTGATGATATTGGTGGTGGAAGCGTGCTTACCAGCGGAAAAACATCAATAAATGGCTCCATACGAACCTGAGAATCGACAATCCATGAATTTTTTTAAAACAATTTTGATTTGTTTTTCGTAGCAGTTTTCTTTTTCTTCCTTAGAAGCATAGTATCGCTATTTTTCCATAGATGCTACAGAGGATTCATAGCACTAGGCAGCTCTGCCTATGACTGGGGACAAACAGACCCCCTAGACTGGGGGCAAACAGTTAGAACCCCTATGACTGGGGACAAACAGTTAGAACCCCATGACTGGTAACAAACAGATCCTTGAGACTTGGGGGCAAACAGTTAAAACCTGATGACTGGTGACAAACAGTTAGAACCCTGATGACTGGTGACAAACAGTTAGAACCTGATGACTGGGGACAAACAGTTAGAACCCTTATGACTGCATGGTGACAAACAGTTAGAACCCTGATGACTGATGACAAACAGTTAGAACCCTGATGACTGGTGACAAACAGTTAGAACCCTTATGACTGGTAACAAACAGAACCTGATGGCTGGAGACAAACAGTTAGAACCTGATGACTGGGGACAAACAGAACCCTGATGACTGGGGACAAACAGAACCTGATGAATGGTGACAAACAGTTAGAACCTGATGATTGGTGACAAACAGTTGGAACCCTGATGACTGGGGACAAACAGTTAAAACCCTGATGACTGGTGACAAACAGAACTCTGATGACTGGGGACAAACAGTTAGAACCCCGATGACTGGTGACAAACAGTTAGAACCCTGATGACTGGTGATAAACAGTTAGAACCCTGTTGACTGGGGACAAACAGTTAGAACCCTGATGACTGGGGACAAACAGTTAGAACCCTGTTGACTGGTGACAAACAGTTAGAACCCTGATGACTGGTGATAAAACAGTTAGAACCCTGATGACTGGGGACAAACAGTTAGAACCCTGTTGACTGGTGACAAACAGTTAGAACCCTGATGACTGGTGATAAAACAGTTAGAACCCTGTTGACTGGGGACAAACAGTTAGAACCCTGATGACTGGGGACAAACAGTTAGAACCCTGATGACTGGGGACAAACAGTTAGAACCCTGATGACTGGGGACAAACAATTAGAACCCTGATGACTGGGGACAAACAGTTAGAACCCTGATGACTGGGGACAAACAGTTAGAACCCTATGACTGAGGACAAACAGATCCCATGCGACTGGGGACAAACAGAACTCCTACAACTGAAGACAAACAGTTCCCCTATGAATGAGGACAAACAGTTAGAACTCCCATGACTGGGGACAAACAGTTAGAACCCTGATAACTGGTGACAAACAGTTAGGAACCTGATGACTGGTGACAAACAGTTAGAACCCAATGACTTGTGACAAATAGTTAGAACCCTTATGATTGAGAACAAACAGTTAGAACCTCTATGACAGGGGACAGTCAGATCCACCCAACGACTGGGGACAAACATTTTGAACCCCTGTGACTTGGGATGTTTCTTTTGTCCAGCACTGTCATTTCCCTCAGTATGTGTACTGTATTACAAAAAGTTGAAAAGCTGAAGACCCCGGACAGGTGACTGGGCAATCATACCCTGTATGCCCAACAGCGATAGAATGTGGAACACACTGCAGTCTGTCTGTCCAATGATAACTGAATTTTCTCGGTGTGTGTACTGTATCACAAAAAGGAGTAAACCAGACCAGAAAGAGATTTACGCTTGCATTTGTGTGGATGATATGCATGCTGACTCCAAAGGCTTGCACGCAACTGCCAACTGTGTCAAATGCAAAGAAAATCCCAAGAGAGAAGCACAATCACAAAGGACAATTATGACACAATTAATTACATACAATTTATTGTGATGTATTTGTCCTTTGTAATCTACATGTTTTTTTCTCTGTTGGGATTTCCTTTATATACTGGTAATAAAAGCTGGATATAACAAGGTTTCTTCACAGGTCCTGACTATACTTTTGCTAAATAAATTACTTTAAATTAATTACATCACAATTTAAATTTAACAACACATAATTAATTGGGTGCCCTGTCAAACTGCAATATCTGCTGATCACTGTATACAGGTTACACTTTGACAGTATACAGACCTGTGCCAAACAGTCACCGCACGGGATGAGATAGTCGTAATGGACGCCAGCGTACGACTCAGCAATCAGACATTCAAACACCTCATGAACCAGGAACAGCATGTTTTCTGGTTTGAACCCCTGCGCCTTCACATGAACCTCTGTGTCTCTGTCATAGTAAGGTACAATAAAAGGTAAGATAGAGTGAGGTAAGGTACAGTAAAGCAAAGTAAGGTAGAGTGGGGTAGGGTAAGGTACAGAAAGGCAAGGTAAGGTAGAGTGTGGTAAGGTACAGTAAGACAAAGTAAGGTAGAGTGGGGCAGGGTACAGTAAAGCAAGGTAAGGTAGAGTGTGGTAAGGTACAGTAAGGCAAAGTAAGGTAGAGTGGGGTAGGGTAAGGTACAGAAAGGCAAG
The DNA here is from genome assembly GCA_036245525.1 of Semisulcospira habei. Lineage (NCBI taxonomy): Eukaryota > Metazoa > Mollusca > Gastropoda > Semisulcospiridae > Semisulcospira > Semisulcospira habei. Next base: position 181,914,258 of record BTPG01000001.1, read on the forward strand.
GTAAGGTAGAGTGAAATAGTGAATCAATTTGGCAAGATCTGGTAGAGTGAAGAAAGGTAGGGTTAGGCAAAAAAAAGCTAGAGTGGGGTAGGGTAAGGTACAGTAAAGCCAAGTAAGGCAGAGTGGGGCAGGGTATGTTATGGTAGAGGAAAGTAGGGTATGGTAGGGTAAGGTACATTATGGCAAGGTACAGCAGTGTAGTGAAGTAGGGTAGGGTAGTATACAGCAAGACAAGGTAAGGTAGAGTGGAGTAGAGAAGAGTAAGGTACAGTCTGGCAAGGTAAGGTAGAGTGGAGTAGAGAAGGGTAAGGTACAGTATGGCAAGGTAAGGTAGAGTGAAGAAGGGTTTTGATTGATTGTACATTGCTTAACGTCCCGACAGCAACAAGGCTTTCTCAGGACGTGCCTGCACTGCTTGTGAAAAAAAAATAAACAGAACATTGAATGTATGTCACCAGCCGGTCAAATACATTAAATAAACCTAACACATGGGGCCTAAATAAAACTAAGACCATTTAGCAACACACATCCAATATCAAGAGCTACAGGCAGTGCAGACAGTAGTGAGAGTTTTAAAAAGGCAAATACAGGTGAATGGACAAAGGGTAGACAGAAACGCATGCCCCAGAATAGAGAGAAAAACCCACCCTGTGGGGCTGACCAGGGTGACCCTGGGAACTAAAAAATACCTAACCCCACCCAAGTCCCCCAGGGCAGACCCGGGTGGGGAAGAGTGAAGAAGGGAGGGAAGGTTAAAATACAGCAAGGCAAGATAAAGTAGAGTGGAGTAGGGTATGGTATGTAAGGTACAGGAAGGCAAGGTAAGGTAGAGTGAAGTAAGGCAGGAGGTAGGGTAAGGTAGAGTGAAGTAAGGTAGGGGGTAGGGTAAGGTAGAGGAAGTCAAGGTAAGGTAGAGTGAAGTAAGGCAGGATGAAGTAAGGCAGGGGGTAGGGTAAGGTAGAGTGAAGTAAGGCAGGATGAAGTAAGGCAGGGGGTAGGGTAAGGTACAGGAAGGCAAGGTAAGGTAGAGTGAAGTCTCTCTTGGCTTGACTTCGCGAACGAAGATTTTATAGGAGTTGACCACGACGTCTGCAGGCTTGTTCGTGGCTGCGGAGGCCAATCCGAGACAGGCAGGTTCGACCGCAGTGGCTGCAGGGGAAGGTATGGCCAGGGTTCTGAGCTGCGGCATCTCTGTTTTTTCTCCTGAGCCGCTTGTCCTTAAGGCTAGCTCTGTGAGAGTCCTCAAAGGAGACAGCTGCCTTGTAAATGGTGGAGCGCCAGGCAGGCAGGTAAGGCAGGATGAAGTAAGGCAGGCGGTAGGGTAAGGTAGAGTGAAGTAAGGCAGGATGAAGTAAGGCAGGGGGTAGGGTAAGGTACAGGAAGGCAAGGTTAGAGTGAAGTAAGGCAAGATGAAGTAAGGCAGAGGGTAGGGTAAGGTACAGGAAGGCAAGGTAAGGTAGAGTGAAGTAAGGCAGGATGAAGTAAGGCAGGGGGTATGGTAAGGTAGAGTGAAGTAAGGCAGGATGAAGTAAGGCATGGAATAGGGTAAGGTACAGGAAGGCAAAGAAAGGTAGAGTGAAGTAAGGCAGGCGGTAGGGTAAGGTACAGGAAGGCAAGGTAAGGTAGAGTGAAGTAATGCAGGATGAAGTAAGGCAGGCGGTAGGGTAAGGTACAGGAAGGCAAGGTAAGGTAGAGTGAAGTAAGGCAGGATGAAGTAAGGCAGGCGGTAGGGTAAGGTACAGGAAGGCAAGGTAAGGTAGAGTGAAGAAAGGCAGGATGAAGTAAGGCAGGGGGTAGGATAAGGTAGAGTGAAGAAAGGCAGGATGAAGTAAGGCAGGGGGTAGGGTAAGGTACAGGAAGGCAAGGAAAGGTAGAGTGAAGTAAGGCAGGCGGTAGGGTAAGGTACAGGAAGGCAAGGTAGAGTGAAGTAATGCAGGATGAAGTAAGGCAGGCGGTAGGGTAAGGTACAGGAAGGCAAGGTAAGGTAGAGTGAAGTAAGGCAGGATGAAGTAAGGCAGGGGGTAGGGTAAGGTACAGGAAGGCAAGGTAAGGTAGAGTGAAGAAAGGCAGGATGAAGTAAGGCAGGGGATAGGGTAAGGTAGAGTGAAGTAAGGCAGGGGGTAGGGTAAGGTACAGGAAGGCAAGGTAAGGTAGAGTGAAGAAAGGCAGGATGAAGTAAGGCACGGGGTAGGGTAAGGTACAGGAAGGCAAGGTAAGGTAGAGTGAAGAAAGGCAGGATGAAGTAGGGGGGGGGGGGTAGGGTAAGGTAGAGTGAAGTAAGGCAGGATGAAGTAAGGCAGGGAGTAGGGTAAGGTACAGGAAGGCAAGGTAAGGTAGAGTGAAGTAAGGCAGGATGAAGTAAGGTAGGGAGTAGGGTAAGGTACAGGAAGGCAAGGTAAGGTAGAGTGAAGTAAGGCAGGATGAAGTAAGGCAGGGAGTAGGGTAAGGTACAGGAAGGCAAGGTAAGGTAGAGTGAAGTAAGGCAGGATGAAGTAAGGTAGGGAGTAGGGTAAGGTACAGGATGGCAAGGTAAGGTAGAGTGAAGTAAGGCGGGGGGTAGGGTAAGGTGCAGGCCAACTTTCTATCACACTGCGTGTTGATGTGTGCAGGACTTTCTATCGCACTGTGTGTTATTGTGTGCAGGACTTTCTATCATACTGTGTGTTGTTGTGTGCAGGTCTTTCTATCACACTGTGTGTTGTGTGCAGGACTTTCTATCGCACTGTGTGTTGTTGTGTGCAGGACTGTCTATCACACTGTGTGTTGTTGTGTGCAGGACTTTCTATCGCACTGTGTTGTTGTGTGCAGGACTTTCCATCACACTGTGTGTTGATGTGTGTCGGCCGAGTTTCTATCACACTTCGTGCTGTTGTGTGCAAGACTTTCTATCACACTGTGTGTTGATGTGTGCCGGCCGAGTTTCTATCACACTGCGTGCTGTTGTGTGCAGGACTTTCTATTATACTGTGTGTTGGTCCATGATAATGTGTGTTCAGGACTTTGTGATACACACATCAGAGACATACCCCACTTGCAACAGCAATGCATAATGTTGATTTTTGGTGAGAAGCGAACCTTTTTTCCACATGACAGCATGGTCTGAAAACTGCTGCAGACGAACCTGCACAGAATTGAAAAACAATTTGTCAGCACATAAAAGACAGTGAGACCGACACTGGATGTCCATGGTCCTAGAATACCATAAAAGACAGTGAGACCGACACTGGATGTCCTTGGTCCTAGAATACCATAAAAGACAGTGAGACCGACACTGGATGTCCTTAGTCCTAGAATACCATAAAAGACAGTGAGACCGACACTGGATGTCTTTGGTCCTAGAATACCATAAAAGACAGTGAGACCGACACTGGATGTCCTTGGTCCTAGAATATTATAAAAGACAGTGAGACCGACACTGGATGTCCTTGGTCCTAGAATATTATAAAAGACAGTGAGACCGACACTGGATGTCCTTGGTCCTAGAATACCATAAAAGACAGTGAGACCAACACTGGATGTCCTTGGACCTAGAATATTATAAAAGACAGTGAGACCGACACTGGATGTCCTTGGTCCTAGAATACCATAAAAGACAGTGAGACCGACACTGGATGTCCTTGGTCCTAGAATACCATAAAAGACAGTGAGACCGACACTGGATGTCCTTGGTCCTAGAATATTATAAAAGACAGTGAGACCGACACTGGATGTCCTTGGTCCTAGAATATTATAAAAGACAGTGAGACCGACACTGGATGTCCTTGGTCCTAGAATACCATAAAAGACAGTGAGACCGACACTGGATGTCCTTGGTCCTAGAATACCATAAAAGACAGTGAGACCGACACTGGATGTCCTTGGTCCTAGAATGCCATAAAAGACAGTGAGACCGACACTGGATGTCCTTGGTCCTAGAATACCATAAAAGACAGTGAGACCGACACTGGATGTCCTTGGTCCTAGAATACCATAAAAGACAGTGAGACCAACACTGGATGTCCTTGGTCATAGAATACCATAAAAGACAGTGAGACCGACACTGGATGTCCTTGGTCCTAGAATACCATAAAAGACAGTGAGACCGACACTGGATGTCTTTGGTCCTAGAATATCATAAAAGACAGTGAGACCGACACTGGATGTCCTTGGTCCTAGAATATTATAAAAGACAGTGAGACCAACACTGGATGTCCTTGGTCCTAGAATACCATAAAAGACAGTGAGACTGACACTGGATGTCCTTGGTCCTAGAATACCATAAAAGACAGTGAGACTGACACTGGATGTCCTTGGTTCTAGAATACCATAAAAGACAGTGAGACCAACTCTGGATGTCCTTGGTCCTAGAATACCATAAAAGACAGTGAGACCAACTCTGGATGTCCTTGGTCCTAGAATACCATAAAGACAGTGAGACCGACTCTGGATGTCCTTGGTCCTAGAATACCATAAAAGACAGTGAGATGGACACTGGATGTCCTTGGTCCTAGAATACCATAAAAGACAGTGAGACCGACTCTGGATGTCCTTGGTCCTAGAATACCCATGCACAGACCTATGGTGGCCAACGTCGGTCCGATAACCTTTGGTAATTAACCCATATTACACTGAGACTAAAAGCTTCAAATGTGTACACTGCCATATGCAAGCTACATTACAGTACTTACAGATAAAGATATAGACCAATGGCTTTAGTTCAAGAGTGGTGCTATTCTGGCACTACCTTGAATTATTTTAGTCAAACTTATTTCACACACTGGTGTATTCCGAATGGTAAGGGTTAATCATACTGTGTGGCCAATGTGTACATGAATATGGAACAGTTAATTATACTGTGAAGCCAATGTGTACATGAATATGGAACAGTTAATTATACCGTGTGGCCAACGTGTACATGAATATGGAACAGTTAATTATACTGTGAATTGATTGATTGATTGTACATTGCTTAACGTCCCGACAGCAACAAGGCTTTCTCAGGACGTGCCTGCACTGCTTGTGAAAAAAAACAACCAACTAAACAGAACATTGAATGTATGTCGCCAGCCGGTCAAACACATTAAATAAACCTAACACATGGGGCCTAAATAAAGCTAAGACCATTTAGCAACACACATCCAATATCAAGAGCTACAGGCAGTGCAGACAGTAGGGAGAGTTTGAAAAGGCAAATACAGGTGAATGGACCTCGGGTAGACAGAAACACATGCCCCAGAATAGAGAGAAAACCCCACCCTGTGGGGCTGACCAGGGTGACCCTGGGAACTAAAAAATACCTAACCCCACCCAAGTCCCCCAGGGCAGACCCGGGTGGGGTAATTATACTGTGAAGCCAATGTGTACATGAATATGGAACAGTTAATTATACTGTGAAGCCAACGTGTACATGAATATGGAACAGTTAATTATACTGTGAAGCCAATGTGTACATGAATATGGAACAGTTAATTATACTGTGAAGCCAATGTGTACATGAATATGGAACAGTTAATTATACTGTGAAGCCAATGTGTACATGAATATGGAACAGTTAATTATACTGTGAAGCCAATGTGTACATGAATATGGAACAGTTAATTATACTGTGAAGCCAATGTGTACATGAATATTGAACAGTTAATTATACCGTGTGGCCAATGTGTACATGAATATTGAACAGTTAATTATACCGTGTGGCCAACGTGTACATGAATATGGAACAGTTAATTATACCGTGCGGCCAATGTGTACATGAATATGGAACAGTTAATTATACTGTGTGGCCAACGTGTACATGAATATGGAACAGTTAATTATACCGTGTGGCCAACGTGTACATGTATATGGAACAGTTAATTATACCGTGTGGCCAATGTGTACATGAATATGGAACAGTTAATTATACCGTGTGGCCAACGTGTACATGAATATGGAACAGTTAATTATACCGTGTGGCCAACGTGTACATGAATATGGAACAGTTAATTATACCGTGTGGCCAACGTGTACATGAATATGGAACAGTTAATTATACCATGTGGCCAACGTGTACATGTATATGGAACAGTTAATTATACCGTGTGGCCAATGTGTACATGAATATGGAACAGTTAATTATACCGTGTGGCCAACGTGTACATGAATATGGAACAGTTAATTATACCGTGTGGCCAACGTGTACATGAATATGGAACAGTTAATTATACTGTGTGGCCAACGTGTACATAAATATGGAACAGTTAATTATACTGTGTGGCCAACGTGTACATGAATATGGAACAGTTAATTATACTGTGTGGCCAATGTGTACATGAATATGGAACAGTTAATTATACTGTGAGGCCAACGTGTACATGAATATGGAACAGTTAATTATACTGTGTGGCCAACGTGTACATGAATATGGAACAGTTAATTATACTGTGAGGCCAACGTGTACATACATGCCTATGGAACAGAGCGTCAGCCCAACGACCTTTGTTAAGTATACAGTGATTGTCATAGTAACTATCCTTGCATGCACGAGGGGTGGGGGGGGGGGGGGGGGGGGCGGGGAGGGGGTAATCAAGTAAAAAGCACAGACTATTGCAATGCAAGTAGTGGTGGCCATATATACATAGAAGTTAATTGAACATTATATATTAAAGCAAGTACTGGTGGTTATATAGGTGGAAGTTAATCAAACATTATTTATATATTATAGCAAGTACTGGTGGTTATATATTATAGCAAGTACTGGTGGTTATTATATTATAGCAAGCACTGGCGGCTATATGTGGGTCATTCTCCAAAACTCGGTACCACAAAACTCAGAATGCCTGCACACCACAAAACTTAAAATGCCTGCACACCACAAAACTCAGAATGCCTGCACACCACAAAACTCAGAATGCCTGCACACCACAAAACTCAGAATGCCTGCACACCACAAAACTCAGAATGCCTGCACACTACAAAACTCAGAATGCCTGCACACCACAAAACTCAGAATGCCTGCACACCACAAAACTCAGAATGCCTGCACACCACAAAACTCAGAATGCCTGCACACCACAAAACTCAGAATGCCTGCACACCACAAAACTCAGAATGCCTGCACACCACAAAACTCAGAATGCCTGCACACCACAAAACTCAGAATGCCTGCACACCACAAAACTCAGAATGCCTGCACACCACAAAACTCAGAATGCCTGCACACCACAAAACTCAGAATGCCTGCACACCACAAAACTCAGAATGCCTGCACACCACATTTTTGGCACATATCCTTCTTAACCCATATCATACTGAAGCTACAAGCTTCAAATGTGTAAACTGCCATAGGCAAGCTACATTATAGTACTTTGACAGATAAGGATAGTTCAAGGGTAGTGCCAGAACATCTAAGCTATTCTGGCACTACCCTTGATCTATTTTAGTCAAACTTATTTTACACTGGTGTATTCTGAATGATAAGGGTTAATTTTTTTTAAAATAGTTTTATCAAACTTTGGATCAGTCATACAAGTGAGCCATAAGGGCTTTGCCATTCTTCCTTTAATTTTAAAGCTTAAAAAGAAAATGTAATTGCCGTTGATGTTTCCTTGGTGATCTTCTGTGTTAGACATATTTCATTAGGTGAGCTAGTTTTATGTTTGTTTTAAGTTCACTTATTTTCAGCATATGCCTTTCTATCTGTTTGTTCCGTGTTCATTGTACGCGACTGACTCTAGTCAATAAATAGATTCTACTTGCAGTATATTTATCAAAATGTCTCTTCAAAAAGTTACAAACCTTACTTTGGTCACAGTCATGTTTTTCTAATACTTCAAAAATTTGTTGGTCTCAGTTCATTAAGTTTTAGGAAACAAAGAAGTAAACATCCGCCACACAGCATAATCGGCGAGCAGTAAAATATGCAATAATAATAATCCGACTGTGTTGATAGGATAACAGTGTACTCACAGATAGGACAGTGTACTCACACAGTGTACTCACAGCTTATCTTTAGAGATATTTTGTTCATACATTTGATACAGAATCCGTTTGTAGTTGTTCTAAGTGTCCATGTTGTGCTCAAATTCATGTCCATGTTACGCGGAAATACCGGTATTTGAGCATGGCCGACCATTTGCCGATGTCTCACTCTCACTGTCTGACTTATGTATGTAAGTTATCTTTTTTTCTGTAGAAATACTTGATACTGACTGATGGTTTTAAAGCAAATTTAATTTTTGAGCCCCATGTCATGTTTTGGTACTGAGTTTTTGATCCATATACGTGGAAGTTAATTGAACATTATATATTATAGCAAGTACAGGTGGTTTTATACATGGAAGTACATGTAACTAAACATTATATATTATACCAAGTACAGGTGACTATATACATATTATAGCAAGTACAGGTGGCTATATACATGAAAGTACATGTAGCTGAACATTATATATTATAGCAAGTACAGGTGACTATATACATATTATAGCAAGTACAGGTGGCTATATACATATTATAGCAAGTACTGGTGGCCATATACACATGGAAGTACATGTAACTGAACATTATATATTATAGCAAGTACAGGTGGCTATATACATGGAAGTACGTATAACTGAACATTATATATTATAGCAAGTACTGGTGGCCATATACACATGGAAGATAACTGTGCACACCATATATTATAGCAAGTGCTGGTAGCTATATACATGAAAGTGAATTGAACACTGTATATCAAAACAAGTACATTATATATGATAGCAAATATTGGTGGCTATATACAAGGATGTTAATCAAGTATTATATATTACAGCAAGTACTGGTGGCTGGCTATATATACACACACTTGGAAGATAATCATATATTATAATTGCACTTTATATGTTATAGCAAGTCCTGGTGGCACAGGCTACAGTGGTCAATGAAGCCTGTGTGGATTTCCACAGACTGCCATAAATAGAATTTAAGCAAACCTAACGGTTTTACGGTTTTTCATAGAATATTATTGTGCATCCACACTGCTATGAAAAATAAAACTAAACCACACTATGAGGTTACAGTTAAAAAAAATTATTTATATTTTACATGTGACTTTTCAAGTTTCTCATTTTTACACAAATATTTTGTAAACTGCAATCTGTATGCATTGCTCGTAGTTTTTGTCATTTTAAAACGTTATTTCCTGACTTCACTATGCTAACTGTCTGGTTTCATCTGAAGCATAAAGATTCAAGGGAGCTAAATAATTTTTTTATCAGCAGAGGTAGCCTTATCTCCCCTGCACCTGTGTTATATTTAATTACATCAACCCTTTGACTGCTGAGAAAAACTGAACACAATGTGTTAATTGAACTGTAAGAGGTACCCAGTATACAGAAAGTACCTGTGCCAAAACGTGCCACCAAAAGTGGGACAATTTGTATGTAAATTAAATTGAACTATATATATGTATTTCAAATGTTGCACTGTCTGAAACAATATTTCTTGTATAATCTGCTTGAGCAAAGTTCTCCTTGTGTTTTATCCAGTTAACTTTTAAACAAGACTGGTGTGTTTACTATTTTCTGTTCAAAAGTTAAAGCAGTAAGTTCAGGGGAGATAAACAATTAATTTTATCAGCAGAGGCAGTGCACAAAATTACTTCCCTCACCCCCCCCCCCCCCCCTTTTTTTTTTTTTCCCAACACACACACAGCCAGTTCAAACACTATATTCATGCTGTTACGTGTAAGTTTGGCCTGAGTACAGCGAACCGAAGTGTTTTGCAGGCTACCGAGCACAACTGACCAACAACACAAACACTATATTCATGTCGTAAATTTGGCACAAATACAGTGAACCGAAGCGTCTTGCAGGCTACCGAGCACAACTGACCAACACAACACAGCCAACATGATAGCACTCTCATGCTGCAATCATATGTGCTCCTTGTCCACTCTTGCAGACTGTCAGCTTGCAGCACGTGTGCGCATTGTCTCCCAAGTGGCAGATGGTAGTCCACTCATTCTCCGCGTCCCCCTGTGTAGCCCTAACAGCAGAACTGCATAATGGAAAAGCCCAGCTGGCGCTTTGTGTGGACTGCAGGTTTTAATGTGGCATGGACTCTGTGTGGACTGCAGGTTTTAATGTGGCATGGACTCTGTAGCGCTAGTGGCACAGACCTACATTACTAGGATAAGCAATACTGTTGAGTCCTGACAAGGACGACTCCTGTGGACGTCTTAACAGGAATTTGTGTTAAACCAATTGGGAAGTGCAGGAAAACGGTACCAGGGAAACCACGCACTGTTTGTGTTAACCAGAATTTTGTGTTATCACATACTGTGTTGACTGGACTCGACTGTTTGTGTTAACCCATTCAGCCCTGACGCACTACAGCAGGAGATGGGTAGACCATGATAATTCAAGGGTGGTGCCAGATTAGCTTGGCGTCTGTTGGCGCCAAACTCATCTGGCATTGCCCTTGAATTATCATGGTCAATCCATCTCCTGCAACTGGTGCATAGTCATCAGATGACGTCTCCAAAATTTGGGAAATACGGCCATCGGGATGAATGATGAGTTAACCAGAATTTTGTGCTATCACATATTGTGTTAACTGGACTCGACTGTACACACCAAGAGATTCTCCATGCACCATAAAGAGTATTTTAATCTATTGATAAAATGTTAATGTATGTGGCTCTGAAAAGATGCTGACATCAAGTTGAAGACGTTTCATTTTGCATACTGGGTCATGTGATTACCTGTGATCTGTTGAACAGTCCTGCTGGCAGGTAGTCAAACTTGTAGGTCATCTTCATCTCCCTTTCGCCAAGGTCATGGCGGACTTCATTCCATTTGTACTGAAACACACACAAGGGCTTAGTGTACAATTTTATAAAAAAAATATATTTTGCACATCTGAAAATCCTTTTACAGGCCAAGAGCAATGTTGTGTCGGTCGGCTGAGACGGAGCTCTCTAGCAAAACTAGCATATTCCATGGAACAAACTTTAGTGACATCATATTCCATGGAACAAACTTTAGTGACAGCATATTCCATGGAACAAACTTTAGTGACAGCATATTCCATGGAACAAACTTCAGTGACAGCATATTCCATGGAACAAACTTTAGTGACAGCATATTCCATGGAACAAACTTTAGTGACAGCATATTCCATGGAACAAACTTCAGTGACAGCATATTCCATGGAACAAACTTTAGTGACAGCATATTCCATGGAACAAACTTTAGTGACAGCATATTCCATGGAACAAACTTTAGTGACAGCATATTCCATGGAACAAACTTCAGTGACAGCATATTCTTTTCACCAAAACCAGTTACAACACAATTTATTAACCCATTCAGCCCTGATGCACTACAGCAGGAGATGGGTCCACCATGATAATTCAAGGGTAGTGCCAGATTAGCTTGGCGCCGACAGGCGCCAAGCTAATCTGGCACTACCCTTGAATTATCATGGTCGATCCATCTCCTTCAACAGGTGTACAGTCGTTAGATGACGCCTCCCAAATTTGGGAAATACGTGCATCGGGCTGAATGAGTTAATATTTTTTCAGTAACAATTTTTCAAAACAGGCATACAAACAAGTAAGCAATTTGTAATTTATCTTTTTACAAAGAGAAGATGCAAGTGAAGTGAAATAATTAATACACAAAAATGTAGGAGTTCTTTTGTCTCATGTCACACCTTAGAGTTAGTGCAGATTATAATGTCTGCTTCGAATCTGGCTTGTGTTCTGAAACCCCTCAAGTACACCTAATAATAATAATAATAATAATAATAATAATAATAAAGAGCATTTATATCGCGCGGAATCTCCAGGAGCAGTGGGCTCTAAGCGCGTTACAAAAAATGTATATATATGCAGAATCTCACTACCTTTAAAATGTTTAATCTACGCACACACATGCAACTAAAACACACACCTACCAGTATTTACCCGATTACGCTGCAAGTCTGATCTGCCATAAACCAAAGAAGAAGATGCCTATCATTATCTTGCCCACAATTTGTAACCAAGCAACATTAACCCTTTCACTGCCAGTGGACACTTATTGTGTTTTTTAAATATGTGGGACTTGAACATCAAAGATGTTCAACCGTGAAAGGAACACAGATACAGAGTGACACAGATACAGAGTGATGTCAGCAAGAGGCACAGATCCTCATCAGCCAAGGCGCTGGGGCTCAAGAGGATCTATACCTCTTGCAGTTTAGTGGTGTTCACTTTTTATGGGCAGAAGCAAAGGTGTAGAACGTACCTGCGGCTCGCTGTCAGGCAGAAGGCATGGAATGAGGTTGGCCTTCTGGTCACTGAGGGGAAAGGTCAGGTCAAACTCCTCTGTCAGTCGCAGGAGCCAGGGGTGCAGCTCGGTTGGGTAGTCAGCCCACACCTGCTTCATGTCTGCGTGGTACAGGTACCCATTCTGGGTGGAAAGATACCCAGCATAAATCTCAGGGGTGGCACAAATTTACCCATATTCTCACCAACCAACCATCCATCAATTGCGCATGGTGGTACTGTATATGGTACAATCATGCACCCCCAACCTCCCTCCCCCACCCCCACACTGCATACAGCACAATCACACACTATACAGTGAGTGCAACACACACACACTGTATACAGTACAATCATGCACACCCACACACACTGTATACTGTATACAGTACAATCACGCACACCCACACACACACTGTATACTGTATACAGTACAATCACGCACACCCACATACACACTGTATACTGTATACAGTACAATCACACACACCCACACACACACTGTATACTGTATACAGTACAATCACACACACTTGTTTAGTGTGTACAGTATACACACATACACACTGTATACTGTATACAGTACAATCACACACACCCACACGGTATACAGTACAATCACACCCACCCACGCTGTATACAGTATACAGTACAATCACACACACCCACACACTGTATACAGTATACAGTATGATCACACACACCCACTGTATATAGTACAATCACACACACACCCACACACACTGTATACAGTACAATCACACGCACACACACTCTGCACAGTACAAACACACACTGTATAGAGTACCCACGGCTGCATGCACTGTAAACAATATAATCAAACACACACTGTATAGAGTACCCACGGCTGCATACACTGTAAACAACACACACTGTATACAGTACAATGACACACACAATGTATACCATCACTGTATGCAGTACAATCACACACACACGCACACAGTGTATACACACAATTACACACACAGTGTATACACAGTGTATACAAACAATCACACACACACAGTGTATACACACAATCACACACACACACACACACACAGTGTATACACACAATCACACACACACAGTGTATACACACAATCACACACACACACTCTACAGAGTTCAGTCACACTGTATACAGTACCGGTGACTGCACACACAAGACAATTAACACTCAGCAAAAAGTTGAAATCCACAAAATCTGAGTGTTGCCCTCTAATAAATACAGAAGACCAAATTGAATCCTGAAGGTTACAAGGTGGTGCCTGACTAGCTTACCACCTAGCTATGTGCCAGGTTTTCCTGACACAACCCTTCATCTATCATGCTTGATTAACATTTTGCTGTCTGTGGTGTGACGAAGCAAACTGGAGTATGCAATCAGCCAAGCAAGCCTGGACCAACAAACTGACCAACCTGTCCAAACCCACCCTCAAACACCAATCCCCAAACCCACCCTCAAACACCAATCCCACCCTCAAACACCCATCCCTAACAACGAACCCACCCTCAAACACCCATCCCTAAACACCAAACCCACCCTCAAACACCCATCCCTCAACAACGAACCCACCCTTAAACACCCATCCATAACATCAAATGACAACCCAATTTATTGCAACCAACCAGTAAACCAACCAAGCAAACAATTAGTTGACCGACAGAAGCAAATCAAACACACAAACTAACCATTTGCCCACTCAAACAATCAACCACTCAACTGAACAACCGTCAGCCAGCCAATCAACCAACCAACCAAACAGCCCACAAACCAGTCAATCAGTATCTGAAAGCTAAATCAACACCTCCAATGTGTAAAATGCAAACAAAGACACAAGCAAAAAAGAAAGAAAATGCTTTGGAAAGAATAATTAATAATAATTACGGTATTTATAATGCGCTTATCTTATAATAATTATAACTCTAAGCGCGCACTCACAACTCGCACACGCATGCGCACGCTTTAGACGACTCACGTACAACAAATGGTGAAATATATTGCGACAGTCATCTTTTGTGGGGAGTGTGGTGATATAGTGCTAGAACTGTTGAAAGAGGTGAGTTTTGAGGGCGGACTGAAAGGAGGAGAGAGAGTCTTTCTGACGGAGAGAGAGTGGGAGAGTGTTCCAGGTGGATGGACCATAAACTGAGAAGGCGCGGGGGCCGAAAGTGCTGAGTTTGGTGCGGGGGATGTGGAGACGGAGAGGGTCGGAGGCGGAGCGGAGGGAGCGGGAAGGAGTGTAGGGGTGAAGTAAGTTGGAAAGATAGGCAGGAGCGCAGTTGTTCAGGGATTTGTAGCAGAGAGACAGAATCTTGTATTGGATACGCTGTGGGATGGGAAGTCAGTGAAGAAGTTTGAGCAGGGGTGTGATGTGGTCGGATTTTTTGTTTCTGAGGACGAGGCGGGCAGCATTGTTCTGGATGCGCTGGAGAGTGGAAGTGGTAGAGTGAGGGAGGCCGGAAAGGAGAGAGTTGCAGTAGTCAATGCGAGATAGAATGAGAGAGACAGCAAGTTTGGTGGCAGCTTCGGTGGTGAGGTATTTTCTGATCTGACTGATGCGGCGGAGGTGAAAGTAGCATGCCTGGGCAGTGGCGGAGACGAAGCTGGTCATGGTAAGAGAGGAATCAAGAATAACGCCACGGTTTTTGGCCGAGTCACTGAGGGAGATGGGGGTGCTGTCGAGTTGAAGGTGGAGAGAGGGAGGGAGCTGGGAAAGTTTCTGGCGAGTGCTTACCAACATGGCTTCCGTTTTGTCGTCGTTCAGTTTAAGCTTGTTTGCTGTCATCCAGTTTTTCACGCCTTCATAGCAGTCAGCCGTGCGAGTCAGTAGTGACTGAGTGTTGTCGAGTTTGTCTTTGTCTAGTAGTTGTGAGTCGTCAGCGTAGAGGTGGTGGCGTATGTGGTGAGACTGTATGATGTTGGACAGGGGGGAGGTGTAGAGTGTGAAAAGGACCGGGCCCAGGACGGACCCCTGTGGTACTCCGCAGGAGAGCGTGACTGGGTTGGAGGAGACGCCGTCAATGGTGACGGACTGCTGTCTGTCGGAGAGGTATGAGAGAAACCAGGAGTGAGCAGAGTCAGTGATGCCAAAGGAGTGACGAAGGCGGTGGAGGAGGATAGAGTGGTCTATGGTGTCGAAGGCGGCAGAAAGGTCGAGTAGCCTAAGAAGGGAGATGTTGCCTGAGTCGGTGGAGAGAAGCAGGTCGTTTAAGATGTGTAGAAGGGCTGTTTCAGTGCTGTGGTGTTTGCGATAGGCAGACTGGAATGGACTGAGGAGGTTGTTGTCGGCAAGGTGGAGGTTGAGCTGGTAAAGACAAGTTATAGTTCTGATGGTACCTGAACGGGACCTGAGTGGACAGTGACAATACACTTCATGACATCCACGATCCACTGCGGGACGATCACCACATGAGACCTCAGGAACTCGGTGTTAAAGAACTGCACTGACCCAAGGTCATGTAGAAACTGTATTGCCTGCACCAGCTGAAATAAGGTGTACACAATCAGTTTTCAAATTTAAGAGACAATTTCCGGAATCAGAAGTAATTATAATAAATCATACACACATACAACGCGTTTTCCCCAGTCAGGACCAACACAATGCTACACACAGAACTAGACACATACATGTACCGGTACATACAGAGTGCATTTTCCCCATAGTCAGAACCAACACAGTGCTACACACAGGACTAGACACATACATGTACCGGTACAAACAGAGTGCATTATCACCAGTCAGGACCGGTACATGTACCGGTACACAAGGGGCGGTCCGTGGCGCAGTGGTTAAGGCGCCTGCCACCAATGTTAAAGGTGCGACGTTCGATTAGGGTCCCTGCGTCGGACTTTTCTCCTCTAGTAAGTGTCAACGTTAATTCGGGCGGACCTTCGTTTTTTTTTTCTCCGAGTACTCTGGCTCTTCCTCCCCCTCCCCTATGGTACCGGTTTCAGGTCACTTTATAAAATTTCAAATACAAGCGATCAAACTTTCCGAAACCTCAATGGCTGAGCTGACCCTTCACACCACGTGAATGTCCTGTGTTTGTCTTGTACTGTGTTTGTCTTCAGAGTGAATGCCTGTGTCATGCGAGCGTGCGTGTTGGGTTCAGTTCGCGGCGCTTTGAGCCGATTCGCAGAATTGGGAAAAGCGCCTATATAATAACCGGTATTATTATTATTACATACAGAGCACATTTTCACCACAGTCAGGACCAACACAATATTTATACACACTGGACTAGACACATACATGTACCGGTACATACAGAGCATGCACATTATCACCACCAGTCAGGACCAACACAATGTTACACACAGGACTAGACACATACATCTACCGGTACATACAGAGTGCATTATCACCACAGTCAGGACCAGCACCATATTTATACACACTGGACTAGACACATACATGTACCGGAACATACAGAGCATGCACATTATCCCCACAGTCAGAACCAACACAATGTTACACACAGAACTGCACTCGTACAGATTAAAAATCACGGGGCAAAGCCCTTATGTCTCACGTGCATATCAATCAATTCACATAATAAGTCTGACCTTCGTCACCATGACCGTTCTGCCAGGTAACTTAAATGAGCAAACTTTCAAGTGAAAACTTTGATAAAAGAAAATCTATGAAACACTGTTCACACAAAAATCAGTGGCACATAGAGGACAGACAGTATCTTTTCTGAGGGTTCCTGAAGGTTCATACATGGTGAGTAAGGAAGGGTGCCATCAGAGTAGTAAGTGTCATGCCTTTCATTTTGTTCTTTGCTTTTCTGAAAGCCAGCGCGCGCATCTGCTTCAGATGAGGAGCAAAATGGTTCGTGCAGCTTTTCCTGAGGACAAGCCTTGCTGCCTGATTCTGTATTAGCTCAAGACGAGATGTTGTGCCTTTAAATAGGTAATCATGATTTGCGGTGCTTGTCAGATATTCCTCTTGCAACGTTTAAGTGAGATGTCTATATGTCTCTCTGGAAATTTTGTCAGAATGGCCAACAGATTCACAAAAAAATCTCACAAACAGCCAACGTCACACCTTTGTTTACTGGGACATACAGCCACAGTGAGTAGATCTCGCTCTCACAAACAGCCACCATCACACCTTTGTTTACTGGGACATACACACAGAGTCAGTAGAAGATCCTCAGGTGCAGCTGCTGCGGCCGGCCTACAGTCAGGTTTTTGTCTTCCAAGTGAATGCTTGTGCTCCACATGAGTGTGCGTGCGGGGTTCAGCTTGTGGCAGATTCACACAACTGGGTAAAAGAACCTTTAACTCCTATCATACTGAGGCTAAAAGCGTCAAATTTGTACACTGCCATATGCAAACTACATTAGAGTACTTACAGATAAGGATATAGACCAATGGCGTTAGTTCAAGGGTGGTGCCAGAATAGCTTGGCGCCTAGAGGCGCCAAGCTATTCTAGCACTACCCTTGAACTATTTTAGTCAAACTTATTTCACACACTGGTGTATTCCGAATGATACGGGATAAAATGACTGGTATTATTATTATTATTATTACCTCAATTTTGTCAAAGATGCCACATATCTGTGCAGGTTCTGTGACCTCCTTCCACGGCAGCAAGGCCTTTTTCCCATTGTTACGGATACTGAAATCACACGCAACAGACTTACCTCTTGCAAAGTAGTAAAATGACAATCTTTGCTGACAGTGTTTCATTATTAAGTCCCTTCGATTTATAGAAGGGACTTTTTAGGACGGGTCGCGGTGGGGCGAATTTAATCGCATGTCCATGATGTCTAAGGCGGACAGGCTAAACCTCTAACAATTGAAGTAACAAGATAAAATTACGTCATGTCTAGTTACACTAACCTCGCTGCTGAACGTACATTTGGCACAAAGGACCGTATGTGCGTATGTATGTGGTGTGCGTATGTATGTAAACAAGAAAAATCTCCAACATTTCTGTACACACAAGCTTGAAAGTTGGTGAAATACTTTCTTAAGTAGGTGGCTAAGAGAGCCTCCGAGCATATTGTAATTGAATGACCCAGATTACAGTCCGTAATTTTTAACATATTTACTTGAACTTTTGCATATAGCTAGTTTGGAGAAAAACATTGGATGAGTTCGTTAGCCAGCTTTGTATCCTTTCAACTTCTTTAGTAAAAAATAATGCTTTCAGAAAAGAATTAAAACACTAAAAAAAACTTTATTTCAAGAAAAAGTCCGACAGTGACAGTGACGTAAAAGAGGCAACTCCGTCACCAAACTGACACTGACATAATACTCTAAATATGACGTCATTCTCTCTTGTGCGTGCGGCTCTGTCTCTCTCTCTCACACAAACATGTGCGCATCTCCAGGATGAATAGATCCTCATGCGCCCTCCAGGCGCATGAGGATCTATGCCTCTTGGAGATGTTTGGAGCGTGCGTGCATGCATGCATGCACACACAAATCAGAAGAGCATGCCGGTGACCCGTGTACTTAGTATATCCTGTAGCTAGGTAAAGTCAACCTGCTTTCACACAAATTATAGCAAGACTGAATTACTGTGAAGTTCTAGTTTTGTCACCATTTTCTCAAGTCTATGAAGCGAAAGTGAAACTCATATCACGTAAAATATAAAATTACGTAAAAACTAAAACTTACGTCATGACAAATGACGTTTGACAAATCAATGACGCGTATGTCCTGCGCCCCTTATAGAACTCACTGACGCATTGGCAGATCTGCAAGACTTTTTCATTAGGAGATGATTCAACATCAGAATCAGGTCAAAGACAAAAGGTAGAGACCATTGACAGCGAGGACAGCTCTCATATAGAAGGAACTTTGTGGGTTATGGTTCATCCCATCTTGTTATTAATGATCATGCAAAATAAGATGACAGTTGTCTATAAATATTTCTAGTCATAGTGAAGATAGAAGTTTAGCCATGCAAATTAACTGATTTCTTTCCCACCATATATTTGTGCACCTACTCTAAAAAACAAACCCCACAATTTGCCTGTGATTAAACTGATTGTATTGTATACAGACGTGTAAGTGATTGTACTGACTGTATTGTACATAGTGTATTTGATTGTACTGATTATACCATATACAGTGTGTGTGACCGTACTGTATACAGTGTATTGATTGTACTGACTGTATTGTACACAGTGTATCTGATTGTACTGATTATACATATACAGTGTGTGACTGTACTGTATACAGTGTGATTGTACTGATTATACCATGTACAGTGTGTGACTGTACTGTATACAGTGTGATTGTACTGACTTACTGTACATGATTATACTGACTGTAATATATTTACAGTGCATGTGACTATACTGTATACAATGTGTGTGATTGTACTGTACACAGTGTGTGATAGTACAGTGGAGTCCACTTAATACGAATTTCTGGGGACAGAGAAAATTAGTTTGTTTAAAACGAACTTCCTGTTAACCAATCTAGACTAAACGTTGTTCACAGTTTGAAAGAAGAGAGTGTATGGGAGATGTGTCAACTGAGGTAAAAAGTGCAAAGTATACTTTACCTGCTTACTCGCATCTCAATAGCAAAACAATAGATCACATGCATACAGCTTGTGAATTTAATGTACAATCCATCCGGAAAGCGATAATCCATCAGATGAACAGCTCTGTAATGCAGTGTGCATTAATGCATGTGCAACACATGGACAGTGTAGGAGCTAGTGTGCTATTTTTAGCCGTGTTCCAATGTGTAGGGGCAATAGGGCTCAGGAAGCTGACGTCACCACGCTAGTCATGGTGGCCATCTTGTGAGGATAGCGACTTAAGGCGCTCATAGGGAAATCGATGTCTGGACAATGTCAGGAAAGTCCTGATGTGCTATAGGCAATAACAGCAAGTCTTGTCATCACCATAGGAAACCACTCACCAGAATCTGTTTTTGTTTGTTTCCAAAGAGGAAAAAACATGAAGAAAAATGTGTTGAAACACTACTTCGCTACTATCTTAAGACTATGGTATCCTCTTAAGATGGCGGCTGATGCGCCGATGTTCCTAGGCAACATGGGGAACTTCCTGAGCCCTACACTATGAACGCTTTGAGTTGATCAGCGTCACGATCCTTGGAACTGCTGTTTTCACTCTCTGTGGCACTTTGTGTCTGTTGCTTACAAATCAGATCTGTATGCGTTTTATCACTGTTGTATTGCAAAATGAAAATTCAAATGCTAAAAATGACTGACTGTGAATGAATGAATGTACAAGATCGGCAGAATACAGAAACACTATCGGTTGAGATGGCAGTTCCCCCATCTATCTTACTCCTGCCGCACATCACATGGTCAGACTTTGTCTTTGGTTGAATAAAGAATGGGAAATGCAAAATCAGTTCCCCCATCTTGCTCACTCCTGCCGCACATGACATGGATGGTCAGTCTTTGTCTTTGGTTGAATAAAGAATGGGAAATGCAGAATCAGTTCCCCCATCTTGCTCACTCCTGCCGCACATCACATGGATAGTCAGTCTTTGTCTTTGGTTGAATAAAGAATGAGAAATGCAGAATCAGTTCCCCCATCTTGCTCACTCCTGGCGTACATGACATGGATAGTCAGCCTTTGTCATTGGTTGAATAAAGAATGGTAAATGCAGAATCAGTTCCCCCATCTTGCTCACTCCTGCCGCACATGGCATGGATAGTCAGTCTTTGTCATTGGTTGAATAAAGAATGGTAAATGCAGAATCAGTTCCCCCATCTTGCTCACTCCTGCCGCACATGACATGGATGGTCAGTCTTTGTTTGTCTTTGGTTGAATAAAGAATGGGAAATGCAGAATCAGTTCCCCCATCTCGCTCACTCCTGCCGCACATCACATGGATGGTCAGTCTTTGTCTTTGGTTGAATAAAGAATGGGAAAATAAAAAACGTGCAGCCCTTCCCTCCCTAGCTCCGCCCTCCCTCACCACCACTACTCCTTGGTAGTCAGTGTGTGTACGGAGCAGCCCTCCCCTCCCTAGCTCCTCCCTCCCTCACCACCACTACTCCCCCCCCCCCCCCCCAATCCCCATCCTTGGTAGTCAATGTGTGTACGCAGCCTGCAGTGGACGTGTGTCCGTTAACATCCTCTGAGGTGTGTACCGACACACATGAGTGCGCCTGTTGAGCAGTAGTGGTTGAAAACAATGGACACCCTCGGCCATCGGCAACGCAGAAAGGATTGAGGTGTGAAAGCTAACATGTGGTCGTTCAGGCGTATTAGCTATTGTGTAACGGAGTTCGTGGGTACTTCTGTAAACAAAGCTTCCGTGTTAAATGTTACATGGACGATGGCATCGTTTCAGTCCTTGGGATGGTTGTTTGTGTCAAACAGGTGAAAATACTAACAACTGCTCTGTTGGGGAAACAAAATTACCTTCGTGTTATGAAGGAATTTCATGTTAAGCATTTTTCGTGTTAATCATGAAATTTTAACAGAGAACAAGTGGGCTGTGTGCCGGGAATTCAAATGTTGCATGTCAACCAGAAATTTGAGTAAAGCGTGTTCGTGTTAACTGGACTCCACTGTACTATATACAGTGTGTGTAATTGTACTGTATACAGTGTACGTGATTGTACTGACAGTACTGTACACAATGTGCATGACTGTACTGTATACAGTGCTTGTGACTATACTGTATACAATTTGTGTGACTGTATTGTATACAACTACAAGTGTACAAAGAGTGTACGATCGTGCTGTATATATACACATATAATACTGTGTGTGTGTGTGATTGTACTGATCACAGTGTGTGATTGTACTGATTATACTGTACACAGTGTGTGATTGTACTGTACTGTACACAGTGTGTGTGTGTGTGTGTGTGTGTGTGTGTGTGTACACGTGCATGCGTGTGCATGTGACTGTACTGATTGTACTGTATGCAGTGTGTGTAATTGTACTGTAGACACTGTGTTGTTGTACTGTATACAGTGTGTGATTGTACTGTACACAGTGTGAGTGATTGTACTGATTGTACTGTATACAGTGTCTCTGATTGTACTATACAAGTGTGTGTGACTGCTAAACAGCTTGGGGTTAGAAACACTGGACACATGTGACAGGAACATTTACACCTGGCAAAAGGTGAGCATGATTACAGTAGTACTTGACCCACCGGAGGAGTTGGGTCTCCAAATTGAGCCAGACTTCTGGAATCTTCTCTCCCATGTACTTCTGCTGCAGTGTGATGGCAATCAGATCCTCCTTCAGCTCACTCAAGCCCTGTTGACAGGACAGGTAGCCACAGTGAACCAAAGGCCAGCTGGCCAACATCGGCCCACGCAAGGCTTTCTAACTGTGGCTGACATTGGCCTGGTCACCTTTTGCACACTGGGTCAGACTTGTTTTACAACACACGTATTGGGTAAACTACATAAATGACTTATCACGTTTGCATGGTATCACACATGTCATATGCAGCCAATATACAGTTCACTTTGCCTATAATAACATGCAGCCAATATACTGTTCACTTTGCCTATAATAACATGCAGTCAATATACAGTTCACTTTGCCTATAATAACATGCAGCCAATATACAGTTCACTTTGCCTATAATAACATGCAGCCAATATACAGTTCACTTTGCCTATAATAACATCAGAGATGGAACAGTTGTTTTTGTTTTTTTATAATTTGTCAGAAGTCCCAGTAATTCTTTCTGAATTACTCCAAGCTCACAATAATGTTGCAAGTTTGGAGTAATTTTATTTTAGAATCTTGTTATTTTATAATCTTACATAACTTTGGGTCTGTGACTTTGTTATATGTATATCCCAAGTTTAAAGTAAAATTCTCCTAGGAAAAGAGTTACCTTTCCTGTATACGAGGACACAAAATGGAAGCTGTGGATCTGAGGGAAGCGTTTCTTCATTTCCGCCTCTGGGATGCGCGATTTTTCCACCTGTCAACATCAGTAAAAACTTCTGTAGCATGACTATAAAGCATATATATACTACTCTCAATAAGGAAGGATCATGCTGAACAAGAATGGCACAGCCCTCAAGGCTCAAGTACATGACCAATCCACATAATTAATGACCTTGTGACCTTGACCTTCCAACAGGTCACTGATATGCAAGTGTTCACGTGTTCTATATAACATAATAATAATAATAATAACGGTATTTATAATGCGCTTATCTTATAATAATTATAACTCTAAGCGCGCACTCACAACTCGCGCACGCATGCGCACGCTTTAGACAATGACTTGCGTACCACAAACGGTGGAATACATTACGACGGTCAGCTTGGGTTAGTTAGTTATTTGGGTTTAACGCCGAGCAGGCAACTAAGGCCATCTCACGGCGGGACGGTCAGCTTGGGGTGGGGAGTGTGGTGATATAGTGCTAAAACTGTTGAAAGAGGTGAGTTTTGAGGGCAGACTGGAAGGAGGAGAGAGAGTGTTTCTGACGGAGAGAGAGTGGGAGAGTGTTCCAGGTGGATGGACCGTAGACGGAGAAGGAGCGGGGGCCGAAAGTGTTAAGTTTGGTGCGAGGGATGTGGAGGCGGCGAGGGTCAGAGGCAGAGCGGAGGGAGCGGGAAGGTGTGTAGGGGTGAAGTAAGTTGGAGAGATAGGCAGGAACGCAGTTGTTCAGGGATTTGTAGCAGAGAGACAGAATTTTGTATTGGATGCGTTGGGGGATGGGGAGCCAGTGAAGGAGTTTGAGCAGGGGTGTGACGTGGTCGGATTTTTTCTTTCTGAGGACGAGGCGGGCAGCATTGTTCTGAACGCGTTGGAGAGTGAAAATGGTGGAGTGAGGGAGGCCGGAAAGGAGAGAGTTGCAGTAGTCGATGCGAGATAAGATGAGAGAGACAGCAAGTTTGGTGGCAGCTTCGGTAGTGAGGTATTTTCTGATCTGAGTGATGCGGCGGAGGTGGAAATAACATGCCTGGGCCGTGGCGGAAACGAAGCTGGTCATGGACAGAGAGGAATCGAGGATAACGCCGAGGTTCTTGGCCGAGTCAGAGGGGGAGATGGGGGTGCTATCGAGTTGAAGGTGGAGAGAGGGAGGGAGCTGGGAGAGTTTCTGGCGAGTGCCTACCAGCATGGCTTCCGTTTTGTCGTCGTTCATAAGGAAAGGTTTGGCATTCGTACCAGCAAAATCCAATAAAAATTTATGCATTTTTAACTTTTGTCAACCTCCCATAACCACTGACCTTTTTGAGTAAAGATAGTGTGTGGTAAAAATGCCTTGTACACGTTTTTTTTTTATCATATTATTTTTTCTTTTCTTTCTGTGTAGTCAGTGTGCTCACTGAGGCTTACTGCATAGTTCAGCTATTTTTGTTTCCTGCAAGCCTGGCCGGAATTTAGTGTGTATTTACCGCCAGTAGTAAGAGGCGAGGCTGTGTAACACGGAAGAACGTTTAGACAAAGGCCAGATGTTGTACTCAGTGACCGCAAGTCGCCTAGTGTCGGTTTCTCCCTTCTTTCCAGAGCTCTGCTACGGTGGCAGACAGCTGGTTACTGCGGAGTATTTTCCCTTGACAGGAGATCTGATTTGGGTTGTTAATTACGTAGTATTGTAAAAGTACGAGTTTTCATCTGCAAGAGGCTTTTGCAACAATATAGTGTTTGAAGTGCTCTAGGTGTTGGTAATAGTTTCAGAATTTACAAAAGCGTATTTAGCTAGGAAAGTAATGTTCTATCGCGTGGAGGAGTGCTCCACCATTTTGTAATACGTAATGATTTTGGTCGGGTGAGCGACTTTCCCGCTGCCCGCTGCGAAAAGCTCCCGCTGCGGTCAGCCTTTGGCTTAGATGGCGGTGTGGTACCTGGTCTGCGGAGATAGGTGGATTTGAGCGGTTGTTATCCACGATCGCTCCTACAGTTGCTGTTTTCTTCGACTTTGCCGTTTTTCCAGAGTTCTCTACAAACCAGCATTTTGGACTCTGTCATTTTTCTGAGCCCTCCTTTGAACGGGAATCCTGGACTCTGTCGTTTTTTGGAGTCTTGGGACTTTGCCATTTTTCTGGCGGCTCTGCTTTGTAACGGGCGCTTCGGACTTTGCCATTTTCCCGAGGTTTCCCTTTACAAAGGGCGCTTCAGACTTTGCCATTTTTTTGGAGTCTTCGGACTCTGCCATTTTTTTGGGTAATCTTCCGTGATAACGGGCGTCTCGGACTTTGTCGGTTTTCCGAGGCTTCCCAATATCAAAGGACGTTTTAGACTTAGTCATTTTTTTTTGAGTCTTGGGACTCTGTCATTTTTCTTAGATAGCTATCCTTTTGAAGGGCGTCTCGGACTCTGTCGTTTTTCTGAGGCTTCCCTTTACAAAGGGCGTTTTGGACTCTGTTATTTTTTAGTTCTTCTTTTGTAACGGGCGGCTCGGACTCTGCCGTTTTTCCGAGGCTTCCCTTTGCAAAGGGCATTTTGGACTCTGTTATTTTCGGGGCTCTTCTTTTGTAACAGGCGCCTCGGACTCTGTCGTTTCCGAGGCTTCCCTTTTACAAAGGGGCGCTTTGGACTTAGTCATTTTTGTACTGATCTTCTTTTACCAAAGGCCTCTCTGACTTAGCTACTTTTATAGACTTTCTTTTATAAAGGGCACTTTGGACTTTGTCATTTTTGCCGAGGCTTCCTTTTATCTAATGGCCTCTCCGACTTAGTTATTTTACTAGATTCTCCTTTGTTCGGACTTTGTCATTCTTTCTAGAGACACAACTTAGATATTAGTACCATGCTGCGCTACTGTAGTAACCTCTGATGACATTGTGACCAGCAGAGAATATATTTTTCTCAAACGGCCTCATGCCGGTCGATTGATTGATTGTACATTGCTTAACGTCCCGACAGCAACAAGGCTTTCTCAGGACGTGCCTGCACTGCTTGTGAAAAAAAAAACTAAACAGAACATTGAATGTATGTCGCCAGCCGGTCAAATACATTAAATAAACCTAACACATGGGGCCTAAATAAAGCTAAGACCATTTAGCAACACACATCCAATATCAAGAGCTACAGGCAGTGCAGACAGTAGGGAGAGTTTTAAAAAGGCAAATACAGGAGAATGGACCTCGGGTAGACAGAAACACATGCCCCAGAATAGAGAGAAAAACTCACCCTGTGGGGCTGACCAGGGTGACCCTGGGAACTAAAAAGTACCTAACCCCACCCAAGTCCTCCAGGGCAGACCCGGGTGGGGGGGCCTCATGCCGGGGCATTTGTTGTCGCTTTAGCCTTATTAGCCTGTACTGCAATATATTGTAACCGGACTCAGTGACTGGGTGTAGGCGACTTAAATAGTTTATCAGATAGACAAAAACTGCCCTTCTAATACAGTACTCAAGTGCCTACAGAGTTTAAGTCCGAATTCCTTTTGTGGTCTAGGGAAGGACTGGAGATTGCAGTGGAGAGTAGATAAATCTACTCTAGTCTCGCATGCGCACAACTGAAATCCGTCAGTGTTTACTCTTGCCTCGCGTTGTGTTCAAAAAGCCAAAGTTGCTTGCGCAATGGACCGACCACAGTATCCAGAAAAACCCTATTTTGACTGGACTTGTTGTTATCGTTCCTACTGAGCTGCTAGTAACGTGCGCTCGCACGATCAGTCACACCGTCATACATGCACGGACGTACACACACACACACACAAACCTCTCGCACGTACACACGCACAGTCTCAGTCTCGCTCTCACTCTAGCCGCTGAGCATCATAAGATAGAAGTAAGGTTCCAAGATTTATTTGTACCAGAAAAGCATTCATAATAAAACAAACAACATAATCAAAATTAGTTGAACCAGTGCAAGTGCCAATAACCTTAAAACACCTTAGGCCTAACACCTATACCTTCCGACACGATACCTAGCAAACCTATCTCCTATGCCTGACACCTACAACGATGAATACGATTCCTAGCGAACCTAGCTCCTAGGCCTAACACCTATACGCACTTACCAATAAAACCTACGCGCTGTCCTAACGCATCCTAAACCCTATTTGGGTGAACTAAACCGAAACACTACTGTCCCTATAGGATAGGGCCGGGGTGGTTCGAGATGATCATTATTCACAACCGTCTCGTGGGGTAGGGTCGGGGTGGCTCGAGGTGATCATTATTCACAACCTCCTCGTGGGGTAGGGTCGGGGTGGCTCGAGGTGATCATTATTCACAACCGCCTCGTGGGGTAGGGCCGGGAAGTGTGAGTGATCATTATTCACAACCGCTCACGGGGGAGAGGGGACTGGAGTGTGAGAGATCATTATTCACAACCGCTCACAGGGGGAAAGGGACTGGAATGTGAGAGATCATTATTCACAACCGCTCACAGGGGGAAAGGGGAGGGTGATCATTATGCACAACCACCGACGAGACTGAGAATCGGCCGCTTTATATAGGCTCCCAGCCTCTGGGTCCGGAAACTACGTCACAGCTTCGCGCGTGTAGTCCGCTACACACTAACTAGCTAAGTCAGCAAAATTCTCGCTCACAGTGCGCCCAGCGTGCACTAAACCACTGAACTCTGACTCGCTGGTAGTAACTAGCGATAGCGTTAGCAGAGGGCTCCTCTGCTACAATATATATACGAAATGCGATCTTCGTTTCACATGTTTTATTGTAGTTAGTATCGAGTGCGAGTGACTGTGCTTGTGTGTGTGAACTTGGCATCCTGACACGAGCAAACATTTACATACACATTCACCGGTCACACAAACATTGCACACGGTCAGCGACGCTACAGATTTTGGTGTCGAAGGCTGGGGGTGAGGCGACATTACATAATTTTGGTGTCAGAAGGGCGACATTACAAGTGAACCAGATTAGTATGCATAGAAAGGTCTTATCAGCAGCTACCTTTCTGTTAAATTTGTTGGTAAAGTTCTGCAAAAATCCTGATAAAACTAAAATTCTTAAAAAAAAAAAAAAAAGACGAAAAAACGGAAGAAAAAAATGAAGACATTTTTCACATCATTTGCCGATCTCTTGTAACCCTGGACTTTTTCAAGAGGTCATCCAAGTTAGCATGCATAGGAAGGTCTTACCATCAGATAGCTCTGTCCCAGGTTTAAGATGGAAGTTGTAAATAGTATTTTAGAAAAAACGAAATTGTCAGAAAATGGCTATTTGTTACCTATTTCCTAATCTCTTGTGACCCTTGACCTTTTAAGGGGTCATTCAAATTAGTAAGCATAGGAAGGTCTTACCATCAGGTATCTCTGTAGCAAGTTTGGGTTTGAAGTTGTGAATAGTACTTGAGAAAAAACATCTTTTGTCAAAATATGGCTATTTTTTTACCTATTTCCTGAGTTCTTTTGACTCTTGACCTTAAATTTTGATGGGTCAACCAAATTAGTATGCATAGAATGGTCTTACCATCAGGTATCTTTATACCAAGTTTGGGTTTGAAGTTGTGAATAGTATTTGAGAAAAAAATCAATTGTCAAAATATGGCAATTTTTTTTAATCTATTTCCTGATCCCTTGTGTCCTTGACCTTTAAGGGAGGTCACTCAGATTGGTATGTTTAGAAAGGTCTTGCCACAAAGTATCCTTGGGTCAAGTTTGAAGACTGTGGCTTGAATAGTCTCCGAGAAAATGCCAACGTTAAAGTTTACCACGGACAACAGCTGACGGAGGACAGACGGACAACCACTGGCCCAGAACATAGACTCACTTTTGCTTCGCAAATGTGAGCCCAAAAATGGACATGAATTTAAATAAGCGCATCTCTGACAAATTTTAAGATTTTGTCTTGAAAATATTAGACAAAGCTGTAGACATGATCCACAGTCTCGTTAAAAAATGACATGACATTCTTAAAATCAGACCGAGTTGATTAACCCTCATCATCCGGAATACACCAGTGTGTGAAATAAGTTTGACTAAAAAAGTTCAAGGGTAGTGCCAGAATAGCTTGGCGCCTCTAGGCGCCAAGCTATTCTGGCACTGCCCTTGAACTAAAGCCATTGGTCTATATCCTCATCTGTTAGTACTACAGTGTAGCTTGCATAGTTTTTTATTATGGCAGTGTATAGATTTGAAGCTTTTAGCCTCAGTATGATATGGGTTAAATTAAACTGTGGGTGAAACAAACCAACTTGGGTACCTGGTCCTTGGCCATGTATACAAATTGACTGTGTGTAATATAGTAATGAATTATTATCAATATAGTAATGAATTATCATCAATATATCAATATAGTAATGAATTATCATCAATATAGTAATGAATTATCATCAATATAGTAATGAATTATCATCAATATAGTAATGAATTATCATCAATATAGTAATGAATTATCATCAATATAGTAATGAATTATCATCATAAATAGTCCATTCACCCCTGCACTGCCTGTGCACGCAGATTGTGTTTTTGAAATATTTGGAACTTGAACATCAGAGATCCCCAGCAGTCAATGAAAGATGGATACAACACGGTTTCAGCAAGAGGTATAGATCCTCATGAGCCCCCGCGACTGCGGGGCTCATGAGGATCTATACCTCTTGCAGTTGGGAGGTGTTTAATTCTTCTCAGCAGTGAATGGGGAATGTATATACCACATTTACAAACCTTATCGCAGTGCGTGCCGACGACCAGAACGGGAGCCTTTGGAGCGTGAAAGGCCACGGAGCTGAGCCAAAATGACAACCCTGCGTGCTCGTAACCCAGGCGAATGTTCCATAGCAACAGGTAAACCGCCCGGTTTGAGAGGAAAAACTGCACAGAAGAGATCAGGGCATGTATGCACATAAGTGTGAATAGGCTGGATGTGGGGGCTATTCGCGAACAAGTTGAGGGGAGGCTGGTGAAACTTTTGTCAGACTTTCAGAATTCAAGGAAACTTTTCTATATTTTTTAAAACATGGAGGTCCATGTCGTTGTTCCTATTTTACCAGTGGAGCACACAGTCAATGAAAGATATCCTGTAAGAAATTATTTTTCCAATACATAGTGTTGAAGTCTGTTCATGAGCAGTGACCAACTCTCAGTGACCAGGACATCTTGTTTTTTTCTTGAAAATGCCAGTGACCACATAGCCAAGGTCAGTGTGTTCTACACAGAGGAGCAAAACATTCGTGCTCTTCCTTAACCATCATACAGTCCTTGCCGTGACCAATGCGCCTATTAGGTCTTCCCTAAACTGAAAAAGAGGCTGGCAGGATGGAGTTTTCCTACATCAAGGACCTAGCAAAAGCCATGAATTTACAAGTCCGACCCTGACCTTTATCAGAATACCGCATCATCCTCGAATTTCGCTCAACGTAGCTGAAAATTGCGCAAATATTAAGTAAATTGGGCCAACTCTTTTTGTTTTACGTCACAA
Source organism: Semisulcospira habei (assembly GCA_036245525.1). NCBI lineage: Eukaryota > Metazoa > Mollusca > Gastropoda > Semisulcospiridae > Semisulcospira > Semisulcospira habei. The sequence goes on from BTPG01000001.1 coordinate 181,944,800, forward strand.
CTATCACTACTTTTTGATCATACCTCGTATCACAGCGACAACAGCCAGTACTCTGTCATGTCATGCCATCAGCAAAAGGCAAGTGGCAGTAATAGCGCAAAACTGACAGAAGTTTCTCTCCAAAGTAGTCAGCCTTTCTCTATATATAACCCGTTCACCACTACTGAAAGTACTGCTGGGCAGAATTAGTTAGTTATTGGTGTTTAACGCCGAGCAGGCGACTAAGGCCATCTCACGGCGGTCTGCTGGGCAGAAACTGCACAAAACTACATATACTGATTTAACTCATTCAGTGCCAAGAAAATGTGAACACCGCCCAACTGCAAGAGGTATACATTCTCATGAGCTGCTGCAGTTGTGGGGGCTCATGGGGATCTCACCTCCTGCTGACACCAATCTGAATCCACATTCCTGGGACATGCAGAATTAACCCATTGTACTCCAAGACCGAAATCCCCAAATGTTGCCGTTGTCCTCTGAAGACTGCATTGCAGTGCAGGACACAGATCGACCATGATAGTTCAAGGGTGATACCAGAATAGCTTGGCGCCCATAGGCACCAAGCTATTCAGGCATCACCATTGAACTATCATGGTTGATCCTTATCTTGCTGTGGTGTGTCTGGGGTAGAATGAGTTAATGAAGATTACAGAGACACGGTCTGAACTGGCACTGAGGGGGTTAAATGACAACTTCACTGTACAAAATAATGAACTCTTCACAATATTGTTGGCTATCTCAGCCTATGCAATCAGCGTTTTTAAAATCTAATAATAATAATACCAGTTATTATATAGGCGGGTTTCCCAATTCTGCGAATTGGCTCAAAGCGCCACAAACTAAACCCAACATGCTTACGTGACACAAATACATTCACTCTGAAGACCAACACAGTACAAGACAAACGCAGGACATTTACGTGGTGCGAAGAGTCAGTTCAGCTATTGAGGTTTCGAAAATTTTGATCGCTTGTATTTTAAATTTATAAAGTCGCCTGAAACAAATACCAAAGTGGAGGGGGAGGAAGAGCCGGAGTACCCGGAGAAAGAACCCCCAACAGTCTGCCCGATTTAATGGTGACACTTGCTAGAGGAAAAAAGTGTGACGCCGGAACCCGGTATCGAACCTCGCACCATTAGCATTGGTGGCAGGCGCCTTAACCACTGCGCCACAGACCGCATCTAGTCTGTACTGTCTACTGGCTGCTACTTACCGTCTTAACCCATTCAGCCCTGAAGCACTGCAGCAGGAGATGGATCGACCATGATAATTCACAGCGCCAAGCTAATCTGGCACTGCCCTTGAATTATCGTGGTCGATCCATCTCCTGCAACTGGTGCATGGTCATTAGAAGACGCCTAAAAAATTTGGGAAATAAGGCCGTTGGGCTGAAAGAGTTAACCCTATTGGTAGTGGCTTTATGTTGGAATGATTCCAGCATGGGATCATAGCAGGAACTGCCGTGACAAAAACTGCTACCAAGAGCCTAGGGGTGAATACAGTAAAATACCCAGAATGACCAGTTAACATGAACACTGAATGCAGGGATTGTGACTCTTGTGACTTACCGGTCACACTACAGCCAGCCAGAGGGTCTTGTGACTTACCGGTCACACTACAGCCAGCCAGAGGGTCTTGTGACTTACCGGTCACACTACAGCCAGCCAGAGGGTCTTGTGACTTACCGGTCACACTACAGCCAGCCAGAGGGTCTTGTGACTTACCGGTCACACCACAGCCAGCCAGAGGGTCTTGTGACTTACCGGTCACACTACAGCCAGCCAGAGGATCTTGTGACTTACCGGTCACACTACAGTCAGCCAGAGGGTCTTGTGACTTACCTGCACACTACAGCCAGCCAGAGGGTCTTGTGACTTACCGGTCACACTACAGCCAGCCAGAGGGTCTTGTGACTTACCGGTTACACTACAGCCAGCCAGAGGGTCTTGTGACTCACCGGTCACACTACAGCCAGCCAGAGGGTCTTGTGACTCACCGGTCACACTACAGCCAGCCAGAGGGTCTTGTGACTTACCGGTCACACTACAGACAGCCAGAGGGTCTTGTGACTTACCGGTCACACTACAGCCAGCCAGAGGGTCTTGTGACTTACCGGTCACACTACAGCCAGCCAGAGGGTCTTGTGACTTACCGGTCACACTACAGCCAGCCAGAGGGTCTTGTGACTTACCGGTCACACCACAGCCAGCCAGAGGGTCTTGTGACTTACCGGTCACACCACAGCCAGCCAGAGGATCTTGTGACTTACCGGTCACACTACAGTCAACCAGAGGGTCTTGTGACTTACCTGCACACTACAGCCAGCCAGAGGGTCTTGTGACTTACCGGTCACACTACAGCCAGCCAGAGGGTCTTGTGACTTACCGGTCACACTACAGCCAGCCAGAGGGTCTTGTGACTTACCGGTCACACTACAGCCAGCCAGAGGGTCTTGTGACTTACCAGTCACGCTACAGCCAGCCTGAGGGTCTTGTGACTTACCGGCCACGCTACAGCCAGCCAGAGGGTCTTGTGACTTACCGGTCACACTACAGCCAGCCAGAGGGTCTTGTGACTTACCGGTCACACTACAGCCAGCCAGAGGGTCTTGTGACTTACCGGTCACACCACAGCCAGCCAGAGGGTCTTGTGACTTACCGGTCACACCACAGCCAGCCAGAGGGTCTTGTGACTTACCGGTCACACCACAGCCAGCCAGAGGATCTTGTGACTTACCGGTCACACTACAGTCAGCCAGAGGGTCTTGTGACTTACCTGCACACTACAGCCAGCCAGAGGGTCTTGTGACTTACCGGTCACACTACAGCCAGCCAGAGGGTCTTGTGACTTACCGGTCACACTACAGCCAGCCAGAGGGTCTTGTGACTTACCGGTCACACTACAGCCAGCCAGAGGGTCTTGTGACTTACCGGCCACACTACAGCCAGCCAGAGGGTCTTGTGACTTACCGGTCACACTACAGCCAGCCAGAGGGTCTTGTGACTCTTACCGGTCACACTACAGCCAGCCAGAGGGTCTTGTGACTTACTGGTCACACCACAGCCAGCCAGAGGGTCTTGTGACTCACCGGTCACACCACAGCCAGCCAGAGGGTCTTGTGACTTACCGGTCACACCACAGCCAGCCAGAGGATCTTGTGACTTACCGGTCACACTACAGTCAGCCAGAGGGTCTTGTGACTTACCGGTCACACTACAGCCAGCCAGAGGGTCTTGTGACTTAGGTGACCTATCTGACCTGGTGTGTATGTAGTGACATGACTCTATCTGACCTGGGGTGTATGTAGTGACATGACTCTATCTGACCTGGGGTGTATGTAGTGACATGACTTGTGTACATAGTCCTGTCACTGACCTGGTGTGTATGTAGTCACGTGACTCGATCTGACCTGGTTTGTATAGTCAGGTGACTATCTGACCTGGTGTGTATAGTCCTGTCACTGACCTGTTGTGTATGTAGTCACGTGACTCGATCTGACCTGGTTGGTATAGTCAGGTGACTATCTGACCTGGTGTGTACATAGTCCTGTCACTGACCTGGTGTGTATTATAGTAGACAGTCTGTCCAGCAAAGTCCCACACACTGTACTGCAGGGGATCCTGCTCCCCCTGTATTGGCACATTCCACTGGCCGATGCTGATACCATCCGTGATCATCTCATCGTAGTCATGCTCCACGTGGAATGTATTTTTTGTCAGCGCTCGCACAAGGCTGCACACATAAAGCAAAGCAAAATGTCTCTTCCACTTTCAATGACCACAGTGCACTATAATACCATGGCAAAGACAGTTAATTAATGAGAACAGTTAATTAATGAGGACACTTAATTAGGAGGACAGTTCATTAGGAGAACAGTTAATTAGTGAGGACAGTTCATTAGAAAGACAGTTCATTAGTGAGGACAGTTAATTGGGAGAATTGGGAAAAGCGCCTAAATAATAACCAGTATTATTATTATTAATTAGTGAGGACAGTCAATTAGGAGGACAGTTAATTAGGAGGACAGTTAATTAGAGAGGACAGTTAATTAAGATGACAGTTAATTAGGATGACAGTTAATTAGGATGACAGTTAATTAGGATGACAGTTAATTAGGATGACAGTTAATTAGGGAGGACAGTTAATGCGGATGACAGTTAATTAGGCAGGACAGTTAAGAAGGGAGGACAGTTAATTAGGATGACAATTAATTATGGAGGACAGTAAATTAGTGAGGACATTTTATTAGAGAGGATAGATAATTAGCATGACAGTAAATTAGTGAGGACAGTTAATTAGAGAGGACAGTTAATTAATGAAAAAGACAGTTAATCAGGATGACTGTTAACCAGGGAGGACAGTTAACCCTTATCATTCGGAATACACCAGTGTGTGAAATAAGTGTGAATAAAATTGTTCAAGGGTAGTGCCAGAATAGCTTGGCGCCTCTAGGCGCCAAGCTATTCTGGCACCATCCTTGAACTAAAGCCATTGGTCTATATCCTTATCAGTAAGTAATATAATGTAGCTTGCATATTTGGCAGTGTACAAATTTAAAGCTTTTAGCCTCAGTATGATATGGGTTAATTAGGCAGGACAGTGAGGTCAGTTAATTAGGACAGTTAATTAGGACCAAAGATTAGTGAGGACAGTTAATTAGTGAGGACAGTCAATTAGGAGGATAGTTAATTAGGGGAGGACAGTTAATTAGGACAGTTAATTAGTGAGGACAGTTAATTATGGTGACAGTTAATTAGTGTGGATAGTTGATTAATGAAGACAGTAATTCAGAGGCCTCCCAGGCCTATGTAATACCTGGAGGTAGTCCGACATGCAGTAATGATGACAACATTGATGACAATGCTGATGACAAATATGTAAACGACAGTAATGATAATGACAAATGAATACCTGCTTTTCCCTGCCACTCCCAGAGCCAACCTATATCCAGTCATAGTCTGAACCCCTTGACTGCTGAGAAAATGCCAATATCTATAAGAGATATAGATCCTCATGAGCCCCCACAGGTACAGGAGCTCATGACAATCATGACAATCTGTGGCTTTTGCTGATGCCACTGTGAATCAATGTTTCTGGAATAAGACTGGGGCTCCTTGGCGCTGAATTAACAAAGATTTCAGAAACATTGGCAGTGAAGGGGGTTAAAGCCACAACCAGTGCATACAAACCTAACACCGCATTTCAATACCAGCTGTCAATGTTTAACCCATTACATCCTGAGGCTGATTTTTAAAAAATTTGCTTATTGTCCTATGAAGGCTACAGTACAGCTTAGGAGATCAACCATGTTAGTTCAAGGGTGGTGCCAGAATAGCTTGGCGCCTGAGGTGCCAAGCTATTCTGGCACCACCCTTGAACTATCATAGTCAAATTTATTTCAAGCAGTTGGTGTATCAGAATGATAAGGGTTAACTCATTCAGCCCGGTGCACGTATTTCCCAAATTTCGGAGGCGTCATGCCTAACGACCATGCACCCGTTGCAGGAGATAGATCGACCATGATAACTCAAGGGTAGTGCCAGATTAGCTTGGCGCCGTCAGACGCCAAGCTAATCTGGCACTATCCTTGAATTATCATGGTCGATCTATCTCCTGCTGTAGTGCATCAGGGCTGAATGAGTTAAGCATCAGGCTGCTAGCGCTGCTACCCCACGCCCAACGGTCGGTTGCTGCGTCTTCAAGAATGTAACAATGAAGACGACTCTGACGACAGCTACAACCACGACATACCTGGTTTTTCCCGCCCCTCCTAGGCCAACCATCATGAGTTTGGTGCGTTTGCAGGGAACTGATCCCATCTGCAGTCGTTTGAGATACCCGTGCACAGCGTGGAACCCTCGCTTCACAATCTCTTTCGGCGGAGTCTTCAAGGACAGGCAGTCACGCAGATGCAGCTCTGTGGACCAATCAATCATACCACTTAACCCTCTTGCTGCCAGTGGCCATGACTAACCCCTTGACTGCCGAGAGAAAGTGAACGCAACCCAACTGTTTGCAAGAGACATTGATCCTCATAAGCCCCTGCAGTTGTACGCGGGCCAACGGCGGCTGATGTCGGCCCGATGACTTACCATGCACCGCGTGTCTTACTGGCTCTGATGATGTCGGCCCGATGACTTACCGCGCACCGCATGTCTTACTGGCTCTGATGACGTCGGCCCGATGACTTACCGCGCACCGCGTGTCTTACTGGCTCTGAGGACGTCGGCCTGATGACTTACCAGGCACCGCGTGTCTTACTGCCTCTGATGACGTCGGCCAGATGACTTACCGTGCACCGCGTGTCTTACTGGCTCTGATGATGTCGGCCCGATGACTTACCAGCACACCACGTGTCTTACTGGCTCTGATGACGTCGGCCCGATGACTTACCATGCACCGCGTGTCTTACTGGCTCTGATGACGTCGGCCCGATGACTTACCGCGCACCGCGTGTCTTACTGGCTCTGATGATGTCGGCCTGATGACTTACCGCGCACCGCATGTCTTACTGGCTCTGATGATGTCGGCCCGATGACTTACCGTGCACCGTGTGTCTTACGGGCTCTGATGATGTCGGCCTGATGACTTACCACGCACCGCGTGTCTTACTGGCTCTGATGATGTTGGCCCGATGACTTACCATGCACCGCATGTTTTACTGGCTCTGATGACGTCAGCCCGATGACTTACCGCGCACCGCATGTCTTACTGGCTCTGATGACGTCAGCCCGATGACTTACCGCGCACCGCGTGTCTTACTGGCTCTGAAGTGGAAGAACGAAACATGGGTTGTTATGGTAGAATCTTTCCAATTTGCTATTCCTGATATGTTCCCGCTCGCCTTTAGAAAAATCAAGATGGGATAACCCACAAAGTCCCTTCTATATGAGAGCCGTCCTTGCTGTCAACGGTCTCTACCTTTTGTCTTTGACCCGATTCTGATGTTAAATTATCTCCTATTGAAAAAGTCCCGCAGATCTGCCAATGCGTCAGTGAGTTCTATAAGGGGAGCAGGACATACGTGTCATTGATTTGTCAAACGTCATTTGTCATGACGTATGTTTTAGATTTTACGTAATTTTATATTTTACCCGATATGAGTTTCACTTTCACTTCATAGGCTTGAGAAAATGGTGACAAAACTAGAACTTCACGGTACAATTTCAGTCTTGCTATAATGTGTGTGAAAGCAGGTTGACTTTATGCAGTTGTAAAGAAATAATCATATTTCGTCAGGATCCCACCCACGACTAAATTTGAAGCGTGGCATTTCCATGGTGTTGGCGGACAGACAATTAGCCATTTGCCACAGCACAAGCCAGCTGCACTGAACGCATTGGCCCAATGTTGTTTTCCTTCAAATCTGTGGAAACAATATCTGGTTTGAACTTTGATACAGGCCCACACAGCCTGGCAGGCCACTCACCAGTATACAGGCCCACACAGCCTGGCAGGCCACTCACCAATATACAGGCCCACACAGCCAGGCAGGCCACTCACCAGTATACAGGCCCACACAGCCTGGCAGGCCACTCACCAATATACAGGCCCACACAGCCTGGCAGACCACTCACCAATATACAGGCCCACACAGCCTGGCAGGCCACTCACCAGTATACAGACCCACACAGCCTGGCAGGCCACTCACCAGTATACAGGCCCACACAGCCTGGCAGGCCACTCACCAATATACAGGCCCACACAGCCTGGCAGGCCACTCACCAATATACAGGCCCACACAGCCTGGCAGGCCACTCACCAATATACAGGCCCACACAGCCTGGCAGACCACTCACCAGTATACAGGCCCACACAGCCTGGCAGGCCACTCACCAATATACAGGCCCACACAGCCTGGCAGGCCACTCACCAGTATACAGGCCCACACAGCCTGGCAGGCCACTCACCAATATACAGGCCCACACAGCCTGGCAGGCCACTCACCAATATACAGGCCCACACAGCCTGGCAGGCCACTCACCAATATACAGGCCCACACAGCCTGGCAGACCACTCACCAGTATACAGGCCCACACAGCCTGGCAGGCCACTCACCAGTATACAGACCCACACAGCCTGGCAGGCCACTCACCAGTATTCAGGCCCACACAGCCTGGCAGGCCACTCACCAATATACAGGCCCACACAGCCTGGCAGGCCACTCACCAATATACAGGCCCACACAGCCTGGCAGGCCACTCACCAGTATTCAGGCCCACACAGCCTGGCAGGCCACTCACCAGTATACAGACCCACACAGCCTGGCAGGCCACTCACCAATATACAGGCCCACACAGCCTGGCAGGCCACTCACCAATATACAGGCCCACACTGCCAGGCCACTCACCAGTGTACAGGCCCACACAGCCTAGCAGGCCACACTGTTGAGATCACTGACGGGTATACAGACCCACCCAGCCTGGCAGGCCACACTGTTGAGATCGCTGACCGGTATACAGACCCACACAGCCTGGCAGGCCACACTGTTGAGATCGCCGACGGGTTAGTGCAGCAGTTTCGGGTAAAGCGAGTTGTGGTCATAGCTACCAGGCCTAGATTTGTGCCAGAAGGATCCAGAAATATGAAGTCTTAACCCATATCATACTGAGGTTAAAAGCTTCCAATGTGTATCCTGCCATATGCATGCTACATTATAGTACTTACAGATAAGGACATAGACCAAAGGCTTTAGTTCAAGGGCGGTGCCAGAATAGCTGGGCGTCCAAGGACAGACAGAAAAGTCACTTAGTAGGCAAAGAGTTAAAATGACCTTTAAGTGGGAGGGTGGAGAGTTCTGTGGACAAAGTCTCCAGCTTGGGGCATCCCGTCAGGCTCAGCACAGTAAGCTTGGTCAGCGACTTGACGTCATCCGGCACCGTCACAAAGGCCTGGAAACTCAGGTCCAGTTTGATTAGTTCTGTCAGCGACTTGATTACACTAGGAAGGCTGGAGCCTGAAAAAAACACACCCAAACATCATGAACAACAAGGACTGAAGGCCAGCCAAATAAACAACAAAAACATTAACAAGGACTGAAGGTCAGCCAAATAAACAACAAAAAACATGAACAAGAAGGGCTGAAAGTCAGCCAAATAAACAGCAAAAACATTAGCAAGAGGCAAATTTTACTGAGTGATGGGTACGATGAACCGATTTCAATCTATTTCAAGACACATTTCCATATGGCCGTAGAGTTTAACCCCTTCACTGCCAACGGACGCAGACTGTTCCTGCAAACCTTGTTAACCCTTTGGCAGTTGGTATCAGTTTTCTGTCACTATGATTTCTACAGGACAATGGTACAATATGATACGAATATCTTAATTGGCCCAAAATGGAAAATTTGTTTACAGCGGAATTCTTAACTCATTCAGCCCGACGCACGTATTTCGAACATTTTGGAGGCTTCATCTAACGACTAAACACCTGTTGCAGGAGATGGATCGACCATGATAATTCAAAGGTAGTGCTAGATTAGCTTGATGCTGACAGGCGCCAAGCTAATCTGGCACTACCCTTGAATTATCATGGTCAACCTATCTCCTGCTGTAGTGCGTCAGGGCTGAATGGGTTAAAACAGACGCAAAAACAAATGTGAACATAAAACAAATAAATACATTTGACTGACTGGAACACACCCACCTATTACAGTGAGAATGTGCACATAAATAACATCACAACCATCTGTAATGTTAATTTTCACCTAGAAAGAAAACATGCTTAAAATCTGAGACGACACTACCTTATCTATCTATCTTGCCGACCGTTGGGGCACCACTGATGACGTGGCAACCAGCTCCCTCCTTTCCTCTCTGTTCTCTGCCATTCTTAGCGTATCGCCCAGCTTCAGTCCTGTCCACTCTGAGATATTGTCCTCCCATCATTTCCTCTGTCTTCCTCCTTGCACAGTGCCTTGCAGGATTGTTTTGGCAAGCTCTGCTGAACGCGTGACATGCCCATACCACTTCAGTTTGCGTTTTTTCATATTGGCTAATGGGTCTTCATAGGGCCCGATGGCTTGCCTGATTCTGCTTCCCACTTCCTCGTTCGTGATGTGATCTCTGTATGAAATGCAAAGCAGCCTTCGAAAACATCTCATTTCAGTAGCTTGTATCCTCCTTTCAAGGTCTGCTGTGAGGGTCCATGACTCACAGGCATACAAGAACACTGCGATGACTAAGGAGCGCATCAGTCTGATCTTGGAGCAGAGTGTGATGTTTCTGTCCTTCCATATGGTCTTCAATCTTGTCAGTGCTGTTGTTGCCTGCGCGATCCTGGACAGTATTTCTGGTTTTGATCCCTCATCTGTCACAATGGCTCCTAAGTATTGAATTTATTAACCGTTTCCAGTTTTTGGCTTCCAATCATGACGTCAGTGCCAATGCCACTGGTGTTATTGGTCATCAGTTTGGTCTTCTCTGCACTGATTTCCATCCCATACACAATGGCTGTACTGTCCAGCCTTTCCACAAGCTGAGCTAGCTCCTTCTCTGTTCCTGCAAGGCCATCAATGTCGTCCGCAAAGCACAAGTTTGTGATTGTTCTGCCTCCAATACTGACAGTTCCTTCATGATCTTTCAGAGTGTCCGTCATGATTTTTTTCCAGGAAGATGTTGAAAAGAGTAGGTGAGAGCAAGCAGCCTTGTCTGACTCCGACTGTAGTCCTAAACCAGTTTCCTATGTTGCCGTTGAAGCAGACTGCGCTAGTGGCCTTGTTGTAAAGGTTTGATATGACTTATACCAGCCAAACACACACAACATTACCTGCCTCTTCAGCAAATTCATAGACCCGAGGCTGACATCTTGACCGTCTTCAAATGATCCCATGACTATAGGTCTATGGCATGATAACGACTATGTTTTCTATTGCCATTTGACGCGGGACATAGGAATAATGGTTTGATGTTTGTTTACACACACACACACACACACACAAACACACACACACACACACATACACAAATCATCACACACACCACAGGTAACAGAAGCTATAATGAGTATAAATTTGTATCGACTTGTATGAGTATACATTAATATCACAGTCGTTGAAAATATAACAAAACTACGAAAAATTAAATTAAAGCCTGTATTAATATCCCCAATGTTCACATCGCCGAAGTTTACTTTGTGAAATGGACATCGCCAAGCTTTTACATCTCAATAGAAGTTTAATTTGTGAAATGGACATCACCAAGCTCTTGCATCTCAATAGAAGTTTAATTTGTGAAATGGACATCGCCAAGCTTTTGAATCTCAATAGAAGTTTACTTTGTGAAATGGACATCACCAAGCTTTTACATCTCAATAGAATTTTTCTTTGTGAAATGGACATTGACAAGCTTTTACATCTCAATAGAAGTTTAATTTGTGAAATGGACATCGCCAAGCTCTTGCATCTCAATAAGTCAAAGCCTTCTCACTGCCGCTGCCCAGTCAGGGTTGCCATATTTTGGTGCATTCCCAAGCACGCCAGCTTGGTTTCAATTTCTCTCCATGATTCTACCCATACTATCACATTTTGTGTTATGTTTTGGTGTGGAGTGATTACGTTAGATATATAACCCCTACATATACCTCTATTGTTGTGTAAGCCTCTCATTTTTATCAATCTGCTTTTTGTATTCAGCAGTCTAACGTTGTAGTCTGATCTTGAAGTCTGCTGAAAGCATCTGCAAACCAACTGTTGATTTCCCTTGGCCCTGGCCATTTTACTTCAAGGTATCCAGCATCAGTCATATTCCATTCTAAACACTACATGACAAAAATCACAAAAGTCACTAAAGATAATTCCTCAGCAGTAACAGAGACGTATTTCACTGAAAATGCCATGCAGCTGACCCACTCGCCATTTAAGTGTCCCTTGTTTGAATAGACTCAGTCTGACCAACCAATCAGAAGTGGCGAAGGCTGTAGGAACTTCGATGAGCAGTTTCCGTGATGTTCAAAGCAATTTAACAGCTTTGCCAAAGTGACCAAAGTAGTTTCACCGAAGTCTCCTGTGTGCCCTTTGGACATTTCGCGAAGAAAAACTTCGACATATTAAGATGCAGCCTGGCCATCTACAGAAAAGAGGGTTCATGTAGCAACGAGGACAGGTGCTCATGGAAAGCCATGTCTCCAGCATGGGCTTGCAAGTGGCTACATAAAAAACCCGTCAGACACGTGCATGTCTATTAACTCATTCAGTCCGACGAACGTATTTCCCAGATTTTGGAGGCGTCATCTAACGACTATGCGCCTGTTGCAGGAGATGGATTGACCATGATAATTCAAGAATTATCATGATTGACCCATTTCCTGCTGTAGCGCGTCAGGGCTGAGTGGGGTAACAGGAAAGAAACATGCTTTTGTAAACTGTTTGGACCTAATATTCTTAAGCGTGTTTCATGCATTTTCAAATGGCAGGCAGTCACCCTCAATACGGAACATAATCACTCACCAGGGATTTTGCCCACCTGCCCTAGGCGAGGAAAGCGAGCGACAAGTTTCTGATTGAGTTCCACGATACCCTCATTGTTCAGCTGCCCTGCCCCTTCCTTGTCAACCATTGAAAACACTGCCGTCAACTCCTGTCATAAAAAACAAAGGAATTCTGTCAGTGTGGCAAAAGTCAAGGTAAGACAACATATACATATGCCCATGCATAGAGTTCACACAGGGTTTTTCTATGTTACGGTCTTGTCAGCGGTTTGTCTTGTGACAAATATGCCGGGTAGGCATGAGGCCACGTGCAATCATAGGGGAAGCGTTTTGCACAGGGGTTTTAGTGAGAGTTCAGGTGAACAGATCTGTAGGGAATTCAGTACGGGCTACTCTGTCAGTGTGGACGGACGTATGTTAGATATACTAGCCGTATTCCAAGACTCTGAAAGCTAGAATTCAGGTATGTTTCTATGTGTATGTTTCCATATGTATGTTTCTATATGTATGTGTTTATATGTATGTGTCTATATGTTTCTATATGTATGTTTCTATATGTATGTTTCTATATGTATGTCTATATGTATGTGTCTATATGTATGTGTCAATATGTATGTTTCTATGTGTATGTGTCTATGTGTATGTTTCTATATGTATGTGTCTATATGTATGTGTCTATATGTATGTTTCTATATGTATGTGTCTATATGTATGTGTCTATATCTATGTTTCTATATGTATGTGTCTATATGTATGTTTCTATATGTATGTGTCTATATGTATGTTTCTATATGTATGTGTCTATATGTATGTGTCTATATGTATGTGTCTATATGTATGTTTCTATATGTATGTGTCTATATGTATGTGTCTATATCTATGTTTCTATATGTATGTGTCTATATGTATGTTTCTATATGTATGTGTCTATATGTATGTTTCTATATGTATGTGTCTATATGTATGTTTCTATATGTATGTGTCTATATGCTATATGTATATGTATGTGTCTATATGTATGTTTCTATATGTATGTGTCTATATGCTATATGTATGTGTCTATATGTATGTTTCTATATGTATGTGTCTATATGTATGTTTCTATATGTATGTGTATATATGTATGTTTCTATATGTATGTGTCTATATGTATGTTTCTATATGTATGTGTCTATATGTATGTGTCTATATCTATGTTTCTATATGTATGTTTCTATATGTATGTGTCTATATGTATGTTTCTATATGTATGTGTCTATATGTATGTTTCTATATGTATGTGTCTATATGCTATATGTATGTGTCTATATGTATGTTTCTATATGTATGTGTCTATATGTATGTTTCTATATGTATGTGTATATATGTATGTTTCTATATGTATGTGTCAATATGTATGTTTCTATGTGTATGTGTCTATGTGTATGTTTCTATATGTATGTGTCTATATGTATGTGTCTATATGTATGTTTCTATATGTATGTGTCTATATCTATGTTTCTATGTGTATGTGTCTATATGTATGTTTCTATATGTATGTGTCTATATGTATGTTTCTATATGTATGTTTCTATATGTATGTGTCTATATGTATGTGTCTATATGTATGTGTCTATATGTATGTTTCTATATGTATGTGTCTATATGTATGTGTCTATATGTATGTGTCTATATGTATCTGTCTATATGTATGTGTCTATATGTATGTGTCTATATGTATGTGTCTATATGTATGTGTCTACATGTATGTGTCTATACGTATGTGTCTATATGTATGTTTATATATGTATGTGTCTATATGTATTTGCCTATATGTATGTTTATATATGTATATGTCTATATGTATGTGTCTATATGTATGTTTCTATATGTATGTTTCTATATGTATGTGTCTAAATGTATGTGTCTATATGTATGTTTCTATATGTATGTGTCTATATGTATGTGTCTATATGTATGTTTCTATATGTATGTGTCTATATGTATGTGTCTATATGTATGTTTATATATATATACATGTCTATATGTATGTGTCTATATGTATGTGTCTATATGTATGTGTCTATATGTATGTGTCTATATGTATATTTCTATATGTATGTTTATATATGTATGTGTCTATATGTATGTGTCTATATGTACGTGTCTATATGTATGTGTCTATATGTATGTGTCTATATGTATGTGTCTATATGTATGTTTATATATGTATGTGTCTATATGTATGTGTCTATATGTATGTTTCTATATTATGTTTCTATATGTATGTGTCTATATGTATGTGTCTATATGTATGTTTATATATGTATGTGTCTATATGTATGTTTCTATATGTATGTGTCTATATGTATGTGTCTATATGTATGTTTATATATGTATGTGTCTATATGTATGTTTCTATATTATGTTTCTATATGTATGTTTATATATGTATGTGTCTATATGTATTTGCCTATATGTATGTTTATATATGTATATGTCTATATGTATGTGTCTATATGTATGTTTCTATATGTATGTTTCTATATGTATGTGTCTAAATGTATGTGTCTATATGTATGTGTCTATATGTATGTTTATATATGTATGTGTCTATATGTATGTGTCTATATGTATGTTTATATATATATACATGTCTATATGTATGTTTCTATATGTATGTTTCTATATTATGTTTCTATATTATGTTTCTATATGTATGTGTCTATATGTATGTGTCTATATGTATGTTTATATATGTATGTGTCTATATGTATGTTTCTATATTATGTTTCTATATGTATGTGTCTATATGTATGTGTCTATATGTATGTTTATGTATGTGTCTATATGTATGTTTCTATATTATGTTTCTATATGTATGTGTCTATATGTATGTGTCTATATGTATGTTTATATATGTATGTGTCTATATGTATGTGTCTATATGTATGTGTCTATATGTATGTTTATATATGTATTATTTATAGCTACTGAGTTAAGATAGTATGCGTTTGTAAGAGTTAATTCGGTTGTGTAGTGTCGACTGGTTTGGTTCAGTTGTGTTGGTTTGGACTTTGTTGAGACAACCGGTGATGTTCCTAGGTAGTTATTTGCCGAGATGGATAACTAAGGAATGTGAGGTATGTATGCCTAAGTCATTATGAAGGTAGTACGTGGTTAAGTGTAGTCTTTTCCAATGTAGCAGTCCTTTTTGGTCTGGATTGCTTTTTCCAATGTATGGAATAATATATGGCGAGCGTTAGGTTATAGTCTGTTTCAATGTAGTGACAGAGTTGCGGGGTGTTGCAAAGGTAGTTCGGGTTATGAAGCACGTGTGTGTGTGAATGAACGTGTGTGAGTTATGTGTATCAGCCACGTTACGTAATGTACCTCATATCATCCAATATGTGTGTGCTTAGCAAGTGTTATGATATTAGGACTTTATTGTACAGAGCTCTTGTGTGGAGCGGAGTGACGGACGCCGAGACGTCAGTCAACAGAGGCTACCGCCAAGTGACCTACTGCGAGATCATTTCTTCACTCAGGGAGTGAGCGACCGGTGCCGAGACACCCGGGTCAGCAGGGACTGCGCTACAGAGCGAGTCAGGAGGATGTCCACGGTACGAGAAACGGGACGACGGGGAAGCGTGCGATGAAAGACCTACACGCCTAGGCCTGGGAGGACAGAACGTTACCAAGCAAAAACACCAGTAAAACAGGTTGGATTGTGAGAGACAATTACCTAGCCTGGCGTTTACATTGTGTATGTGTATGCGGTGTTGATGTGCTTGTAGTGAGAAGGGGTGGTGTACATAATCAATTGAGTGTTTTTGTTGTTCTGTTTATATAAAGGTCCATAGGAGAAATATGAGTTTTGTCGCGTGAATGCGCCCGACTGAGTCAGTGGCGGTGTATGTGTCTGTTGTGCAAGAGTCTGTACGTGTGACTGTGCGAGTCTGCGTGCGTTACACAGGCTCATGGGAACTTTTGCTTTTTGCTGAAAGAAGTTTCTTCATTTACATCCTTTACTACAGCTTTAACTAATTCCCGCATGACCTTACAATATCAGCTATTATAGCTTTAACTAATTCCCACATGACCTTATAATATCAGCTATTACAGCTTTAACTAATTCCCACATGCCCTTATAATATCAGCTATTACAGCTTTAACTAATTCCCACATGACCTGATTATATCAGCTATTACAGCTTTAACTAATTCCCACATGACCTGATTATATCAGCTATTATAGCTTTAACTAATTCCCACATGCCCTTATAATATCAGCTATTACAGCTTTAACTAATTCCCACATGACCTGATTATATCAGCTATTACAGCTTTAACTAATTCCCACATGACCTTATAATATCAGCTATTACAGCTTTAACTAATTCCCGCATGACCTTATAATATCAGCTATTACAGCTTTAACTAATTCCCACATGACCTTATAATATCAGCTATTACAGCTTTAACGAATTCCCACATGCCCTTATAATATCAGCTATTACAGCTTTAACTAATTCCCACATGACCTGATTATATCAGCTATTACAGCTGTAACTAATTCCCACATGACCTGATTATATCGGCTATTACAGCTTCAACTAATAAACACATGACCTTATATTTATCTTCTATCACATCTTTTTACTGAAACACCTATTTGTCACTTGTTTGCTCAGCATGGAGAGGTACCAAGGACTTTCACTGAAACACCTATTTATCAATATTATTGTTTGCTCAGCAAGGAGAGGAACCATGGACTTTTTATCACCTATTTATCAACTGCAGGATTGTTAACTCTTGGCTGTCTGTAGCTCTTTTTGTTGCAATGATTCTTGCAGGAATCACCGTGACAAAAGTGCTATGAACTGCAAAAGGGTTAGTCCCTTTGTGCATGCAGTTTTCAGTACTGTGAACAGTGCTGGTGACACAAAGGATTAAACCATTTAGTCCTGACACACTAGCAGGAGACAGATCGACCTTGAATTATTATAGTCAATCCGTCTCCTGCAACTCATCTATTGTTGTTTGGTGACAACTCCAAATTTGGAAAATGCGGCTGTGGGTTAAATGGGTTAACCCATTCAGCCCTGACGCACTACAGCAGGAGATGGGTCGACCATAATAATTCATGGGTAGTGCCTGTCGGCGCCAAGCTAATCTGGCACTGCCCTTGAATTATCATGGTTGATCCATCTCCTGCTACTGGTGCATAGTCGTTAGATGACGCCTCCCAAATTTGGGAAATACGGCCGTCGGGCTGAAGGAGTTAAAGAGTTTTTCACCTGTTGTGTGAGAGAAGACATGGCTGTTGACTTCTGTGCAAAATTCAGGAATGCCGTGAGTGAAAGACCAGCGCTTGTGGAGGTCAAGGGAGGCAACAAAGGCACACCAGCCAGATTTAACACCGTCAGAGGCAGCTGCGCCAACTTGTCAGGCAAGGTCGTGAGGACGTTATGATTCAGTGACAACTTTTGCAGCTTGAGCCCGAGAAGCAAGTCGAGTGATTTCACCGTTCCGATGTTGTCAGCCGTTAACTCAGCGAAGTCTGCGCCCAGTTTGCTCAGCGTCGGTGGCAGCTGGTTTAATGGATTGTTGGAGATGTTAAGAGAGATGAGGCTAGGCTGTAAGTTGTCCGTCAACTCAATGGATTTCAGCTGATTGCCACTCACGTCTAGAACAGCCAGCATCCTGCAGGAGAGAAAACAATCATCTTTGCGTTATGAAATTTTCATCTCACCATGGTCAACGTTTTCACAAAATGATGTGTGCACTTGAAATGACAATCACCTTTACATTATGAAATGTTCAGCTTCAGGGCTAAAGTTTTCACAAAATGATGTAAACACTTGATGGTTGGTTGTACATTGCTTAATGTCCCGACAGCAACAAGACTTTCTCAGGACGTGCCTGCACTGCTTGTTTAAAAAAAAAAAAAACTAAATGGATTGAATGTATGTCACCAGCCGGTTTAATACGCTAAATAAACCTAAGACCATTTAGCAACACATATCCAATATCAAGAGCTAATAATAATAATAAATAATAATACCGTTATTATATAGGCGCTTTTTCTCAATTTTTAGGCGAATCGACTCAAAGCGCCGCGAACTGAAACCCAACATGCACATTCACGTAACAGACACGGATTTACGCCATTTAAGACAAACACAGTACAAGACAGACGAAGAGCCAGTTCAGCTACTGAAGTTACAGAGATTTTTAATCGCTTGTATTTTAAATTTGTAAAGTGGCCTGAAACCTGTACCAAAGTGTGGGGGGTGGGGGGTGGGGTGGGGGGGGGGTGGAAGATTGATTGTACATTGCTTAACGTCCCGACAGCAACAAGGCTTTCTCAGGACGTGCCTGCACTGCTTGTGAAAAAAAATAAATAAATAAACAGAAAATTGAATGTATGTCGCCAGCCGGTCAAATACGTTAAATAAACCTACAACATGGGGCCTAAATAAAGCTAAGACCATTTAGCAACACACATCCAATATCAAGAGCTACAGGCAGTGCAGACAGTAGGGAGAGTTTTAAAAAGGCAAATACAGGTGAATGGACAAAGGGTAGACAGAAACACATGCCCCAGAATAGAGAGAAAAACCCACCCTGTGGGGCTGACCAGGGTGACCCTGGGAACTAAAAAATACCTAACCCCACCCAAGTCCCCCAAGGCAGACCCGGGTGGGGTAGGGGGTGGAAGAACCGGAGTACCCGGAGAAAGAACCCCTGACGGTCCGCCCGAATTAACGGTGACACTTACCAGAGGAGAAAAGTCCGACGCCGGAACCCGGTATCGAACCTCGCACCTTTGGCATTGGTGGTAGGCGCCTTAACCACTGCGCCACGGACCGCTACAGGCAGCGCAGACAGTAGGGAGAGTTTAAAAAAGGAAAATACAGAAGAATGGACCAAGGGTAGACAGAAACACATGCCCCAGAATAGAGGGGAAAACCCACCCTGTGGGGCTGACCAGGGTGACCCTGGGAACTAAAAAGTAGTTAACCCACCCAAGTCCTCCAGGGCAGACCCAGGTGGTTGTGTAAGCATTTGAAATGACAATGCGTGTGTACACAGAATTCTGTTGAAACGTTCAGCACTTGTATCTTATTGCCCCCCTTGTGTATGGCACAACAGTACATGCACTTGTATCTTATTGCCCCCCTTGTGTATGGCACAACAGTACATGCACTTGTATCTTATTGCCCCCCTTGTGTATGGCACAACAGTACATGCACTTGTATCTTATTGCCCCCCTTGTGTATGGCACAACAGTACATGCACTTGTATCTTATTGCCGGCCCCCCTTGTGTATGGCACAACAGTACATGCACTTGTATCTTATTGCCGGCCCCCCTTGTGTATGGCACAACAGTACATGCACTTGTATCTTATTGCCCCTCTTGTGTATGGCACAACAGTACATGCACTTGTATCTTATTGACCCCCTTGTGTATGGCACAACAGTACATGCACTTGTATCTTATTGCCCCCCTTGTGTATGGCACAACAGTACATGCACTTGTATCTTATTGCCCCCCTTGTGTATGGCACAACAGTACATGCACTTGTATCTTATTGCCCCCCTTGTGTATGGCACAACAGTACATGCACTTGTATCTTATTGACCCCCTTGTGTATGGCACAACAGTACATGCACTTGTATCTTATTGCCCCCCTTGTGTATGGCACAACAGTACATGCACTTGTATCTTATTGCCCCCCTTGTGTATGGCACAACAGTACATGCACTTGTATCTTATTGCCCTCCTTGTGTATGGCACAACAGTACATACACTTGTATCTTATTGCCCCCCTTGTGTATGGCACAACAGTACATGCACTTGTATCTTATTGACCCCCTTGTGTATGGCACAACAGTACATGCACTTGTATCTTATTGCCCCCCCCCCCCCCCCCTTGTGTATGGCACAACAGTACATGCACTTGTATCTTATTGCCCCCCCCTTGTGTATGGCACAACAGTACATGCACTTGTATCTTATTGCCCCCCTTGTGTATGGCACAACAGTACATGCACTTGTATCTTATTGCCCCCCTTGTGTATGGCACAACAGTACATGCACTTGTATCTTATTGCCCCCCTTGTGTATGGCACAACAGTACATGCACTTGTATCTTATTGACCCCCTTGTGTATGGCACAACAGTACATGCAAGGGGGTTAACCCCTTGGGCTGGAGGAGCTGGGGAGGAGGGAGGCGAAGAGGTGCATCCTCGTGTGATTATGTTTCAAAATGTCTGACAAAAAAATGCTTAACCTTTTGGCTGTTGTTAGCAGTTTTTTTGTGATGATTCCTGTCACAATCATTGCGACAAAAAGGCAACTGACAGGTTAACCCATTCAGCCCTGACGCACTACAGCAGGAGATGGGTCGACCATGATAATTCAAGGGTAGTGACAGGTTAGCTTGGCGCCAACAGGCGCCAAGCTAATCTGGCACTACCCTTGAATTATCATGGTCGATCCATCTCCTGCAACAGGTGCATGGTCGTTAGCCAACAGGCGCCAAGCTAATCTTGCACTACCCTTGAATTATCATGGTCGATCCATCTCCTGCAACAGGTGCATGGTCGTTAGATGACGCCTTCCAAAATCTGGGAAATACGTGCGTCGGGCTGAAAGAGTTAAGACTACTTTTCTGACACCAAAACAATTCTTCTCGTTTGTTTTCGTTCACAACGAAACATCGACAGCTAGATGGCACAAAAGAAACACAAATACAAAGAACTGCGCACATGAATCCAGACAGGGGAGGCAGAGCTGTAAGGCGGTTGTTTTCCAAGTTGAGCTGTGTCAGATTGTGGAAAACTGTGGAGAAGTCAGCTGGCAAGGCCTCCAGTTTGTTGTTGGCAAAGTTCAGCCACGTGATGGTGCTGCTCATGCCCCGGAAGGACTCCATGGGAAAGGTCATGATGTCAAGGCCGGCCGAGTGAGCCGACTGGTGTGCCTTACATTCCACCTTGGCAAACTCGGCAGTGTGGCTGAAGCTAAGGCCAAGGTTCTTGGACTTGAATCCCTCCTCCAAGACCTTGTTCAGCTCTATTGCGTGTGGACCCAGTGTCTGAAATATGCACAGTAAATATTGCTTATTACAAGGTCAGATATACATTTTAAATGGTCCTGATGACAATTATTTATATGTAAACTACTCACCTACAACAAACAAAGAACAAGAAAGGCAAAGCCATTATGGCTCACGTGTATGACCGATTTACATATGTGTGACCTTTGTAACAAGGGTTGGCTTCTGCAGCAGCAAAATCCATGTTTTTTTAAAATGTAAGCATTTTTTCACACATCTGTCAACGCCCCTGTGACCCTTGACCTTTGTGATGAGTGGACTAAATTAGTATGCATAGGAAGGTCCTATCATCAGCTATCTTTGTACCAAATGTGGTTGAAAAATTTGCCAAAATTTGGAAATACCTACAATTTTATCAAAAATCAGCATTTTACACTCATTTGCAAGCCTCTTGTGATCCTTGACCTTTCCAAGGGGTCATCCAAACTAGTATGCATAGATAGGTCTTACCATCATTTATCTCTGTACCAATTTTGGGTTTTAAGTTGTCAATAATATTTGAGAAAAAAACATCTTTTGTCAAAATATGGCTATTAAAGACCTATTTCCTGAGCTCTTGTGACCCTTGACCTTTCCATGGGATCAACCAAATTAGTGTACATAGAAAGGTCTTCCCATCAGTTATCTCTGTAGCAAGTTTCGGTTAAAAATTGTAAATAGTATTTGAGAAAAAACATCTTTTGTCAAAATATGGCTATTTCAGACCTATTTCCTGAGCCCTTGTGACCCTTGAATTTTCTGAGGGGTCATCCAAATTAGTATGCATAGATAGGTCTTACCATCTGGTATCTCTGTACCAAGTTTGGCTTTGAAGTTGTGAATAGTAATGATAATTCAAGGGCAGTGCCAGATTAACTTGGGGTCGACAAGCGCCAAGCTAATCTGGCACTACCCTTGAATTATCATGGTCGACCCATCTCCTGCTGTAGAGCGTCAGGGCTAAATTGGTTAAACCATGGACTGCCGAGAAAAAGTGAACATGCAAGACAAAGATCCTCATGAGGCCCCACAGCTGCAGGGGCTGATGAGGATCTATGCCTCTTGCTGACATCACTTTGAATCCATGTTTCTGGGATGGCTGGGGATCTCTGATGTGGAATTAACCCAAATCACACTCAGGCTAAATGCTTCCAATCTGTCCACTGCTATATGCAAGCTACATTATAGTATTTACAGATAAGGATACAGACCAATGGCTTTAGTTCAGCCCCTACCATACTGAGGCTACAAGCTTCAAATTTGTACACTGCCACATCAGGCTACATTATAGTACTTACAGATAAGGATATAGACCAATGGCTTTAGTTCAAGGGTGGTGCCAGAATAGCTTGGCGCCTAGAGGCGCCAAGCTATTGTGGCACTACCCTTGAACTATTTTAGTCAAACTTATTTCACACACTGGTGTATTCTGATGTGGAACTAAGGAAGACTACATCTGAAGTGACTTACAATGTTTTGAGATTTCTCTTTCACCTCCGTCAGTACTGCAGGGTCAGCAAGGAAGTAGAACAGCATGAGATAGAGGCGGTAAATGCGCTTGGCTCCAAGCTCAATGCGATATTGCTGCAATATTCAAAACATACATCAAATGCAGTAAAATGAATCACAAATGATAGGTATATGATAGTCAAATAAATAAATAATTAAATAACAAAAATAAATAAATAAATGAAACAAATGTAAAAAAAAATATTAATATAAAAAAGAATCATCCTCAAGACTCACGAGTGTGACTGAGCCATATAATTAGTCTGATCTCTGAGTGCTTGACCTTTGCAACAGGTAACTGTTTTCACACTTGACCATGGCCCTGAATTGGCCTTTGTGAGTAGTGAACCAAATTAGTATGCATAAACGGTCTTATCATCAGCTACCTTTCTGCCAATTTTTGTTGAAAAGTTTTGCAAAAATGCTGATAAAAACTAAATTCTACAAAAAAGCATCATTTGCCAATCTCTAATGACCTTTGACTTCTGTGAGGGGTCATCCAAATTAGCACGCATAGGAAAGTCTTAAAATCAAATGTCTCTGTGCCAGGTCTGGGATGGAGGTTGTAAACAGTATTTGAGCAAAAAAAAAATTATGGTTAAAAAATGGTCATTTGTGACATATTTCCTGATTTTTTGTGACCCTTGATCTCTCCAAGGGGACATCCAATGCATGGGAAGGTCTTACCATCAGGTATCTCTGTACCACCAAGTTTTGGTTTGTAGTTGTGAATTGTATTTGAGAAAAATCAAATTTTAAAAAAATACATCTATTTTCTGCCTATTTGCTGATCCATGTGCCTTGACCTTTGAGAGAGGTCACGGAAATTGGTATGATTTGAAAGGTCTCGCCACAAAGTGTCTTTGGGCTAAGCTAGAAGACTGTGGCTTAAATAGTCTCTGAGAAAATACAAAATTAAAGTTTTTAATTACCATGGACACCGCATATTGTGGGGCGCAGGACAGACGAACACTGGCCCATTACATAGGCTCGCTTTTGCTCTCGCATGTGAGCCACAAAAAAACAACCACCTCAATAAATACTGGTAAATGAACAAAAGGAAAAACTGAATAACTAGGCACACCTGTTCTGGTGTCACTGTACTACATCCTTTACACAGCGCCTGTCCACCTAGTGGCATAGTGCTCTGAAACATGCAAAATCAACATGCGTCATCTCACAGTAACAACCACAGCAGTCTCGCAAACCACCCTCATCAATATCAACATCTTTCAACGCATAAAAACAAACCACAGTTGTCGCTCAAATGACTCCCGTCAATGCAACCCCTGCGAAAAAAAGCCATTGGGCTGAGTTCATCCCAGTGACCTTTTGCCTTTGTAAGATGGCCGACACACACATCACAACAAGTACTGTGGTTAAAGGTGAGAGGGATATTACCATGATAAATAATAACTATAGCCGTGTTCTGTGGTGTTGCAGACAAACCACCTCCCATTAGCCCTTATCATTTGGAATACACCAGTGTGTGAAATAAGTGTGACTAAAATTGTTCAAGGGTAGCGCCAGAATAGCTTGGCTCCTCTAGGCGCCAAGCTATTCTGGCACCACCCGTGAACTAAAGCCACTGGTCTATATCCGAATCTGCAAGTACAATAATGTAGCTTGCATATGGCAGTGTACACATTTGAAGTTTTTAGCCTCAGTATGGTAGTGGTTAATGCAAGTGGTGTACGTGGGTTTGATCTTGTACTGGAAGTAACGATGAGAGAGATATTACCATGTACTGGAGGTAATGATGAGAGAGATATTACCATGTACTGGAGGTAAAGATGAGAGAGATATTACCATGTACTGGAGGTAAAGATGAGAGAGATATTACCATGTACTGGAGGTAAGGATGAGAGAGATATTACCATGTACTGGAGGTAAAGATGAGAGAGATATTACCATGTACTGGAGGTAAGGATGAGAGAGATATTACCATGTACTGGAGGTAAGGATGA
Organism: Semisulcospira habei; assembly: GCA_036245525.1. Taxonomy (NCBI): domain Eukaryota; kingdom Metazoa; phylum Mollusca; class Gastropoda; family Semisulcospiridae; genus Semisulcospira; species Semisulcospira habei. The sequence continues at coordinate 181,969,786 of BTPG01000001.1, forward strand.
GAGAGATATTACCATGTACTGGAGGTAAGGATGAGAGAGATATTACCATGTACTGGAGGTAAGGATGAGAGAGATATTACCATGTACTGGAGGTAAGGATGAGAGAGATATTACCATGTACTGGAGGTAAGGATGAGAGAGATATTACCATGTACTGGAGGTAAGGATGAGAGAGATATTACCATGTACTGGAGGTAAGGATGAGAGAGATATTACCATGTACTGGAGGTAAGGATGAGAGAGATATTACCATGCACTGGAGGTAAGGATGAGAGAGATATTACCATGCACTGGAGGTAAGGATGAGAGAGATATTACCATGCACTGGAGGTAAGGATGAGAGAGATATTACCATGCACTGGAGGTAAGGATGAGAGAGATATTACCATGCACTGGAGGTAAGGATGAGAGAGATATTACCATGCACTGGAGGTAAAGATGAGAGAGATATTACCATGCACTGGAGGTAAGGATGAGAGAGATATTACCATGTACTGGAGGTAAGGATGAGAGAGATATTACCATGTACTGGAGGTAAGGATGAGAGAGATATTACCATGTACTGGAGGTAAGGATGAGAGAGATATTACCATGTACTGGAGGTAAGGATGAGAGAGATATTACCATGTACTGGAGGTAAGGATGAGAGAGATATTACCATGTACTGGAGGTAAGGATGAGAGAGATATTACCATGTACTGGAGGTAACGATGAGAGAGATATTACCTTGTACTGGAGGTAAGGATGAGAGAGATATTACCATGTACTGGAGGTAACGATGAGAGAGATATTACCATGTACTGGAGGTAAAGATGAGAGAGATATTACCATGTACTGGAGGTAAGGATGAGAGAGATATTACCATGTACTGGAGGTAAAGATGAGAGAGATATTACCATGTACTGGAGGTAAGGATGAGAGAGATATTACCATGTACTGGAGGTAAAGATGAGAGAGATATTACCATGTACTGGAGGTAAGGATGAGAGAGATATTACCATGTACTGGAGGTAAGGATGATTGATTGATTGATTGATTGTACATTGCTTAACGTCCCGACAGCAACAAGGCTTTCTCAGGACGTGCCTGCACTGCTTGTGAAAAAAAACCAAAAAAACAGAACATTGAATGTATGTCGCCATCCGGTCAAATACGTTAAATAAACCTAACATGGGGCCTAAATAAAGCTAAGACCATTTAGCAACACACATCCAATATCAAGAGCTACAGGCAGTGCAGACAGTAGGGAGAGTTTTAAAAAGGCAAATACAGGTGAATGGACAAAGGGTAGACAGAAACACATGCCCCAGAATAGAGAGAAAAACTCACCCTGTGGGGCTGACCAGGGTGAGCCTGGGAACTAAAAAGTACCTAACCCCACCCAGGTCCCCCAGGGCAGACCCAGGTGGGGGCGGAGGTAAGGATGAGAGAGATATTACCATGTACTGGAGGTAAAGATGAGAGAGATATTACCATGTACTGGAGGTAAGGATGAGAGAGATATTACCATGTACTGGAGGTAAGGATGAGAGAGATATTACCATGTACTGGAGGTAAGGATGAGAGAGATATTACCATGTACTGGAGGTAAGGATGAGAGAGATATTACCATGTACTGGAGGTAAGGATGAGAGAGATATTACCATGTACTGGAGGTAAGGATGAGAGAGATATTACCATGTACTGGAGGTAAGGATGAGAGAGATATTACCATGTACTGGAGGTAAGGATGAGAGAGATATTACCATGTACTGGAGGTAAGGATGAGAGAGATATTACCATGATAAATTATAAATAGGCGTGTTCAGTGGTCTTGCAGTAAACCACCTCCTATTAACCTTTATCATGCTTCAAATTTGTACACTACCATATGCAAGCTACATTATTTATACACTACCATATGCAAGCTACATTATTTTATTTACAGATAAGTATATAGACCAATGGCTTTAGTTCAAGGGTGGTGCCAGAATAGCTTGGCGCTTACAGGTGCCAAGCTATTCTGGCACTACCTTTTAACTATTTTAGTCCGACTTATTTCACACACTGGTCTATTGCGAATGATAAGGGTTAATGCAAGTGGCGTAAGTGAGGTTCAGGTAAGGATGAGAGAGATATATAATATATAGCTGTGTTCTTGGTCTTGCAGTAAAGCAGGGTTCTTTCTCCGGGTATACGTGAGGTTCAGGTAAGGATGAGAGAGATATATAATATATAGCTGTGTTCTTGGTCTTGCAGTAAAGCAGGGTTCTTTCTCCGGGTATACGTGAGGTTCAGGTAAGGATGAGAGAGATATATAATATATAGCTGTGTTCTTGGTCTTGCAGTAAAGCAGGGTTCTTTCTCCGGGTATACGTGAGGTTCAGTTAAGGATGAGAGAGATATATAATATATAGCTGTGTTCTTGGTCTTGCAGTAAAGCAGGGTTCTTTCTCCGGGTATACGTGAGGTTCAGGTAAGGATGAGAGAGATATATAATATATAGCTGTGTTCTTGGTCTTGCAGTAAAGCAGGGTTCTTTCTCCGGGTATACGTGAGGTTCAGGTAAGGATGAGAGAGATATATAATATATAGCTGTGTTCTTGGTCTTGCAGTAAAGCAGGGTTCTTTCTCCGGGTATACGTGAGGTTCATGTAAGGATGAGAGAGATATATAATATATAGCTGTGTTCTTGGTCTTGCAGTAAAGCAGGGTTCTTTCTCCGGGTATACGTGAGGTTCAGGTAAGGATGAGAGAGATATATAATATATAGCTGTGTTCTTGGTCTTGCAGTAAAGCAGGGTTCTTTCTCCAGGTATTCCCCGCGCTTGCTCCCCCCCTCTACATTGGAACTGCATGGTTTCAGGCCACTTGATCAACTTCCAATACCAACAATCCAAATGTACAAAAATTTTAGAATAGCTTGCTGGATCTTACCCTAGCACCATGTGAATGTACCGCGCTTATGATCAGTGTCGGTGAATATGCGTGTGTTTGACATAAACGTGCGCATTAACCCATTCAGCCCTGACGCAGGAGATGGGTCGAAAATTATAATTCAAGGGTAGTGCAAGATTAGCTTGGCGCCTGTCGGCGCCCAGCTAATCTGGCACTACCCTTGAATTATCATGATCGATCTATCTCCAGCAACAGGTGCATAGTCCTTAGATGACGCCTCCAAAATTTGGGAAATACATGTGTCGGGCTGAATGAGTTAAGTGATCAGATGAAAGCGGCACTTTGACCTTGAGCTGATTTTCAGTTTGGACAAAGCATATAGATAAAGCACTGTATAATATACATTACAACTGACAGAAGTCTGGGGGACTTTCATCTCGTTAGTCACCAGTAGAATAATATATACATTACAACTGACAGAAGTCTGGGGGACTTTCACCTCGTTAGTCAGCAACAGAAGATAGGCACACTGCAGGAAAAGCTCCAGTCCACTGTAAGACTTTGCCAGTGATGTAAAAGTTAGGCCCGAGTGATCTACAAGGTGGTACAGGCCGTCTGCAACAATAATGAAGTAACCTTTTAGTCGTTGCGACTGTGCAGGTGAGGCCAGTGTGATCTACAAGGTGGTACCAGCTGTCTGCAACAATAATTGTCACCGTGGTAACACAGTAAAGGCAAATGGTCACATGTAACATCTTCACTGCTGGAAATCACTGCTAATGACACTCAACTGCAAGAGGCAAAGGACCCCCTGCTGACTCAGGGACTAGTGAGGTTCTTTGCCCCTGCTGACTTGGGGCTAGTGAGATTCTTTGCCCCTGTTGACTCAGGCACTAGTGAGGTTCTTTGCCCCTGTTGACTCAGGCACTAGTGAGGTTCTTTGCCCCTGCTGACTCAGGCACTAGTGAGGTTCTTTGCCCCTGCTGACTTGGGGCTAGTGAGGTTCTTTGCCCCTGCTGACTCAGGCAATAGTCAGGTTCTTTGCCTCTGCTGACTTGGGGCTAGTGAGGTTCTTTGCCCCTGCTGACTTGAGCACTAGTGAGGTTCTTTGCCCCTGCTGACTTGGGCACTAGTGAGGTTCTTTGCCCCTGCTGACTCAGGCAATAGTCAGGTTCTTTGCCTCTGCTGACTTGGGGCTACTGAGGTTCTTTGCCCCTGTTGACTTGGGCACTAGTGAGGTTCTTTGCCCCTGCTGACTTGGGCACTAGTGAGGTTCTTTGCCCCTGCTGACTTGGGCACTAGTGAGGTTCTTTGCCCCTGCTGACTTGGGCACTAGTGAGGTTCTTTGCCCCTGCTGACTCAGGTACTAGTGAGGTTCTTTGTTCTGTGTTCCTTGGAATAATTATGTGTTGAACTGGCGCTGCTTTCATAGACACAATTGTACATCTGTGTTCCTTGGATTAATGTGTTGAACAGGCCCTGCTTTCATATAAATAATCAATCCAGACCAAAAAGGTGACTGCCAAGCGTGTAATATGCAAAGAAGTACCCAACGGAGAAAGAAACACGCTTAGAAAAGATGGGTACAACACAATTTATTAATATTTCGGGTAAATACCCTTTGTCAAAATAGACAAACAAACAAACATAGAGATTAGCCGCTACTTATCTTCAATGGCAGAAGGAATGTGGCAACTGTTGCCACATTCCTTCTGCCATTGAAGATAAGTAGCGGCTAATCTCTATGTTTGTTTGTTTGTCTATTTTGACAAAGGGTATTTACCCGAAATATTAATAAATTGTGTTGTACCCGTCTTTTCTAAGCGTGTTTCTTTCTCCGTTGGGTACTTCCCTGCTTTCATAGACACAATCATACATCCACTGGCAGTGAAACTGGATTAACCTGGAAATATTCGCCCTGATTTTATTACAGGAGGCCCCCCCCCCCCCCCCCAACCCACTGTTTGCTGAAGTCCCGTGAGGGTAAGATAAGCAGGTGATTGCTAATTCTAGCACATCTGCAAGCATCCCCTCCCCCCACCCCCACCCCTCCCTCCTACCCTCGTCTGCTGAAGTTATGTAAGGGTAAGATAGCCAGGCGACTTTTACTCCTAATTTCAGAACATCTGCAAGCATTTCACCCCCCTCTGCACCCCCCCCCCCCCCCCAATCCCATGTCTGCTGAAGTCAAGTGAGGGTAAGATAGCCAGGCGACTTTTACTGTTAATTACAAAACATCTGCAAGCATTTCACCCCCCTCTGCACCCTCCCCCCCCAATCCCATGTCTGCTGAAGTCAAGTGAGGGTAAGATAACCAGGCGACTTTTACTGTTAATTACAAAACATCTGCAAGCATTCACACCCCCCCCCCCCCTTCCCCCTCTCCTGTCTGCTGAAGTCACCTGAGGGTAAGACAACCATGCGACTTTTACTGCTAATTCCAGAACGTCTGCAAGCATTTCAAATCTGCTTCTAGGACTGAGGACAATGCACTCACTTTGTCCAGGACACATCATGTGCAGCGCCTGCTTCTCAGGGTCAAAGAGCGCAGCCATACTCGGGTAGCGCAGTATAGTCAGGTCAAGGTCCCGCGGCAGAAGGCAAAAAATGCGGGGATTGGCCTTGGTGAAGGCTGATAGCAAAACGGGTTCCTTGATGACCGACTGCAACATCTGATAACGAACCCAGCTCTCCAACACTAAAAGTAGAGATAATCACAAGCAGATAAATAAAGAAACACAAACAATGAAGCAAACATGCAAAAGAAACAAACATAAAAAACAACCAAAGAAAGTAATCAATAAATAAAATAAACAATAATATAAAAATGAAACAAACTGATCAATAAACAAAAAAAAAAACAAAGAAAGAAAGGAGCAAACAAATAAAACTGAACTAACAACACAAACTGGCCAGAAAACCAAGTAATCCATCTTTCAATCAATGACTGACTGATTGCCTCACTCACTCAATAGTATATATATGTATTCCTCACACCCTTGATTCCCATGCACCCATAAAGCCCCTGGGTAGTGGTGGAAGTCTGACAGGAAATAACCAACAAACAAAGAAGCACAGCATGTACTGTGTAGATTTTGTGTGTATAATGTCAGTCATACAATGTGGAGGTATGCAGCAAGTACTGTCAGACATGGGAATTAGAAAAGTGAAAAAAGTCTGAAACTAGGGGGGTCCGGGGGCATGCCCCCCGGGAAATGTTAAAACCTAGATTAAAATCTGTGCAATCTGGCGCGTTCTGGAGGCGTTTCCAAAGAAGCGAAGTGAGCATGAAAAGAGTGCGTTCAGTGTTGTATTGCCCGCTTGCACGGTAAAGTAACGACTGCGTTACAGCCACAATAGGTGACGCGTAACTCTAGCGGGTGGCATATCACTTGAATGAATGCCTTGCAGTGTAAAATGACCGGTCCTCAGTTACTTTTTGCACCCCAATTTTTTTTTTTCGGTGGGCAATTTCTTTTTTCGGTGCTTAGCAATATCATTTCGGCGGAAATTTGCCTTTAGGCGGACAATTCCCATGCTTGACTGTGTGGATTCTGTGTGTATTTAACATCAGCGATCCAGTGTGGAGGGCGGTACACAGCACATACTGTGTGGATTTTGTGTGTATGTCAGTGTGGAAGTACACAATATATTGTGTGGATTTTGTGTGTATAATGTCAGTGATCCAGTGTGGAGGGCGGTACACAGCACATACTGTGTGGATTTTGTGTGTATAATGTCAGTGCAGAAGTACACAGGACATAGGTGTGTATAATGTCAGGGATCCAGTGTGGAGGTACACAGATAAGATAAGATAAGGTAAGATAAACGTTATGGCCAGATGCATAAACATTAGGAATTTGTTGCGGCGTAACTGACGAGCGTCCATGTTAAGATCAACACATGAAACATACAATCACAATCAAGCAGACTCAAAAATACCAAACCACGCATATGTATAGCAGTTATTGTACTAAGTATGCACACACATCTAAGTAAGTAAAAATTCATTTTTCTCTAAAAGGTATTTTTTCGAAAAATACTTACTGATGACATGACTACATGGAAGTGTCTACTACTGGGCTCAATTTTAGCCTACAGTCACCCGTTGTGTGCCCACACAACCCGAGAGGCACTCGGGGAACCCACAGAGGGGCCGAGAGTTATCTCCCCATACCTGCCTTACCGGATCCGGTCACAAGACCAACCAGTCTGATACTTCGCTCGAAAGCAGCAAGCGGGGCAGGTGGGAGGGTCCTCCGAGTCATGTCATCGGTAAGTATTTTTCGAAAAAATACCTTTTAGAGAAAAATGAATTTGTTTCCTCAAAAACATTACCGATGACATGACTACATGGAAGAATTGCGATGAGGAGGAGGGTGCCGCGTAACAACTCCCTAGGAGAAACAGTGCCGTCCTCCCCGTCGCACACTCCCAACAATTTTAGCGAAGTGCCTACCTACGGCGCCGGTGGCGCTGGGAGGGAGTGTTGCGCCGCGGCGATGTCCCCCACAAGTGCGAGATTCTCTCGCTGGCCAGCCAGGTCCCGGAGGTAGAAGCGGGCGAATACAGATTCAGTCTTCCAGCCCACAGCTGCCACGATGTCTTTGACAGCGCAGTTTCGATCAAACGCGACGCTCGTGGCCATGGCTCGTACCTCGTGTGCGCGAATGTGCAGCCTCTTTGCTCCCTGTGGAGAGATATCCTGATAGGCGGAGCGTATGACCCAGCGGAGCCAGGAAGAGATCGTCTGGGCTGTAATGTTGTGCCTGCTGGGTCTCAGAGGTAGGAAGAGACGCGAACGTCCCCTGCGGAAGGCCTTAGATCGCCGCAGATAAATCTTAAGGGCGCGCACGGGATCCTGTTGCTGGCTCTCCTGGGACCACGGTCGGTCTCTTAGCGGCCTTATGGTGATAATCTGAGGCGCGGTTAGAGGAGACCTGTTCTTGGCAAGGAAGGCCGGGTCCGTAAGCAGTTGGACGGACCCGTCTGTTCGGAACTGCAAGCAGGAAGGGCTTGCCGAAAGCGCGTGTGGCTCGCTCACACGCGAGGCGGTAGCAAGTGCCAGCAGGAAGCATGTCTTGCGGGTCAAGTCTGCGAACTGGGCCAAAGGTAAGGGTTCGAAGCGGGCGGAATTCAACCACGTGAGCACCCAGGGTAGGTCCCAGCGAGGAATAAGCGAGCGGAGAGTAGGGCGCTGGATGCCGAAGTGTCCCATAAGGTCGGCTAGTTCTTTGCAAGCGCCCGGGTCTGGTCGTCCAAGGTGACGATAAGTGTCTGCGATCATGGACAGGTATCCCCGCACCGTGATGGAGGCTAAGCCTTGGTCTCGGAAGAGCCAGAGAAAGAAGTCCGCCAGCTGAGGATTAGTCAGTTCCGTGGGCGCAAGGCCCTGGTCGGCGCACCAGGAACACAGGACTCGCCACTTTCCCTCGTAGACTCTAATGGTCAAAGGTCTGCGGGCCGCAGCGATCGCCTCCACTGCTGCACCCGAGTAGCCTCTAGCTCTGAGGGCTTGCCGCACAACCTCCAGGCGTGAAGGAGGAGCCGCTCCTGGCAGGGGTGGAACAGCAGCTGTCGCGGTTGCTTGAGCATGGTGCGCGGGTGGGAAGCAGCAGGGGCGGGTCCGTGGCGAGGCTGAGCAGGTCGGTGGTCCAGGAGCGGTTCCAGGCGAATGGTGCGACCAACAGGAGGATCGCCGAACTGCCCCGAAGTTTGAGAAGGACTTTGGGTATGAGGACCGTGGGGGGGTTAAGCGTAGGCCACAAGGCCGTCCCAGGGAATGGAGAGTGCATCGACAGCCCAAGCAAGGGGGTTGGGAATCGGGGAGACAAAGAGGGGAAGCTGGTGGTTCCACCTTGTGGCGAACAAGTCGATCTGGGGAGTCTCCCACCTGGCGCAGATCATCCGAAAGATGTCCTGCCGAAGGGTCCATTCGTGTGTAAGAGCTGGCCACGGCGCAACAGAGAGTCGGCCAAGACATTCAGGTGTCCGGGAATGTGTCGGGCTCGAATGGTACACAACGCATCATCCGGTAGACGAGCATACACAGGTCTGGGGAGTGTGTGCCACCTTGTTTCTGGATGTAAGCGACCACCATGGTGTTGTCCGAGAGAACGAGAAGCTCCTGGTGTCTGAGGAGATCCTCCCAGACCTGAAGGGCTTGCCAAACGGCCTGCATCTCCAACCAATTGATGTGGGTGTGCGCTAAGTCCGAGGTTCAGGGGCCCGATGTCGAGAGGAACCGAGGAAGGAGATGAGCGCCCCACCCAGTGAGGCTGGCATCGACACACAGAGAGGTCTGGGAGAGGCCAGGGGAACTCCCGACGCTAGCCACGCGGGGTCGGTCCACCGACGGAGGTGTGGACGCAGCATCTGGGACACCGGAACCGAAGTCGTTAAGTCTCCGGAAGACGGGCGCCAATGGAGTAGAAGATGCAGTTGAATCAGCCGGGAGTAGAGACGCCCTAGGGGGATAAGATCCGTTCAACAAACCCAGCAACTGAAGCCAGACTCTGGCGGGGGCTGCATCCTCCCGAGCTAACTGGCCGGCTAGATTCGCAATCTTCTGGATCCGGGGCGCCGGAAGGCGTACCGTGTTGAGGTCGGTAGCAAATTCCATGCCCAGGTGCACAAACCGGCGGGAGGGAGTGAGATCCGACTTGCCCTCGTTTACTAGGAAGCCCAAGTGTGCCAGGAGGTGCAGTAGGGCATCCCTGTCCGTGGCGAGCACGGTCTCCGATTGGTTGCGCAGGAGGAGATCGTCGAGGTAGTTCGACGTCGGACTGGAGGAGGACTGTCGGGCTTTGGTGACTACGGCGTCCATCAGCCGGGTGAAGACCCAGGGGCTGAGGTTGAGTCCGAACGGCAGCGCCCGGAACTGGTAAATGACGCCGTCGATCGCAAACCTGAGAAACTTCCTGGAGGCCTGGTGCATCGGGACATGCAGGTACCCATCGGTCCAGGCTGACTGCGAAGTCTCGAGGCTGGACCGCGGCTTTCAGGGCTCTGGCAGTCTCCATCCGGAAGGAGGGGGCCGAAATAAACTTGTTCAGAGCTGAAAGATCGATGACCGGACGCCATCTCCCTCCAGGCTTCGGCACGACGAACAGGCGGCTGTAGAAGGCTGGTGAGTCGGGGACCCATACAACCTCTGTGGCGGCTTTCCTCATCAGGGAGGCTACCTCTTCCCTCAAAGCGGCGGCCTTCAGCGGGTCGCTGGGGATTTCGGTCCAGAGTGGGGAGCGACGCAAGGGAGGCGGGCTGCGAGGGTCGTCGCAAAAGAGAGCGAGCCAGTTTCCGCGGAAACAGGCTAGCCTCCCGCCGACCGGAGACCCCGAGGAGGTCGGCGGGGGCAGGGTCGGGGGGCCGTCACGCGGCCCACCCACGACCCGGTCGCCTGGTGGGACGGGTCCAAGCGGGGGCACGGGACCTGGGGGTCTGGACCGGCCAAAGGCGGGGGCCTGCACAGGGGCCGAAGAGGGGGCCGAGGGGGCAGCGGGTCTAACAGACCGCGAGGCGCGACCCCTAGCCTGGCGGGCGGAAGGAAAGCGGCGGGGAGGAGGGGCACTGCTGGGCCAGTGGCTGGGATTGGCGGCTCTAACGGCGGACCAGGAGTCGCCGAACAGCAGGGGCCCACCCAAAGGAGCACGGCGAAGCTGCGCGCGCAGGTCCGGAGGCATCGTTCGGCAAGCGAGGAGCAGGGCGTCTCGACGCATCAGGTCGCAGTTGGCGGAGGCAGCCATAGCGTTGACCGACGAGTGGTAGGCGGCGCGGTTGGCGGTCTCCGAAAGGACCAACAAGTCCCCCAGGAGGGGAGAGATTGAAGGATGCCAGGATTCCTCCACGCGACGGACAAGGGCTTGCGTGAGGAGCTCCAAGACACCGGCGCAGGCTAAGGTGTTCCGGACCAGGGTTGCTGTCTTGTCCAGGCCCCACGGCAGGCACCGACGAAGCAGAGCCAGGCCGCCAGCTTGCGACACGGCAGAGGGGTCCAGCGTAGGCAGAGGGATGGAGAAGGCCTGGGAGTGGCCGGCATACCAATCCCGCCAAAAGGACATATCCAAGCCCGCCGGCCAGCGATGATCGTAAAAGAAGACCGGCTCCGGTGACATGGCCAGTTGCAGGTGCGACGAGAAGACGTCTCGTAGGTCCTTAAAGCCGGGCGGTTGGGGAAGAGACTTGAACCTCTTGACCTGCCTCTCTGCATCTACGAAGGCGGCGACCTTCCTCTTCAGAGGTGGGGAGGCTGGGCAGGCGTCCACCGGCAGCGTCGCGGCCACGATCCTGGCGGCTTCGTCCAGTGCTAGGAGAGTCTCTGCCCAGGAAGAAGACGGGAGAGCCGAGGGGGCGGCATCCTCGAGGGCCGCGAGCGAGGGCAAGCGACCCTCCTCGTCCAACAGAGCCGAGACGGAGTCCTCGGGCAGCAAACTGAGCGTGTCGTCCTCCAGGGAGCGGCGAGAAGGCGAGCGAGCCACCGAGACCACGACCGACCACAGCGAGGTCAAAGGACTGCGCTGAACCTCAGGCGAAGGCAAGGGATGCGAGGGCAGCGATGAACGTGGCGGCGAACGAGGAGGCGACCGGGAACGGCGAGGACGGGACCTCTCCAGCACGCGAGGTCAAGGACTGGAACGAGTCCGGCGAACAATCGGCGAGGAGTGCCGACGAGGAGAGGAGGGCCGACGACGGCGGTGCCGCGGCGAACGCGACGAACGGCGCGGCGAAGAGCGCAAACGCGCCCGAGGGGAAGAAGGGCGGCGATCCCGACAGGCTGAAGGATCCCCCCGACGGCGTTCGTGAGGCGAGCGGGAGCGTCCGTGTCTCGTGGAGGAACGGTGAGCGTCGGGGTCGCGGCTGCGTCGCGTAGGACGGTGCTGACGTCTCTCCTGGCCTGACTCGGTGAGCAGGGCACTATGCTGGCCTCCCGATCCTCCGGAAGGATCAGCGGGCTTGTCGTGGAGAGACCGGCGAGGAAGGCTCGTCATCGAAGGATGGCGCATGGCAGACTGCTGCAGGCCACGCTCAGTGAGACGGGCGCTCTGCCGGCAAACAGACCCTCCGGAAGGGTCAGCGGGCATGGCAGCAGTGGCGGTCCTCTGGTCAGTCAACGAACGCGAACCCCGACGAGAGTTCCGTTCCGTGCGGGAGTGGTCGGTCAATACCGCAAGGGCGGCCGAGGTCTCAACTGGCGCCGGACGCGCGGTAGCCGGCCGAGTACGCTCTCGGCGGTAGAAGGACCAGAGGTCCGACCAAAGCAACTCAGACCAGATCGCACAAACCTTACACCTGCGGTCCGAGGAGCAGCCCGCACAAGGCAGGCAGACCGCATGATTGTCCGTCGGCCACTGAAAGTCGCCACACTGGGAGCACAAAAGCATTTTGGCTAAGAGCAAAGGGGCTCCCAGTGAAACCGTGAAAACTCTCGGAGGGCTAAAGGGCCTTTAACCGGGCTAATGAACAATGGAGTCCCAAAGGCCCACGAGAAAAACGGGCGTGAAAACGGCAAAGCCGACTGAGAGCTAATCAGGCACTAAGGCGCAAGAGGGGCCGTCCCGCGACGAGAATCGCAAGAACGGCTGCCGAAGGCGCCGGCACGTAAGACGAACACTAATGTCAAAGCTAAGAAGGAAAGCCCCAACAGGCAGCCGGCTCTCAGCCCGAGGGCCGGCTGGGGGAACTACCGCTACCTTACCTCTGCAACGAAGGGGACGGGGGGAAGGGGCAGCCAAACCGCCGTCCAACAGCGAGCAGACAGACCCCTGAATGCAGCCCAAACGAAGCAGTGAAGAGAGAAGGCAGGGCAGGGCTAAAAGGGCGCAGAGCACACAAAGTCGGCAACGAGCGTAGGCCAGGCAGAAGACCGGTCGAGGCAGCGCGAGAGCAAGCCAGACACGTCTTCTCTGCACGAGCGAAGTAGCAAGACTGGTTGGTCTTGTGACCGGATCCGGTAAGGCAGGTATGGGGAGATAACTCTCGGCCCCTCTGTGGGTTCCCCGTGTGCCTCTCAGGTTGTGTGGGCACACAACGGGTGAGTAGGCTAAAATTGAGCCCAGTAGTAGACACTTCCATGTAGTCATGTCATCGGTAATGTTTTTGAGGAAACAATAAAATAAATCTATAGCATAATAACAATATTATGACAACAAAAACCGCCAAGTGAGCCACCGCGCAACGAAAACAGATTAGCTAAATTCATATGTATTTGTAAAGTGACTGTATATCTTGTTTAAGAAGAGGTTTAATAGAACATATGAAGAACTATAAACAACTAAGATGGGCTGTAGGTAATTCTAAAGGGACTTTGAGTCAATCTGCTGAGTTATATCATATCGCAGCCACATTAGACAGGGCCTGAACAGCCAAGCGATAAAATCCAAACAGTATGATCCATCATGCTTTAGATCCATCAAGGCCAAAACCACTCGTTTTCAGAAGAGCTTTTGTGTGTATAATGTCAGTGCGGAGGTACACAGCATGTACTGTGTGGATTTTGTGTACATGTCAGTGATCCAGTGTGGAGGTACACAGCACATACTGTGTGGATTTTGTGTATGTCAGTGAACCAGTGTGTTGGTACACAGCATGTACTGTGTGGATTTTGTGTGGATTTTGTCAGTGAACCAGTGTGAAAGTACACAGCATGCACTATTTGGATTTTGTGTGTACATCAGTGTGGAAGTACACAGCATGTACTGTGATTTTTGTGTGTGCGTATAATGTCAGTGGACCAGTGTGGAGGTACACAACATGTACTGTGTGGATTATGTGTACATGTCAGTGATCCAGTGAGAAGGTACGCAGCATGTACTGTGTGGATTTTGTGTGTATAGTGTCAGTGTAAAGATACACAGCATTAATTCTTGTGAGTGTAATGTCAGTGATTTTGCTGGGTGTGCGGTCAAGCGTGAAGGTACACAGAATTAACTGTATGGATTTACTATAATGTCAGTGACTTAATGGGTGTGCGGTCAAGCTTGAAGATACACAACATTGTCTGGATTTTGAGTGTAATATCAGTGACTTACTGGGTGTGCGGTCAAGCGTGGAGGTACACAGCATGTGTTGTGTGTTCCTGGCAAAGTCCACTCCCAGATCATAACAAACCTGCATTGTCTTGTCTGGACGACACCCCCCTGTTTGTTCCTGTAAGGTAAACACAAGGTAAAACCAACAATCCACCCTGTTTGCTCCTGTAAGATAAACACAAGTTAAAACAACAATCCACCCTGTTTGATAGTGTAAGGAAAACACAAAGTAAAACCAATAATCCACCCTGTTTGATCCTGAAAGGTAAACACAAGGTAAAACCAACAAACCAGCTGGCAAAAAGGTTTCTACCACCCCCCCCCCCCCCCCCCCCCCCTGCAACCCCTTTTCACTTGGGATGACATTAGATGCATTCTGCATTCGGCCCCTAACACCCCCTCCCCTCCCCCCCCCCCCCTCACCATTGTTTTCGTTTTCACTTGGGATACCATCAGGTACAGCTGGTCCCTAACCCCCCCCCCCCACCCCCCCCCCCCCCCCCCGCCCCACTTCGGGTGTCATCAGGTGCATCCGGCCCCTAACCCCTTGCCCCCTTTCACTTGGGATGACATTAGATGCATTCTGCATTCGGCCCCTAACACCCCCTCCCCCCCCCACCTGTTTTCGTTTTCACTTGGATACCATCAGGTACAGCTGGTTGCTAACTCCCCCCCCCCCCCCCCCCCCCCCCGGCTTCGGGTGTCATCAGGTGCATCTGGCCCCTAACCCCTTGCCCCCACCCCCACCCCCTTTCACTTGGCATGACATCAGGTGCATTCACCCCTAACCCCCCCCCCCCCTCCTTCCTCCTGTGACTTGGCAATTACCCCCCCCCCCTCCTTTCCCCCAGCAGGTGGCAGCTGGCCACTAACTCTGCCAGATGTGGCCCAAGGACATTTTGCTCATTGCACGGGAATAAGCAGTTCCAGTGAACCGCAATACTGTCTCCAGCGCGCCCTGTCTTATCTATTCTTTATAACTGTCTGTAGCAGTTTTTGTTTTGATGATTGCTGCAGGAATAATCAGGACAAAAACTGCTACCAACAGCCAAAGGTTTAACCCATATCATACTGAGGCTAAAAGCTTCAAATTTGTACACTGCCATATGCAAGGTACATAATAGTACTTACAGAAACGGATATAGACCAATGGCTTTAGTTCAAGGATGGTGCCAGAATAGCTTGGCGCCTAGAGGCGCCAAGCTATTCTGGCACTACCTTTGAACTATTTTAATAAAACGTATCTTACACACTGGTGTATTCCGAATGATAAGGGTTAACACATTTATCTGGCTTCATTTGCAACAAATGTTGATCCAAAAACCTGTTGCTTATCATATGGTGGTGGCTTTTTACCAACAACCCAATGCTGGCCCAACAATCTATTCACAAACCAGATAGGTGAGGCTAGCGCTGGCAGAAATGTATACAAACCAAGGGGAATCACAGCGCTGGACAGACAAACAGTTAGATCCCCTGCCCCCGCCTATCAGGCACCCAATCGCCAGCCCACAGAGAAATATGCAGGTATAGAACAAGAAATGATCGTCTTGTTCTACACCTGCGTATTTCTCTGTGGGCTGGCGATTGGGTGCCTGATAGGCGGGGGCAGGGGATCTAACTGTTTGTCTGTCCAGCGCTGTGATTCCCCTTGGTCTGTATACAACAATCTATTGCCTATCATATTGTTGGCTTTTTACCAACAACCTGATGTTGGCGCAACAATCTATTGCTTATAATTATCATACTGTTGGCTTTCTACCAACAACCCAATGCTGGCCCAACAATCTATAAATAATAATAATTACGGTATTTATAATGCGCTTATCTTATAATAATTATAACTCTAAGCGCGCACTCACAACTCGCGCACGCATGCGCACGCTTTAGACAACGACTCACGTACCACAAATAGTGAAATACATTACGACAGTCAGCTTAGGGTGGGGAGTGTGGTGGTATAGTGCTAGAACTGTTGAAAGAGGTGAGTTTAGAGGGCGGACTGGAAGGAGGAGAGATAGTGTTTCTGATGGAGAGAGAGTGGGAGAGTGTTCCAGGTGGCTGGACCGTATACTGAGAAGGAGCGGGGGCCAAAAGTGCTTAGTTTGGTGCAGGGGATGTGGAGGCGGAGAGGGTCAGAGGCGGAGCGGAGGGAGCGGGGAGGAGTGTAGAGGTGAAGTAAGTTTGAGAGATAGGCGGGAGCGCAGTTGTTCAGGGATTTGTAGCAGAGAGACAGAATCTTGTATTGGATGCATTGGGGGATGGGAAGCCAGTGAAGGAGTTTGAGCAGGGGAGTGATGTGGTCGGATTTTTCCTTTCTGAGGACGAGGTGGGCAGTATTGTTCTGGACGCGCTGGAGAGTGAAAGTGGTGGAGTGAGGGAGGCCAGAAAGGAGAGAGTTGCAGTAGTTGATGCGGGATAGGATGAGAGAGACAGCGAGTTTGGTGGCAGCTTCGGTAGTGAGGTATTTTCTGATCTGACTGATGCGGCGGAGGTGGAAGTAGCATGCCTGGGCCGTGGCGGAGACGAAGCTGGTCATGGAAAAAGAGGAATCGAGGATAAGGCTGAGGTTTTTGGCCGAGTCAGAGAGGGAGATGGGGGTGCTGTCGAGTTGAAGGTGGAGGGAGGGAGGGAGCTGGGAAAGTTTCTATTGCTTATCATACTGTTGGTTTTTTACCAATGACCCAATGCTGGCCCAACAATCAATTGCTGATTATACTGTTGGCTTCTAACTATGCGACTGTAATGATCAAAATGAGTGTACCCCTTAAAGTAACCAACAGTGGAGAATACTCAAGTATAAATATAACCTATTATTACCGTAAAGCAGAGACTGTAGAGATATCACAAGTATAAATGTAACATATTATTACTACAAATATTATTACTTTCCGGTCTCCCTCACTCCACCATCTTCACTCTCCAACGCGTCCAGAACAATGCTGCCCGCCTCGTCCTCAGAAATAAAAAATCCGACCACATCACACCCCTGCTCAAACTCCTTCACTGGCTCCCCATCCCCCAACGCATCCAATACAAAGTTCTGTCTCTCTGCTACAAATCCCTGAACAACTGCGCTCCTGCCTATCTCTCCAACTTACTTCACCCATACACACCTTCCCGCTCCCTCCGCTCTGCCTCCGACCCTCTCCGCCTCCACATCCCTCGCACCAAACTTAACACTTTCGGTCCCCACTCCTTCTCCGTCTACGGTCCATCCATCTGGAACACTCTCCCACTCTCTCTCCGTCAGAAACACTCTCTCTCCTCCTTCCAGTCCGCCCTCAAAACTCAACTCTTTCAACAGTTTTAGCACTATATCACCGCACTCCCCACCCCAAGCTGACCGTCATAATGTATTTCACTGTTTGTGGTACGTGAGTCATTGTCTAAAGCGTGCGCATGCGTGCGCGAGTTGTGAGTGTGCGCTTAGAGTTATAATTATTATAAGATAAGCGCATTATAAATACCGTAATTATTATTAAATTATTATTATTATTTACAAAGCAGAAACTGTAGAGACATCACCTCCGTGAAGAAGTTAAAAGGCACAGGTTCCGAGTTCTCCTCCCGAAGATATGTTGTCCAGTCAAACTCTTTACTGTAGCCTGCAAGAGACACACCATTATATTCATGTACAGCAAATGCAAAGCTAATGTTCCGTCGACATTCTACAGACATTAGATGTCCATGTACAGCAAACATAAAGCTAATGTTACATTCTACAGACATCAGATGTCCATGTACGGCAAACATAAAGCTAATGTTATATTCTACAGACATCAGATGTCCATGTACGGCAAACATCAAGCTAATGTTACGTTGACAATCTACAGACGAAAGATGTCCATGTACGGCAAACATAAAGCTAATGTTACGTCGACAATCTACAGACGAAAGATGTCCATGTACGGCAAACATAAAGCTAATGTTACATCGACAATCTACAGACGAAAGATGTCCATGTACGGCAAACATAAAGCTAATGTTACGTCGACAATCTACAGACGAAAGATGTCCATGTACGGCAAACATAAAGCTAATGTTACGTCGACAATCTACAGACGAAAGATGTCCATGTACGGCAAACATACAGCTAATGTTACGTCGACAATCTACAGATGTAAGATGTCCATGTATGGCAAACATCAAGCTAATGTTACATTCTACAGACATCAGATGTCCATGTACGGCAGACATCAAGCTAATGTTACATTCTGTCACTTCAACTTAACCCAGTACCTCAAGGCCGCATTTCCCAGATTTTAGAGGTGTCACTTAACTCATTCAGCCCGGTGGCCGTATTTTTCCCAAATTTTGGAGGCGCCATCTAATAACTATACATCAGTTGCAGGAGATGGATCGACCGTGACAATTCAAGGGCAGATCTGGCTAATCTGGCACTACCCTTGAATTATCATGGTGGACCCATCTCCTGCTGTAGTGCGTCAGTGCTGAATGGGTTAACAACAATTTACCAGTTCCAGAAAATCATAATTCAAGGGCGTTGCCAGATTAGCTTGGCGGCAAGCTAATCTAGCACTACCCTTGATCCTGGTTGATTCATCTCCATCGGGGCTAAATTAGGGGAAAACAAGAACATAGTCCAACTGCAATAAACACAGATTCTCATCAGCACTCACACTGCTGTAGCCCCATGAGGATCTATGCGTCTTTCTCACACCACTTTGCATTGATCGTAGTTCTTTGCCTATGGCTGCTGCAAGACCAACTTCCCGCAGCACAGTATGGGCGGTGAGATCTGTCCAGGCAAGGTTCGCTTACAGTTATGGTGTGTGTGCTTGGCTATTTTCAGAGCTGAATGTGTCGTTACACGCCTGTGATGAAGCTCTATGCTCGTACATAGTGCTCACACAGTAGGATAAATACGGTACGGTTGTTGTTAACGGTTTGTTTGTGCCGATAGTCCGTGAGGCCGAGATCCACGTGAAATCTTTAAGACATGGTTAGCACGTGAGTTTTAGTGAGTTCTGTTATAGTGAGTTCTAGGCAAAAGTTTAGTCTGTCAGAGCAGAAATACGTTAATATGGGCTTTCTTGTCAGAGGGATCAGATGTGTTTGAGATACCTAGCCCGTATTCCAAGACTCTGAAACCTAGAATTCAGGTATGTTTCTATATATGTAGTATTGATAGTTGCCTAGTTAAAGACAGTATGCGTTGCTAAGAGTAATTTGCTTGTATAGTGTTGGCCGGTTTGGTTCAGTTATGTTGGTTTAGAATTCAGTGAAGTAACCGGTGTTTTTGGTATACAGTTATTTACCGAGATGGATGACTAAAGGAATGTAAGGTGTGTATGCCTAAGTCGCTATGAAGGTAGTACGCGGTTGGTTAAGCATAGTCTTTTCCAGTGTATAGAGTAGTGTATAGCGAGAGTGTTAGGCTATAGTCTGTTTCAAGATAGTGACAGAGATATGGGGGTGTTACGGAAGTAGTTCGGTTATGAAGCACGTGTGTGTGAATGAACGTGTGAGTTGTTTGTATCGGCCAAGTTACGTAATGTTTCTCATGTCATCCAATATGTTGTGTGTTTAGCAAGCGTTACGTTTGGATCCTTGTTGTTGTGTTTAGAGTGCTTGTAAAGAGTGAAACGACGGACGCCGAGACGTCAGTCACCAGACCTAACGTGAGGTCATCACCCCTCCAGCTCTTCACTCAGGGAGTGAAGCGATCGGGACCGAGACACCCGAGTTGAAGCGAGAACTGCGCTACGGCACGAGGACGTCCGTGATAAAGACACAGGACGACAGGAAAGAGCGTACAACGGACTTGCACGCCTAGACGTGAGAAGGACCAACGTAACCAGGCAATAACATCAGACAGGTTGGAGACTGTGAGAACTGATACCTAGCCTGGCAAGGATATTGTGTGTGTGTATGTGATATTAAGACGTGATAGTGGGGAAGGAGTGATGTATATAGCTTGATAGTTTTGTGAGCATTCTTCTTTTATATTGTATAAAGTTACTTTAGAAAGGGAGCCCGTGTGTTGAGTTTTACCGCATGAATGCGCCCGTCTGAGTCAGTGGCGGTGTATGCGTCTGTTGCGTGAGAGTCTGTACGTGCGACTGTGAGCAAGTCTGCGTGCGTTAAAACGCCGTTACTTGGCAAGTGCACAGGATCCAAAAATAAACTCTCAACAGACTTACTGAGTGGCAGGTGTACATAATAAAGAAACTCTCAACAGAATTACTGAGTGGCAGGTGTACATAATAAAGAAACTCTCAACAGAATTACTGAGTGGCAGGTGTACATAATAAAGAAACTCTCAACAGAATTACTGAGTGGCAGGTGTACATAATAAAGAAACTCTCAACAGAATTACTGAGTGGCAGGTGTACATAATAAAGAAACTCTCAACAGAATTACTGAGTGGCAGGTGTACATAATAAAGAAACTCTCAACAGAATTACTGAGTGGCATAATAAAGAAACTCTCAACAGAATTACTGAGTGGCATAATAAAGAAACTCTCAACAGACTTACTGAGTGGCAGGTGTACATAATAAAGAAACTCTCAACAGAATTACTGAGTGGCAGGTGTACATAATAAAGAAACTCTCAACAGAATTACTGAGTGGCATAATAAAGAAACTCTCAACAGAATTACTGAGTGGCAGGTGTACATAATAAAGAAACTCTCAACAGACTTACTGAGTGGCAGGTGTACATAATAAAGAAACTCTCAACAGACTTACTGAGTGGCAGGTGCATATAATAAAGAAAATTTACTTAGTAGCAAATGAGTTAACTCATTCAGTCCGGTGCACATATTTCCCAAATTTTGGAGGCGTCATCTAACAACTATGTACCTGTTGCAGGAGATGGATTGACCATGATAATTCAAGGGCAGTTCCAGATTAGCTTGGCACCTGACGGTGCCAAGCTAATCTGGCACTGCCCTTGAATTATCATGGTTGACCCATTCCTGCTGTAGTGCGTCAGGACTGCATGGGTTAATTAAATGTCTGGGACTCCCTGGCATGGAAATTAAGTAATTTAAAAAAATACAAGCAGCAAGTACTGGCAGTGAAGGAAATAAACAAGGTGGGACACCAGCCCAAAGTTGTTCCTGTTTTTAAGCTTATCCTTCAGATCCATCTCCTTCTACACCAACCTACCCTCTGATCCACACACATTAGCACACAGAAATAAAGACAGACACATGGCGGTTCCTGCCATGCGTCAGCTCTGTGGTCTGGCGTAGTGATAGCTACTCTGAAGAAGAATAATAGCACGAGCAGTCAAATGACATCACTTCAAGCTTCACATCATGACATTATTAGTCCCACGACACCGTGTTCACAGTGATGACTCTGTTATACGTCACTCATCGCAGTACTAACATTTTACGTAGGATCAAACTTTGCAATTTTCTTGCTGATTTTCACACCTACAGCTTACAGGTCACAATCTGACTTTAATCCTACCCCAGAGCCAGGACAAACAGTAGGCTTATGCAAACACTGTTTATGAAACATCTTGACAAGATTTTTTTTTCGTAAAAGAAAAGTCAAAGTTATGTTGTTTTAAAAATAACTCCGAAAAAGTGGTGCAGAAAATTATTTGACCAATTGACCAAATCGCACCCGACAGCCGAGATAAACTGTAGGCTTGTGTAAATACTGTATAGGAAAAATAATGCGATTATTAATATTATGGTTGACCCATCTCCTGCTGTAGTGCATCAGGGCTGAATGGGTTAAAACTCGTTTCGTCAGTATATAGTGATCAGAGCGTCTCACAATCAATGTACAAATGGTTTCTGATCAGACCAAAATATTCAGATCTTACAACAGGCGAAAGACGTGAGATTGCTGAATCTAAATCGTTCAGATCTACAGTGCTCTATTGAGCGCTGAATGCAGAATTTTGGATTTCTATGAATGCACACTTTTGCTCCAAGGTCAAGCAGTTCACAAACAAATCATAAAAATCTTCGATCTCACCCTTTGTATCTTTGATTATTGCACATTATGCTTTGCCAAATCATTAGAGCACCTACCTGCGAAAATCTGCAGGTCCTTTCGAAACAACTCGCAGCTGCAGATGATGTTTGTGCCTATTCTGGACACGGGCAGTTACGTTTTCCTGTATATTACGATTATACACTTTCTTCAGTCTCACTCTGCCATGTTGACTAGATTCAGCTGCAGATTTCTCTAAACAACACGTTTTAGCTTGTAATCCGCCAAAAAACATACTAGCAAGGTGCGAGTTGTATCCGACGTGAAGTTAGCAGAACAGACTCGGAAATACATTTGAACCAATCAGAGATGCACATTTATGTGGTGCTCCTGATCGAAATCGTCATAAGACCAAATTTGGAAGTTATCGACAAATTCCTAGGTTTGCCTCAGGCAGTTTTTTGCCATTGATTGTTCGTTTAGGTTAGGATGAAGGACAAATTACTGCAAGGGAGAAAAGTGGCTTTCAAACAACATAACTTGTTTCAATGTGGTAAGAAGAATGTGCGCTTTGACCAGGTTCGAAAGTAGGCAGAATGCACCTATTTTGAGGAGGGAAAATGTAAACAAACTCCGGGTACTTTGTTTATTTAACATTTATAGTGTTCAATAAAAGCTCTGAGGAAAAAGGAGTATGTTTTCGCATACAGGACACTCAAAACTTGCAGGAAATCCGAAAAAAAACAAACAGCCAACATGACAGATTTTTCACATTGGAAGTGTCCTAGCTCTCCTTAAAGCCTTGACCTTTCAGTGGAGCCACCCAAGTAAGCCTTGACCTTTCAGTGGGGCCCCCCAAGTAAGTATGCACAGGAAGTATCTTTCATCAGGCATCTCTGTACCAAGTTTGGCTTGAAGTTGAAAACAGTATTTGACAAGACAATTTTACCTTTTTATTGACCTTATTTAACTTTGACCCTTGAGGTCACTCAAATTATGGTATGTCTAAAAAAGTGTTGCCACAAAGTATATCACAGTGCCAAGTTTGAAATGCACAGCTTAAATAGTTAATGAGAAAATGTTAATGTAAAACTGTACTTTTTACCCCAGCCAGATGGGTGATGGACGGGTGGCTGGACAATTACATAGTGTTTGCTAATGCATGTGAGCCAAGAAAGAGAATATAGTGACAAGAAATAGAATATAGTGACAAGAAAGAGAATATAGTGACAAGAAAGAGAATATAGTGACAAGAAAAATGGTAATGGTAATCTACACAGACATAATTATCAGAAGCAAATTAATACTGACCCTGACTGATAGGAAAATGGTATCAATGTTAAACACCCAGGTAAAAGGTGAAAGATGAAAGGTGGACAATGTGAGAACTGGGAAGCACAGACAGGGCTCCAGGAGCCGCCTATGCGCTAGTGGGGAGTCAAAACAAATTTTTTTTTTTTTGCATTCAACACATCTTTTTGTCATTTTACCTGCAATCTACCCATAAAATGAATATTGTTTTTACTGGTGTAAGCAAAGGTTCCATCACTGAAAATGTGTAAATTTCAATACAAAAGATTTTCTAAGTTACTGGACTCAAAATAAATTATTGCTCAAAGCTTGCAAGGTTTGCATCTCTGTCTTTTCCACGTCAACTTTCACCTCTGCATGAAGACCAGAATGAAAACTAGCACATACTTTTGGGCGCTTGTAATTTGGAGTTGATTTTCCCCGTGTACATCCCCACCTCCTCCATCCAGCCCAGAGGGTGAAGGTCGGCGCTGTCTGGCTCCGCCCAGTAATCATACCGTGACGTCCATCCATCAAAGTGGATCAGGATTGACCCTCCGTTACCAGCTCTTTCTGGCTTCACGTCCACTGAAAGTGTACACATAACATTTTTTTTAAAAACTATAAGAAAACCCCACACCAAACAAACATACATAAACATTGAAAACAAAATTTGACAAAAAAAATAAATTAACAAGATAGGCAAAGTCCTCATGGCTCACGTGTATGACCTATCTACATGTGTGACCTTTTTTTTTTACTCTAAGCTGGCAATGTTTTTGTTTCATATACATGTACATTGAAATACTTACTTTGTGTATATTGTCTCGTAGTTTTGTAGCAACGGCAGGATTGAAAAATGGCTATGTTTGTGATGATGTCAATGCCTCAACCGTTGATAAATAAAGCTTCATTGCACCATTGACTCATTGTGACAATAAGCACCAACACAATCCAAATATTCTCAAAATTTAATCAGTTTTCACACATCTGTCAAATCCCCCTGACCCTTGACCTTTGCGATGAGTCGACTAAATTAGTATACATAGGTAGGTCTTATCATCATCAGCTACCTTTGTGCCAAATTTGATTGAAAAGTGTGCCAAAATAATGATAATAACTACAATTCTATCAAAAACTGGCATTTTACGCATTTGCAGACCTCTTGTGACCTTGACCTTTCCAAGGGGTCATCCAAATTAGTATGCATAGATAGGTCTTACCATCAGGTATCTCTGTAGCAAGTTTGGGTTTGAAGTTGTGAATAGTATTTGAGAAAAAAAAAATCTTTTGTCACGTCAAAATATGGATTTTTTTTTTTTTACCTATTTCATGAGCTCTTGTGACCCTTCACCTTTCCGAGGGGTCATCCAAATTGGTATGCATAGATAGCTGGGTCTTACCATCAGGTATCTCTGTAGCAAGTTTGGGTTTGAAGTTGTGCATAGTATTTGAGAAAAAAACATCATATATATATGCTATTTTTTACCTATTTTTTTTTTGCTCGTGACCCTTGACCTATCCGAGAGATCAACCAAATTAGTATGCATAGAAAGGTCTTCCCATCAGGTATCTTCATCCCAAGTTTTGATTTGACGTTGTAAATTAGTATTTGGAAAAAAAATTATGTCACAACACAGCTATTTTTGACCGATTTCCTGATCCTGTGACCTTGACCTTTGTGAGAGGTCACTCAAATTGGTATGATGAGAAAGATCTTGCTACAAAGTATCCTTGGGCCAAGTTTGAAGACTGTGTCTTGAATGGTCTCCGAGAAAATGCCAACGTGGGTTTACCACAGAAGATGGTGGACAGACGACTGACAATGGACGATGGACGACGGATGGACAACCACTGGCCCAGAACATAGACTCACTTTTGCTTTGCACATGAGCCAAAAAAAAAACCCACATAAATATGTCCCAAGCCAGGACATGGCAAACATGACCCAAGCACAAGGCATAGATCCTCATGAGCCCCCGCATCTGCGGGGGCTCATGAGGATCTATGCCTCTTTCTTAATCTCTTCATGTCTGTGCTTCTCTCAAAGATCCAAGTGAACTGAAGAACACTTCATAGATCTTGTCAATTTTTTCCCGTTTCTGAAAGATTTGGGACAGTACCGCAGAACTATCTTTGAGAGACCACCCTTATCAGATCCCCTGTCACTAAAGACCATCATTGAGGTAGATGAATTAAGCCCCCTAAATGATGGTCTTTAATGACGGTGACATGTTTTGCCCTTCAACACTTGTCATGAGCACTTGTCTTTTAAGACCATGCACTTTTTCTTGCACAGAAAACGATGGTTCCTGCAAACAGGTTTTACAAATTCACCGATGGACAGAGATCAGGCTGCTTACAGCACACCAATCACGGTACATGCATGTACTATGATGGATATATAATAAAATCAGGCTGCTTACAGCACACCTTACAAGTACTATCACTTAATCTTCAGTGGAACTATAACACTTTCTTTTCTGACATGCATTAACAAGATCCCACACCACAAACAAAATAATTTGAACAATATCAGCACAAAAAAAATAAAATCAGAAATAAGGAGGGTTGATTTTATTTAGAGGTAAATTTTCAGGTAAAATTCACACTATGTTCAGAACACTGAAACCTTAAATGATAAATTCAGAACACTGAAACCTTAAATGATAAATCTCAATATGAAAGTGTCTTTGAACTCTAATCATTTGGAATACACCAGTGTGTGAAACAAGTCTGACTAAAATAGTTCAAGGGTAGTGCCAGAATAGCTTGGCGCCTCTAGGCACCAAGCTATTCTGGCACCACCCTTGAACTAAAGCCATTGGTCTTTATCCTTATCTGTGAGTACTATAATGTAGCGTGCAAATGGCAGTGGACACATTTGAAGCTTTTAGCCTCAGTATGATATGGGTTAAGTAAATAGCAGCAGAGTGTACTGTTGACAAAGCACAACCTGGCAGGTGCCAGGCTAATCAGGATCTAACCTTAACCCCTTCACTGCCCGTGGATGCGGATTGCATTCTCAAATCGTTGAAAATTCAACATCGAGGATCCCCACCATCAAAGGACCAAGGATACACGGTGATTACAGCAAGAGGCACAGATCCTCATGAGCCCCGCAATTGCGGGGGCTGAAGAGGATTATGCCTCTTGCAGCTGGATGGAGTCAGATTTTTCTCGGCAGTGTAGGGGTGAGGTGAAGTGGAGCGTGTCTGTCTTGATTCGCGTACCAATTGACGCCACACAGACGAGACTGGGGTTGAGTCGGTCCACAGCTTCCAGTCGCATTCCCACCTCCACGTCAGACTTGCCTACCCCCTGAAACAGCCGCAATCATCACTCAAGCAACGGTCACATGCCCAAAAAACAGATGATGAAGATAACGATGAGGAGGAGGAGGATAACCAATTAATGACCTTTTACAAGGAAGACGTAGTCTTGGAGGCCAGGTGATCTCTAGAGAGAAGTCCTGAGGGGAAAACAGTACGCGTCACCGGGGGTTATAGACCACCCTTCCTGTGCATGAAGCTATCTAAATGATGATTATTAATGTCAGGCTAGGTGATCTCTACAGAGAAGTCCTGAGGGGAAAACAGTACGCGTCACCGGGGGTTATAGACCACCCTTCCTGTGCATGAAGCCATCTAAATGATGATTATTAATGTCAGACTAGGTGATCTCTACAGAGAAGTCCTGAAGGAAAACAGTGTCACCGGGATAATAGACCACCATTCCGGTGCATGGCTGAAGCCACCTAAATGACGATTATTAATGTCAGACTAGGTGATCTCTACAGAGAAGTCCTGAAGGAAAACAGTGTCACCGGGATTATAGTCCACCATTCCGGTGCATGGCTGACACCACCTAAATGATGACAATAAATGTCAGATGATCTTTCACAAGGGCAGATGCTCAGAACAGGTTCTGCTAAATAACTTTCTCAACACATATTTCCAATAAAAAAAATAACTTTTTCAACACATATTTCCAATAAAAAATAACTTTCTCAACACATATTTCCAATAAAAAAAATAACTTTTTCAACACATATTTCCAATAAAAAATAACTTTCTCAACACATATTTCCAATAATAAATAACTTTCTCAACACATATTTCCACGAATAATAAATGCCAGGGGACCAAAACTTGCTTTTTTAAGTCTCTTCTATTTATAGAATTCAAAACAATGCCCATGATGACAAAGGCGGGCAGGTCTGAAAATCTGACAACCAAAGCAACCAGATAAAAATTGAATCATGTCTAGTTACACTAACTTCGCTGCAGAACATACTCTTGCCGGGAAACGCCGTATGTGTGTGTGTGTGTGTATATGTGTGTGTGTGTGTGCGTGTGTGTATGTGTGTGTATGTATGTGTGTGTATGTCTAAATGTGTGTGTGTGTGTATGTGTGTGTGTGTATATGTGTGTGTGTATGTATGTATGTGTGTGTGTGTGTGTGTGTATGTGTGTATGTGTGTGTATGTGTGTATGTGTGTGTGTGTGTGTGTGTGTGTGTGTGTGTGTGTGTGTGTGTGTGCGTAATGTATGTAAACACGACAATCTCCGATGTTTGTGTACATACAAGCTTGAAACGTAGGGAAGTGCTGTGTTCAAGGGGTGCCTAGGAAAGCCTGCCAGCATATTAACATTGGGAGTCTGTAGGGAAGTGCTGTGTTCAAGGGGTGCCTAGGAAAGCCCGCCAGCATATTAACATTGGGAGTCTGTAGGGAAGTGCTGTGTTCAAGGGGTGCCTAGGAAAGCCCGCCAGCATATTAACATTGGGAGTCTGTAGGGAAGTGCTGTGTTCAAGGGGTGCCTAGGAAAGCCCGCCAGCATATTAACATTGGGAGTCTGTAGGGAAGTGCTGTGTTCAAGGGGTGCCTAGGAAAGCCTGCCAGCATATTAACATTGGGAGTCTGTAGGGAAGTGCTGTGTTCAAGGGGTGCCTAGGAAAGCCCGCCAGCATATTAACATTGGGAGTCTGTAGGGAAGTGCTGTGTTCAAGGGGTGCCTAGGAAAGCCTGCCAGCATATTAACATTGGGAGTCTGTAGGGAAGTGCTGTGTTCAAGGGGTGCCTAGGAAAGCCCGCCAGCATATTAACATTGGTTGATTGATTGTACATTGCTTAACGTCCCGACAGCAACAAGGCTTTCTCAGGACGTGCCTGCACTGCTTGTGAAAAAAAATAAACAGAACATTGAATGTATGTCGCCAGCCGGTCAAATACATTAAATAAACCTAACATATGGGGCCTAAATAAAGCTAAGACCATTTAGCAACACACATCCAATATCAAGAGCTACAGGCAGTGCAGACAGTAGGGAGAGTTTTAAAAAGGCAAATACAGGTGAATGGACAAAGGGTAGACAGAAACACATGCCCCAGAATAGAGAGAAAAACCCACCCTGTGGGGCTGACCAGGGTGACCCTGGGAACTAAAAAATACCTAACCCCACCCAAGTCCCCCAGGGCAGACCCGGGTGGGGATATTAACATTGGGAGTCTGTAGGGAAGTGCTGTGTTCAAGGGGTGCCTAGGAAAGCCCGCCAGCATATTAACATTGGGAGTCTATAGGGAAGTGCTGTGTTCAAGGGGTGCCTAGGAAAGCCCGCCAGCATATTAACATTGGGAGTCTGTAGGGAAGTGCTGTGTTCAAGGGGTGCATAGGAAAGCCTGCCAGCATATTAACATTGGGGAGTCTGTAGGGAAGTGCTTTGTTCAAGGGGTGCCTAGGAAAGCCCGCCAGCATATTAACATTGGGAGTCTGTAGGGAAGTGCTGTGTTCAAGGGGTGCCTAGGAAAGCCCGCCAGCATATTAACATTGGGAGTCTGTAGGGAAGTGCTGTGTTCAAGGGGTGCCTAGGAAAGCCTGCCAGCATATTAACATTGGGAGTCTGTAGGGAAGTGCTGTGTTCAAGGGGTGCCTAGGAAAGCCCGCCAGCATATTAACATTGGGAGTCTGTAGGGAAGTGCTGTGTTCAAGGGGTGCCTAGGAAAGCCCGCCAGCATATTAACATTGGGAGTCTGTAGGGAAGTGCTGTGTTCAAGGGGTGCCTAGGAAAGCCTGCCAGCATATTAACATTGGGAGTCTGTAGGGAAGTGCTGTGTTCAAGGGGTGCCTAGGAAAGCCCGCCAGCATATTAACATTGGGAGAGAGATAAAACAATAGAGTCCCGTAAGACAATGAATTCAATAGAGCCGCATCAGTCATTAATTTACATCATTTTTTAATATCATATTTTTGACCCCAATTTTACCCCCGTTAATTCTGAATCAACCCTTTGATTTTTAAAAAGTGATGAGCATGACTGATGCGGCCTTATTGATCTGATTATCTATCGGGACTCATACTTCCTTTCTCTATAACTATTGTCTCTGCCAATACCTAATCATTTACCTGATCAAGTGATGCCAAGTGAAACTTAATACTTATTAACAAGTTGCAACTAACTTTTAGGAACCTGCAGAGGTAACCTTTAAGTGTGTTGTCATAAGAACTTATTAATTACTTACCCTAAGTTTTTACAAGTACTTACCCTAAGTTCTTACAAGTACTTACCCTAAGTTCTTACAACAACTTGACTCAAGTCCCAAGACACTGAGACAGTTTTATCAAGATACAAGGACAATAAAAAAACTTTTTTTTCTCAGTAATACTCTGGTGGTGGTGCTGATGGGACTAAATAATCAGGCACAAGTGGTGTAAGTGGCATGGCATTTTTCTGTGAAGTGTATGACATTAATAAACGATTACCAAATCTGATTTTTATTTGTTTAAAAGATTGTGTAGTTTTTCTGTGGTTTCCTGAACACCGATCCTTTTTCCCTCTGCTAAAAAACTGGCCTTCAGTTCTTCAACATTCACGGAAGACTGACTATGCATTTTATTCTGTATTTCAGATTTTTGTTTTTTGTAATTATTCAAATCATCCTGGACACGCTTAAATTCTTCGTCATCAATACAATTATCATTTAATGCCTTACTGATAATAAGTTTCATACTGCTCAACTTTGCACCAGCGAGCGTACTCAATGATTCATGTTTCTGTAATTTTGTGTGAAACCTCTTGTTTAAGGCCTCCAAACCAAAGCAAGCCAGGCATGTAGCAACGCTAACACCCTCAACTGCTATTCCAGCCAAACTCCCAATTCCTGTGGCGAACAGAACAATACCCCCTACAGAACATGAAGCTGAAACTGCACCAATAGCCATAGAAGTGTTTTGAACAGAATTAAATACTGACTTATACCGTCTTTTGCACCGTGAGTATTTCGCCTCCTCACTCTCCAAATATTTCAAAGCTTCTGTAATATTATTTAATCTGAATGCGTCTGCCTGTAATGTTTTATCTGAAGCAATTGACACAGCTGTCACCTGTGGATCAGGCGCAAGTGTTGTTTTAGTCATCACATTTGTTTCAGTCGGCTCAAGCGTCGGTAGTTGCGGATAGAAGTTTACCATTTTTTTTATTCACAAATATTTTTTTTTTTATTTAATCAGCAATTACATTTTGCAACTCTTCAAAAGTATACAATTTGCTGGCATAATAAAATGCAACAAGATCAATGTGTTCAAGGTTTATGTAAGTTAGACGAACAAAAGTTGTTTTGTCGACCACCACCTTGACAGCTGGAACACTGCTCGAAACATTAATAACATCATTATTTTTTGTAATAGCAATAAAGACCTTTGATGATTCTGTTACTGTTTCGTCCCATGTAAGTTTAATTCCCCGTGCAATTTGAGCCTCTTTAGCAGTAGTTACTGATTTCATGATAATTTCAAATACTATTGTTACTTCTCTAGCCACGACTAAGCTTGCTGGCATAAACACAACAGAAGTATCTGATCTACCCTTTCTAGTTGTAAGAAGATACCGCCGTCTCTCATAATTTTCAACTTTCAGTTTTTCTCTGCTATTGTTGTCTGGGGCAAAGCTTGGAACAAGGCTTACAATAAGCGGCCCAGAATTAACAACTTTCCTAAACACTAAGGCGCCTTCATCATCAGTGTATACATAAGGACTAATAAATTCAATCTTTATGTCCCAGTCAATTGTGGGTGGTGGAACAGGTACAGGTGAAACCACCCACTTATTTCCCACATGTATTAAGTTGTAGGGCGCATTATTTACAGGTGGAGTAGGTACAGTAACATCACGCAGCTGACCAAGTTTAGGAATCTGTTTTTCACCGTCTTTCATGTCAACAATTACTTTCCTCTTGTACATGCCATTTGAATCAAGTTCAAAACCATATATTTCTCCAACATCCCCTTCCTTCTCAAAATCCTGGACGTCTGCCAAATCTTTCAATTCTGTTACTGGACATGCAACTGGTATGATTCTCGACTTTGGACCACCACTCATTTTTTATAAACAAAAATAAAATTATTTAATTTCCAACACAACACTAAAATCATGCATAAGAACTGGTTTGTCATCCTGATTAGTTACAGATATACTCAGAGACTCAAAGAAACTAGAACCTAATTTCTTAAACTGCAAATTAGGAAATCTAACAACTACACTTTCACAATACGGAGCAGTTCCAGTAGGTAAGCATCTCAACAAAGTTGAAGGCTTTCCATTGTGAACATTCTCAGATGTGTTTAGTTCTTTCAAATAAACATGTAGTACTCTGTGTACTGACAAACTGACAGGGCGTTTTCCAGTTATTTTAAGTTTTTTGGTCTTCATTGTTATAATACCAGACATAGCTTCATCTAAATCATCTGATCTATACCAATCTTCGTCAATATAAAATCCAAGTAAATATGCAAATCTATCTGAAATTTTTAACCAATCTTGTTTCAGAAATTCTAATGTAACAAGTAGGTTAGCTGGATTTAAAGTTGCTTTAATTTTAAATTTACTTTGAAACCATTCAGCTATAGTACAAAAGTCATAATACCCAGGTGGTATAGCTTCAGTCTTACCATCAAAAATTACTTTATTATATATATCATCTGTTACATTAAACCATTTTACTGTGTAGAACAATTCATGGATAGCTACAGACTTGCTACCATCACGATTATCAATCCCATTAGTTAACCACACTGGTTTGCTTGTGTCAAGATTTGTTAAGGTAATAAACATTTTTATTATCTCATATAAAAAGGATGGAATTTAAATCACCAACCATTACCACAACAAACGCATTTCAATTTAATATGGATGCCAAATATAATGTTGCACCTACTTATGAACAGAAAATAATTCAACTAAATCAGCTTGACATAGCTGTGTCTGAACAAGATCTATTTCAAGTCAAAGTACCGAATCCGTTTGATCATTACCTAAACCCTCCAATAACAGATGACTCTACTGCAAGAAAGTGGTCTTCAAGTCCACTACAGATGTTTCAAAACCAACTCAACTTTGCAATACTATGCTCAACTACAGGCTGTGGTGTTTCATTTACAGACCACTTGAATCACTCAAACAAACTGATTAGGTCTGTCTACCGTTTTCATGTTTATTACCAGCTTAGACGTATACTGTCAGAACTTCATACACCACTGCCCACTGAATCCAGTTTCAACAGGTATAACAACCCCATGGATATGAAAGCATTTGAACGTTTATGTAATGAATTTAACATAAGCACTAAGTATGACTTCACACAAAAACTTGATGATCACCACGGCATGGGCACATTGTATTATGCTATGAGTCACAGACAATACCCTCAAGATTATTACCCTGGTTACACTTCATTCTCATCAAAATCACAAGTTTGGATAGGATCAATAGAGCAGAAGCAGTCTAACGCCTGGACCACATTTGTCTTAGATAAATCTGACGGGTTTACTCAAGCAGGAGTCGAGCGCGTCAATGATTCTATCAGAACATATGTCTGGTGTTTACTAGGTGCACAATCACTAACAAAATCAAACATTTTGAATGGAAGTGGAAAGTTTGAAGCACAAAAACAGTTTCTCGCAAATCTTGAAGATTCAATTAACTCAACAGTCGATCTCCCATCAAGCATACAGCGTTACCAAGACGTACTCAGATATGCCAGATCAAAAGTTGACTTTGTAATTGGCATCGGGTTATACATGTTACCATCTGACCTTCAACTCCAAATGGGTACAATAACAAATTATAATAATGAAATAGTTGTTGCAGGTCGTGACCAAAAATTAGGTCTCAATCAATCTGTAAACTTAGGAGCAACAACCACACATGTACAGTCATTAAAATCATTACAGACGGTAACACCCCCGGCCCTGGCCCCAACACCGGCACTCATACAACCAGTACAGTCAACCCCTGACACACATGAGTCAGAAAGAACTGCATTGGTATTAGGTCTAACAGGATTAGGGGTTTTACTTCTTTATCTGTTTCATTAAATAACCCACCATCAACCCTCCTACTGTAACCAGAAAGATCCACACATGTTCTGCCATAAACCCTACTGCCTTTGCCGCTGTACTAATCAGCCAACTGACAACAGTGCCAATTATGCCAGGCAAAGCGACCACTGCTTTCAGAGCCAATTTTTTAAGCAAGTCTGATATGTGAGACAACTGTTTCTTTACCCATGACTGTAAATCTTTTGGGTCAGTTGGAGCCGGGGGGCCAGGGGTTGGTGGTGCTGGGGCTGGGGCTGCACCCCCACCACTACCGGAGACAGCCAACACAGCAGTACTGATAATAAATCCAAGAGCAGTAATTAAACTAGCAATTGTGATACCCTGTTCTCTGAAAAGTGTTTTTAGTCTCTCAGCCAGAGTAGTGTCTTCATGAAGTATTTTCTGAATAGTTTCTCTAATCCTGTTGACCTGTGATTTCAGTTTTTGTCTTCCAATACTAATCACTTCTAACCGTCCTGATCTTTCTATCTGCAAATCATTTAATCTGTGCTGTATTCTTTCTTTTATTTCTGTGTCAAGATTCCCATTGTCTGCTGTAGCCAGTTTCTCTTTTTCACGTTCTATGTGTTTATCAAGCTCACCCAGTTTGGCAACATTGTTAACCATCTCACCTCTTATCGTCTGCAATGATTTATCCAAGCCCATAATCTCCCGCATTGTCAAAGGTGGATCGTCTATTGTTTTCATAGCGTCATTTATTTGTCCTTCAGTAAATGAGGTTTCTTGTATCACTGTGTTTGCTATTTCTGGTAGGCTTGTTACTGGTGCCATTTCAATTTGTTGCCCTGTTGGCAACTTTGTTTGCGTGTCGTGAAGAACACTAGCCAGTCTTGGCGTGACAGGAGACCCACCAATACCCAGTTGACGCAAGGCACCAACACCACCTTCATTTTTTATTGTACTTAAAGCCCTAAACATACTAGGGTCTTTTTTGTTAGTCAATAGTACTTTTCCTTTGTCAACAGTATTTAAATATAAATGACCCTTGCCATCAAGTTCAAACTGGTTAGGGTCTACGTTGTCTGGACGATTACCAACATGATCATAAAACGAGTTCACTTTGGTTTCTAAAAGTTCGTGACGTAAACTGTAAATATTTCTTGTACCAGTCATATCTGCCATATCTGTCATATCTGTTGTATTACCAAAATCATTCATGTCATCCATTTCAAAATCTTCATGATTAAATCCTCCCGCTGCCATTGTTTTATTAATTTATTATTTTTTATTGTGCATAATAAAAATGACACAGTCTTACGGATCAAAGTTAGACCCATACAGAAAACTACGTGAGCCTCTGGGTGTTAAGGGCATAAGACAATCAATCGTCATCACAAACAATCCAAGTACCATAGACCAAAACCAAACACTTACAGTCAAGTTTCCAAACCTAGGCCCCAGTGACGTTATCGTTCCTGGCACTGCATGCCTAGCATTTAATATTGAACTATCATCAGAGGCAGATGTAAACAGAACACTAGTTGACAATCTTGGCAGAGCAATTGTTAGGACTATTAAAGTAAAACTTGAAGGACAGGAAGTGTTTAGTCTTGATGACTCAGATGTGTTCTACTGTTACAAAGACCTTTGGCTCACAAGAGAAGAACGAGAGGATCGTATTTACCAAGGCATACAGTCTGATAATGTTGGTAAACTTCGAATCAATGCTGGAGATAAATCAACGTCAGCAGCCAATGACGTTATTATAGCAGAAACATATGGAACCAGATTTTACATTCCACTTGAGTTTGAAATCCTAACAGCTCATTTGCCTTATTATCAAGGAGCACTGAATGACCGTCTAAGTTTTGAACTAACTTTCAATGACTACTCCAAAGTCATTAAATCATCTGCCACAGATGCAACATATAAGATCTCTAACATTTCCTTGGAATATGAAATTGTTACACATACTGAACTAGCCAGACTCATTCAAAATCAGTATCAGTCAAGACTTCCAATTTATTATGACCGTGTGATTAGGCATAGTTTAATACCCAAAGACAAAAGCGACCCAATGTGGAACATAAACTTGAACACGCCTGCCAGGTCACTGAAAGGTATTCTTATGTTGTTTGTTGAACCGGTGAGTCCATACAAAAGAGATTCAGAAAAATTCTACAATCCTAAGATTACACATTTGTCCTGTACAATCGAAGGCCGCCCTAATCAAGTGTACGCTTCAGGAATGTTACCTTATCAACACTACGATGAGATCACAAAGTATTTTGCGGGTGGAAGGATTAGAGATAAACCAGCAAACATTGCGTGCAAAGATCTACATCTGTATGATGTTAGGATCGGACAATACCTTACAAACAAGTATGCACTGTGGCTAGACCTTCGTAGTACAGATGATGATTACCTTCATGGGTCAGGTCGAACTGTCGAGAACGGTAGTGATGGAATAACAATTCAGATACAAAAGAAGGTTGAAACTGCTGCAGCCATAAACATATATTTGTATCTAATTTATGACGCACAACTCAATATACAAGAGTGTAGACTAAGTGGACACATATATTAAAATTATATTGTGTATTAAAATGAACCGGAGCTTAATGACCCTTGACCCACACTGTGGCTTATTTGTTGGTGCCACAGGGTGTGGTAAAACTGAATTTGTACTTAACCTCTTACAAACAAGATACATACACCACTTTGAAAACATTGTAATATTTTGTCCTACTATTAAACACAACAAAGCTTATCACAACCGTTTATTCATTTGGACTGACAACAACATATACTTAGTCGACCCTGAGAAAAAACTGAATGACTACCTACAATATTTTTACAAGCAATTTGAAGGACAGCCAACATTGTTTATTGTTGATGACTGTTCTGCAGAGAAAGAAATTGTCAAGAAGAGAAACACATTAGCAGAACTTGCCTTCAGTGGCAGACATGCTAATGTAAGTGTATGGATTCTCACTCAGAAATATAATGCTGTACTGAAAGATTTTCGTGAACAGTTAAAGTTTATCTGTTTGTTTTACTGTAAGGATCGTGACAGCTTTGAAGACTGTCTCAGAGAAAATGATGTCATACCAAATAAACATGAACGAGATGATGTAAAAAATAAACTGAAATCAACTAAGCATCTAAAGCTCATTTTAAAGACAGATCAGCCCACAGGGTATGGATTAGTAAATTAATTTTTGTTTTTTTTAAAAATAACAATATAAATGAACCCTGATGAAATCCTTCTATTGAATGATATCAATGCTGTTGAGAACAAAGACTTAGACTCAAAAAAACAGCGTCTTTTGTCTGTAATTGTCTCAGGCAAATCAAAGACTTATCTCGGGAAACAATACACAACAGATGATATTGAATCTCTTACGGCTGACGAGCTAATCAAGCTTCATTCAAAATATGAAAACCACATCGCTTCACTAATGACACGTGATTTGAGTCGATCTCTAGTATGTCTATACACAAAAGCAGTGAGTCACTTTCTACCTGTGGATAGTGACAGTCTTTCACACGACCTTGAAAGCAATCCTATTGTTTCAAGTTCAATTGGCAAATTAGCATGTGTCATGTTTTACAAGTTTGGAAATTACCTTGCACCTGTCGTAACCCTTCTTGTTACCGGGAGTCATATTGATTTTTCAAAAATAAATTTTACTGCAGAAGAAAATGGACGAAACCCAGACGACTCCACAACTGAACCCCGTCCCTGTTTTGACACAGGTTCAAACTGTGACGAAGACTAAAAGTCCAGGCAGGGTTGAGGCTGGTAAAAGATTAGCCGAATATAATAGGCAAAAAAAATTACAGCTTAAGGCACAAACAGAAAAGACTCATGTAACTGATCCACCGTCAGGATCGTCAGGACCGTCAGGACCTGTGTCAATACCGACAGGACCATCACACCCTCATCAAAGTGAGAGACAAACAACTAAGCCTGACCCCCGCCCTGATCCCGACCCCGAACCTCAAACAACAAAATATATAGTTGCCGGATTTGTTGTCGGATTTGGTTACGTAGGGTATCAATTATACAAAAAATACAAACCACAGACTCGTACAGTGACCAAAAAATCAGACACTCCAAAAACAAAACCAGAAGTCTCCACATTACCAGTAACACCCAAAGCCGTTGACCCATTTTATATGCAGTAAATAAAAATATTATTTTAATTTTTCTTGCCTTAGAAAATGAATGACTCAAAGAACATGATGAACCTTGTGTATCACTCTGCCGTAATCAGTAGATTAGCAGTAGCTTATTCTATGCTGGGGAAAAGTCTACTCAAAATGAAATCAGCAGACTTGAGTAGATTAGATTTCGAAGACAGTGCTAAGCTAATTGTAGTTGTTACAGCGTCAATTGCTACAAAAGACTTTCTTGTTAAGCAGGGAATTATTCCCGAAAATGTTTCTATGTAAATAAAAATATTATGGCGACGATAGCTATTATGATAGGAGGTGCTATGGTTAATGCTCTGGCATTTAGTGGCTCTAATTATCTCTTTTCAAAAATGGGTAGAGAAGAATCTGCTCTGGAGATGAGACGACACAATGAGGCGTCAGAAAAATTAGCACAAGCCCAGCAAGATTATGAAAAGAATAGAATTGAGAAACTTGATTTCATCAATGAAAAACTCAGGCTTGAAGGCCACGCACAACATACGTTTTCAAATACAGATGACGCAATCAGGGAATATTTTCTTGTCACAGGTGAAGACATGTCTATCCCAAAACCGAAACTAAGTGACTATTACAAACCAAGCACACAACAAAGAAACGGAGAGTTAATTTTTGTTTTAGTGGGAATGACATTTGTTTATTTTACAGGAGTTTTCATTGCTAGAAAAAATGGCAGCCGAAAATAAACTATCAAAAATATATTACTCTCCATCAGGCTATTGGAAAGGAGCAACAGCTATTCAGAAATTACATGCCGCTGTGGGCGGAGATATAACACTCAATCAGGTCAAGCAATGGTTACAGAGACAGGCAATTTGGCAGATATATCTCCCTGCTCCAAGAAAGATATCTAGACCCCATTTTCAAAACACAACCCCAAATGACACACACCAAATGGACCTTTTGTTCTTACCACATGACACAATAAGAAAGAAACGATACAAGTATGCACTGACTGTTGTAGACATTGCTTCAAGGTATAAAGACGCTGAACCCATATCTGACAAAACAGCCAGTACAGTTGCGACTGCTTTATCAAGTATTTACAAAAGAGGCCCCCTGAAATACCCCAGACTTCTGCAGGTCGATGACGGATCAGAATTTAAGGGCGCAGTTAATCAGTTATTTGCTAAGCATGGCGTACTGGTCAGACGTGGTATTCCAGGCGTGCACAGATCGCAGGCAATTGTTGAAAACTTTAACAAACAGTTATCAGAAAGACTTTTCAGTTACCAGTATTCTAAGGAACTCATGCATGACACCCGTAACACTGAATGGGTAAAGAGATTACCACATGTGATAAAAGCAATGAACAATGAAGGACACCCAAAACCTGCTGATGCTATTAAATTGAAAACAATTACAGAGTCAAAAACAATGTCAGCACAGGCACCCGACACAAGTTTATTTACCAAACAGGTGAGATATTTATATCAACCAGGGGAGGCTGAGAACGACGACAGACGCAGGGCAACAGACCCCATCTGGTCAACGTCTGTACACAATATAAAAAAAATAGTCCCCGGTCCTGACGGTCCTGGCGCAACAATATATTACCTGTATGACCCTGCGCCACAAAGGGCATTTGTCAGAGAAGAATTACAGATTATTCCCCCAGACACCGTTACTCATTTCAGTAACTAAGTCGTCAATTAATTCATCAACCAGTTCATCACAAATGTCTTCAGATAACTTGAGCCTGTAATGACCTGGTGCATAAGCTTTTTCCTTACTGTGAAACACTCTTTTCGTGTCTCCAACTGCCAGAGACTTCTTATGTGTTTGGATCATTTCAAGATTATGTTTGTTTGATCTCAGTGACTTGTTTGGATAATCAGGCATTAATGCACCATCTAATACTTGCTTGTAATGTTCATGATGTATGTCTTTATTTTTTATTGCTGTTTTTTTAATTCCTTTGGCTTTCGACTGACTTCCCTTCTGGTGCAGTATAGAATACATTTTGGATCTCAGTCCAACATACTCAACTATTGGCACACCATTTAGTTCATCTTTAAACTTCCCAGGCACTTTCTTGTTTTGTGTGCTAAACAGTGGATGATCCTTAGGGTAATCAGACGTGTCATACATGTGCAACTCTGTTTTCATGTCTTCATAAAAGTCTTCAGTACACACATCAATGATCATAGAGTCAGTGTCAGTGTATAACAATCGACAGTCAGGATACTTTAATTTGAAGTAATCATAATAAAATTCAAGCATTAACAGTTTTGACAACTCCAGAATTGCCATACCAATGAATACTGGCTTGTCCAGTTTAACAATCTTTTTTTTGAGTGACACTGCATACAATGATGAATGAAATTCTTTATACCCTGTGTACTGTGGCTTACCTGTAAGTTTAATTGCACCCAATTCAGTTGTGACTAGTCTCACATCTTTTCTGTGATGAGGATTTTCCATTGTCTTGCCAAAACAGGCATTGTTCATAAGCTTAAAGAAGTCTTTGTCAAATGCAGTGTTGCCGTCTCTGGCACGAAGGGTTGTGTTCTTCATTATGTAATCTTTCATGAAAGCACTCTGATCAAATTGAATTCCTCTGTGAACTTTCTTTAGTACTAACCCGTGTCTGATGTAAAACTGCAACAAGCGGTAGTGACAAACGTAATTGAATTTGTCATTCAAATTTGGTACAAGTTTAGTGTCTTCTTTTTTCCCTGTCATACTCATTTTCTCAACAGCTAAGGGATAATCATTATGGTAATCATGTAGATGGTGTGGGTACTCTAGGTCGACTTCAAAGATCCAACCCTTCGCGTCGTTTCGGTCAAGATTCATAATATTGTTTGTTAACCCTGACTCTGTTACATCATACTGTGACAAATCATACAGACAAAAGTTTTTCAAGGGCAATAATTCACACATCGCCCAGCCATACAAATTGTTAGCGTCAAGGTACGTAATGAATGACCTTGACCTCGAGGGGTCAAACCCCCGGCCAAGGTCACCATGGGCGTCCATATATTTATTGTTGGCTCTGGCATAGTTGTTTGAAGCTATACTAATGCCTCCCCTCAATCCACGTTCCACCATTTCACCCATCGTTCGATCAGACAACAGGTCTATGGATATCTTACTGGATTTCAAAAATGCATCCCATCTCATGCCAGGACTAGTTATGTAACAAGCAGGGTCAAGTCTGTAGTGTAACAACCCCTTTTCACGGTAACTTTCAAATACGTCTGCTAGCAAACAAACATCTGCTTTCAAGTACTGGTCATGGTAGTCACCAATCGTCTGACAACCTAATTTACCCCACGCATCAAGTGCATGCTGGTATTCAGAGTCAGAAATACCTTTTCCAGTTAGTGTGGAATAAAATTTCTCTTTTGGTGGCAGTCTTGTTTCTTCAAACACAACCCAGTGATCAATGTACTCATACGGATACACACCTTTCTTAACCAAGTCTGGCTCAAAATATTTACTCGTTATTGGATACTCAGTCAGTCCTTCTGCCAGACTAGCAAGACCTAAAGATAAATGTTGCATGGAGTCATAAAATGCTAATTTGTCCAATCTAAAAGTCAAGTATTTCTCAGTTGGCTGGGCAATACAACTTATGTTTTTGTACGACTCGTCTACAGCCTGCATGATAATGTGTGAATCATATCCTTTGAGATTGTGGAAAAAGATTGGTAACTTGTATGTCTTAGGATCTGTTTTTAATAATAAGTTACAATTGTTATGTGCAGCACCTCTGTAACGTCCAGTTATGTGATCGTGGTCACGAACTTTATCACCCCCCAGAGGTTGTTCGCAAATCCAACACGTCTCAGCTGTATCAAATTTCAGTTTGTCTTCTTCTGTCATCACCAGAGGCATCTGGCATGTTGTGAGATATTGTACTACCTGACTGTACAGATGTCTCATTTCTGTTAAAAACAGGCATGCTGCATTTTCACCCCTGTAGATAACAGGTTGTGAATGCAGACCGTCTGACCTAACAAGAATGTATCCAAAAGAACACACCACTTGGTCACTCAACTTTATAGTCTTTGGTAATGACTCTGGAACAGGACCTTCATACGGAACAACCAGTGATTCAAAATCAGCGTACACTACAAACAGCAACTTTTGCTGATTCCCATAGTTCTTAAAATACACTTGACTACCAGGATCAGGGTACTTAAGTACAGTTTGTATGTCATCAGGTGACCTACAGTGCAGAACATGTTTATGTGCCACTGCAATAGAGGAAAACCTCTGTAAACATCTATTAC
This sequence comes from Semisulcospira habei, assembly GCA_036245525.1. Classification (NCBI taxonomy): domain Eukaryota; kingdom Metazoa; phylum Mollusca; class Gastropoda; family Semisulcospiridae; genus Semisulcospira; species Semisulcospira habei. The sequence goes on from BTPG01000001.1 coordinate 182,011,696, forward strand.
AAAATTCCTGTTTGCCCTTGTGTTTTGTTGTATGATTATGAATTAGACGTGACATATTCCTAATAATTGTGTAGTGAAAGTTATTGTCATCGCCGATTAATAACATGTCAACATGTTTATCTTCTGACTGCCCATATGTTGGAGCCAGTGTTGATACTCTAATGGGTTGTAACTTGTCAACAGACACATTATCCCACACAAACACATTTACAGATATGCCAGGATTTAATTTTTCAAACAAGTCTATGTCCTCTATTTTAACAGGGAACTCAATGCCACTGAAGTTGAGTTCGTTTACAAATTTGATGTAGTTAGATACACGTTCAGGTTTTATTTTTACAAAGTGTAGTTTAGCAAGCACACACCACATGAAACAATAGTTGTCATTGTTCTGAATGTTAACAACAGCCTTTTTGTTTACTACTTCTGTTGGCAGTGGTAACCATGCTTTACCTAATATAGGATGATACCTAGACTGCTTTAGTTGTAGTTCATGTACATGTCCTTCGTGCCAACCAGACCCCTTCATTCTTGCACTGTCAATCGCCTGTAGAAAGTCTGGTAATAGTCTGTCTCTAAACACGTTCTCTAATTCCCTTCTTGTGTTAACAGTGTGTTGTCTTGTTGATATATACGATACAATTACCTCACCGTCCAATCTAGTGAATTCGATTTTTGCAACAATCTGAATCTTAACACTGCCTGTCAGAAGATTTTGTTGTATGACAGAAAAAGAGTTTTCTATTGATTCATAGACATTATTAGTATTGGATATGGGTAAGTTTGTTGTATGAAACACGTTTCTTAAACCAGATGAGCCAGGGTTTGATGGGCCAGGGCTTTGTGAATTGTCCGTCATTTTTATTTGACCGACAAAATAATAAATGAAAAAAAAAATTATCACTGTCACACCATATGTAATACTGTATTATCGGTAGTTATGATAAACAAGTCAACTACTTTCCTGGTGTTTGTCTTGAAGTCCTGTCCTGCAGGTGCAATATTACTTTATTGAACGTAACACTTTCAATATAACAATGTTGTTTTCTTAATTGATTAAATATGTCATTCAGGGCAGTGGGCAGATGTTCACATCTGCACGGGACATAGACGACCCCGCCCTCCACGAGTCGCCTGCTGCCTTGCAGGCCTGGCCGCTTGGCTGCGGAAAGGCTAAGGGAGGAAACCCCCGACATCAAAGCCCCCGTGTCTCCGGGGAAGGCTTTTGAGCCAGAGACTAGGACAAGGACAGTCTGATATAAAACCTACGACCCGATGCCATCGTCCCAGCTTGCTAGGCCATGGCAGATGAACCAAGGGTTTAAAGGGTGGGGCCAGTACTGCGCACACTGCACTCCACCAAAAAGCTCCACCGCGCAGGCTTTAGGAAACGTCCACGGACCATGACACTGACCATTCCAAGTCCTGTAGCGACGGGCGAGGGGCGAAACGGCAGGTGAAAGATGTCACTGGAAGCCGCAGTCTCAAACCTGCATGCAGGCGGTTCAGGATATTGGTCGCCTGATGTTGACCTGGGGATGACAACATCACTCGGCACACCCTGAACGACCAAGCAGCCTTCTCTAGGGACAGCACTGCTTGCTCCACACGGAGAGGGGCCTAGAAAAGGTGGCCTAACCAAAGCTCATCCCCTCGTAACCCAGTTGGCTAGCCGCGGTCAACGGGCATCTTCTCCTGAGGTCAAAAAACAAGAAAGAATAACGGATCCACTCTCATGACGACCACGACCGGACTCAACGTAGCATGCTGGAACGTCCGAACCATGCTCGACAAAGCAGACAGCGGACGCCCTGAACGTCGCTCCGCCCTCATTGCCCATGAATTGCGGAGGTTAAACATCGACATCGCCGCGCTCAGCGAAGTACGCCTTCCAGAAGAAGGCAGCCTCCAAGAACTTGGTGCTGGGTACACCCTCTACTGGTCAGGCAGGCCTGCATCAGAAAGACGGCTCTCAGGCGTGGGTTTCATGGTCAAGACATCCATTGCGACTAAGCTGGAAAACCTACCAACGGGCCACTCAGACCGCATCATGTCCATGCGCCTCCCACTGAGACACCAGCAACACGTCACCCTTCTCAGTGTGTACTCCCCAACCCTCCTGGCAGAGCCTGCTGAAAAGGACAAGTTTTACACTGACCTGCGCAGCCTCCTACAGAGTACCCCTGCAGACGACAAAGTCATCATCCTTGGCGACTTCAACGCCAGAGTGGGCCAGGACTCTGAAGCCTGGAAAGGAGTCCTCGGCAAGCATGGCGTGGGGAACTGCAATGACAACGGCCGCCTACTGTTGGAGTTCTGTGCGGAGCAGCAACTGGTCATCACCAACACTACTTTTCAGCAAAAGGACAGTCGAAAGACGACCTGGATGCATCCTCGCTCCAAACACTGGCACCTTATCGACTATGTCCTAGTGCGTCAGAGGGACCGCAGTGACGTCCTCCTCACCAGAGTGATGCCCAGCGCAGAGTGCCACACTGACCACCGCCTTGTCCGCTGCAAACTCAGGCTCCACTTCAAGCCAAAACCCAAGAAATGGGGGCCCCCCAAGAAAAAGCTTGATGTTGCCAGCCTTCAGCGTGACGATGTGAAAGCTGCCTTTCAGACAGATTTACAGCGCAGGCTCAAAGACACAGCGGACCCAGTAGACTCCTCCCCTGAAACACTTTGGGAACAACTGAAAACTGCTATTGCAAAATCCTCTGCAGAAGTCTTGGGTTTCGCCAGAAAGAAGAACAAAGACTGGTTTGACGAAAACGATGTAGAGATCCAGGAACACCTAGCAAAAAAAAGAGCCGCCCATCAGGCCCACCTAGCCCAGCCTTCCTGCCCTGTGAAGAAGTCTGCCTTCCGCCTCGTCTGCAGCAGTCTCCAGCGCAAGCTCAGAGATCTCCAGAATGAGTGGTGGACCAGACTTGCACAGAGGACCCAGCTTTGCGCTGACAATGGTGACTACAGGGGCTTCTACGAAGCACTGAAAGCAGTGTATGGCCCCAGGCACCTGGTACAAAGTCCCCTGCGAAGCGCGAATGGCCAGGCACTCCTCACAGATAATACCTCCATCTTGAACCGCTGGTCGGAATACTTTCAGAGCCTCTTCAGCGCTGAGCGCACTGTTCAAGAAGCAGTCGTCCTACAAATCCCACACCTCCCAGTAAAGGTTGAATTGGACGAACCGCCCACCGCTGAAGAGACCCTCACAGCCATCCACCAGCTCAAGAGTGGCAAAGCAGCAGGCATTGATGGAATACCGCCAGAGATCTGGAAACATGGAGGCACAGCACTGCACAACAAGCTCCATGACCTCTTTCTCTGCTGCTGGGAGGAAGGAACACTACCAAAAGATCTCCGTGATGCAGTTGTTATCACCCTGTACAAGAACAAAGGCGAGAAGTCTGACTGTTCCAACTATCGGGGAATTACCCTGCTGTCCATTGCTGGGAAAATCCTTGCAAGGCTGCTCCTGAATCGGCTGGTACCTGCCATCGCTGAAGACCAACTCCCAGAGGGCCAGTGTGGCTTCAGAGCAAACAGGAGCACCACCGATATGGTCTTTGTGCTGAGACAGCTGCAGGAGAAGTGCCGCGAGCAGAACAAAGGGCTGTACGTAACATTTGTCGACCTAACAAAAGCGTTCGACACTGTGAGCAGGCAAGGCATGTGGCAGATCCTGGAGCGACTTGGCTGTCCCCCAAAGTTCCTCAACATGATTGTCCAGCTACACGAGGACCAACAAGGCCAGGTCAGACTCAACAATGACCTCTCAGAACCATTCCCTATTCTCAACGGCGTAAAGCAAGGCTGCGTGCTGGCACCGACCCTCTTCACCATCTTTTTTAGTATGATGTTGAAGCAGGCCACAGTGGACCTCGATGATGACGATGCAGTGTACATCAGGTATCGTCTCGATGGCAGCCTGTTCAACCTCAGACGACTGCAGGCCCACACGAAAACCCTAGACCAACTGATTCGTGAGCTGCTTTTTGCTGATGATGCTGCCCTCGTTGCACACACAGAGAGAGCCCTGCAGCGCATCACGTCTTGCTTCGCAGATGCTGCCCAGCTCTTTGGACTCGAGGTCAGTCTGAAAAAGACAGAGGTCCTCCATCAGCCGGCACCCAAGACAGTGTATCGCCCTCCTCACATCACCATTGGCAAGTCTGAACTAAAGTCAGTGCACCAGTTTACTTACCTTGGCTGCGTTATCACGTCGGACGCCAAGCTGGACAAGGAGCTTGACAGCAGGCTGGCAAAAGCGAACAGCGCTTTCGGGCGACTTTTCAAGCGGGTGTGGCACAACCAACAGCTGAAAACAGGCACCAAGATCAGCGTGTACAGAGCTGTGGTCCTCACCACCCTGCTGTATGGTTCCGAGTCCTGGGCCCTCTACCGCAGCCAACTACGACTCCTCGAACGCTTCCACCAGCGCTGCCTGCGTACCATCCTGGGCATTCACTGGAGTGACTATGTCACCAACGTCGAGGTCCTTGAACAGGCTGAAACTGTGAGCATCGAGGCTTTGCTGCTGCGGACACAGCTCCGCTGGGCGGGGCATGTCTCCAGGATGGAGGATCATCGCCTACCAAAGATCACCCTGTTCGGCGAGCTTGCTACTGGACACCGTGACAGAGGGGCACCAAAGAAGAGATACAAAGACTGTCTCAAGAAGTCACTTAGTGCCTGCCAAATCGACCACCACCAGTGGTCTTCGCTTGCTGCGGACCGTGACACCTGGCGCTCCACCATTTACAAGGCAGCTGTCTCCTTTGAGGACTCTCACAGAGCTAGCCTTAAGGACAAGCGGCTCAGGAGAAAAAACAGAGATGCCGCAGCTCAGAACCCTGGCCATACCTTCCCCTGCAGCCACTGCGGTCGAACCTGCCTGTCTCGGATTGGCCTCCGCAGCCACGAACAAGCCTGCAGACGTTGTGGGCAACTCCTATAAAATCTTCGTTCGCGAAGTCAAGCCAAGAGAAATATGTCATTACACAGTACCTCAAACCAACGCAAGTGGCCACTGTTAGCATTATAAACTTTAAAAGCATTTGTCTTAAGATCAACAGTCTCATAATCATAACCTGGTAATCCATCTGAATATTCCAAAGTAACATTATATGTCGTGTATATCCTTATTGACGGTGTTGAGAGTTTAAAGCTGGGTCCAAACACACGTGTTTTTAAGTCAGTAAAGTGCATAACATCTTTGAAGCACTCTGTAACATCAAACACTTGGGTTTGTCCGTCTGTCATTTTTATTAGACAAACAAAAGAATAATTGTTATCAAGCAAAATCATGTTTTCTAGGAAATTACACTGAATAGTAATTTTATACGTTTGCACCAATCAGCTATGTTGTCAGTAACGTTTTACATTTACACTGTGTTACTGCTTCTATGTAAGCTAAATGGATTTAGATTCAAACCACAGACACACTCACTCAGGTATAAAACTCTATGTATTTCCTAGTCAATGACATAAGGGGCATAAACACTTGAAAGATTTAACCACTGTACAGAGTTGTCTCCCATAGACTATATGTTGCATACCCAAGTTGGTAGACAACTGCGTCACTGATTTGTGAGTGAGTATTCATTGAGGATATCCTGTTTGTGTGTAGCAAGGATAATGATTTCAGGTATGTTCATTTTGTAGTCTTAGCTCAGTGACATGTCTATTTGTGTGTGTGTGTGTGTGTGTGTGTGTGTGTGTGTGTGTCATTGGATTATGCAGAGATTCAAAAATCTTTACAGTTGACTCAAACCCGATTAAAAACAGTGGCTCTTGAGAATCTCGCCATGCTCATAAGAATCTGTGATCGAGTGGGCTACATGTGAGAACATGTTCTGTGTGTTTGTGTATACATGTTCTGTGTGTTTGTGTGTGTGTGTGTGTCAGTGCGTGTGTCAGTGCGTGTGTTTGTCTGTGTGTCAGTGTGTGTGTGTGTGTGTGTGTGAGAGAGAGAGAGAGAGAGAGAGAGAGAGAGAGATTGTGTGTGTGTGTGTGTGTGTGTGTGTGTGTGAGAGAGAGAGAGAGAGAGAGAGAGAGAGAGAGAGAGAGAGAGAGAGAGAGAGAGAGAGAGAGAGACCACCCTTTGATTTCACAGACATGAGTACATTAAGCCCACTTGAAATCACCCCTTCTTTGAAATCATGATGTTTCCCTGTTGACTTTTGACATTACTTAGCGATTTGAAAGGGTATAGCTATAAAGGCCATTGACGGGTAAGAGCCTTTTCAAAATGCGGCTCGTGTCTGGATTGAAAAGGAATGAAATGTGGCCGCTAATAGCGCGGCGTGAGGCAACACAAAAGGCGATCAACCGTGACACCACCTGGCAGCTCATGCTTACGATAAAATTGTACTGACATGAGTGTCTGTAAGTGCGTGTGTGTGTGTGTGTGTGTCTGTTTGTTTATGCGTCTGTTTGTTTGTTTGTGTGTGTCTGTGTGTGCGCGTGCGTGTGCGCGTGTGTGTGCGCGTGCGTGTGCGTGCGTGTGCGTGCGTGTGCGCGTGCACGATTACATGGCATGCGTGTGACTGAGGGCTCTTGCAACTTCTTGCCGCAACTGAAAATCAACAACACACATACAGAAACCCCCAGCTCACAAAACTTGCTCGACAAGTCTGGTCGGGTAGCATAAGACTCGTCAGGCTTGTTCCTAATTTAGATATGCATAGCATTTTGGAAAGACCAAGATCGATTTTAGGATCAGGTTTTGCCGGATCGGACTTATTCTTGCCGGTTAGTGTTTGAAAATGACCGGTTGTTTTTGTTATAATTTATTCATTGGACTATTAGCTGGTTGAGATGTATGACGTCAGCTCTGTAAACCGGTAAGTTGTGTTTGTGTGTCTGTGTTGTTAGAGTGTCAGTGTGTGCGACAGTGTGTGTGTGTGTGTGTGTGTTTTGAAAGTTCCACTTGGTCCCGACCTGACCAGGGTGCTGGTTATATTAAATCGATCTATGTAAGCAGGTAATTAATTTCTCAGTGCATTCGGATTGTGCGTTCTTTTCAAGCACAGATAAGCTCGCGTACATAGAAACGCCGAGGCTTTTGACCACGCATGGGTTGATTCAAAGCGCCGTGTACGTGTGCACTCATGTATTCAAGTCAGTATATGCGTGTTTATGCTAGTATGTACGTACGTGCGTGTGCATGTGCGTGTGTTTATGTGTTGGTATGTGTGTGTGTGTGTGTGTGTATGTATGCCTGTGTATATAACTTGTATGGCAATCTGGCACTGCCCTTGAATTATCTTGGTCTGCAACTGGCGTGTCCGCTTGTGCGTGTATGTTTTGTTATGTTCAGAGCCAATTGAATAAAGTTAGCACTGAGCGGTCCTCCTGTGAACTTGCCTGCACAAACACATTTCTAAACATCTTTTCACGCGTGACGCGGTGTGAATGGCGCTGTGAAAGCTTTTACCCAACTCATTGAAAGAGGGTTTGGCATTGAGTCTTGTCATGCGTGAACTGAAATGATATGTGTGGGACATAGCATGTGAGTTTTTCGAAAATCGACTCTGGCAGTATTGAGAGAAACGGTCATGTAAAAGTTAATGACCGTAATTAGTAATTAATTAAGGTCATTAGGTGTTGACAGAGACAATAGTTATAGAGATAAAACAATAGAGTCCCGATAGATAATCAGATCAACAGAGCCGCATCAGTCATGCTCATCACTTTTTAAAAATCAAAGGGTTGATTCAGAATTAACGGGGGTAAAATTGGGGTCAAAAATATGATATTAAAAAATGATGTAAATTAATGACTGATGCGGCTCTATTGAATTCATTGTCTTACGGGACTCTATTGTTTTATCTCTGGGAGTCTGTAGGGAAGTGCTGTGTTCAAGGGGTGCCTAGGAAAGCCCGCCAGCATATTAACATTGGGAGTCTGTAGGGAAGTGCTGTGTTCAAGGGGTGCCTAGGAAAGCCTGCCAGCATATTAACATTGGGAGTCTCACTGAAGGGTGAAAAGACAGTTATAGAAAGTCGCTTGAACCACATTAGAGTCTGTAATTTTTCTCATATTCACTTGACATTTTGGATATAGCTAGATTAGACAAAGATATTGGATGAGTTCATTAGCTAGCTTTGTATAATTTTGAACTGTTTTAGCAAAAATTAATTCTATGCAGACAAATTAAAAAAGTAAAAAACCTGGAATTCAGGAGAAAATCAGTGACGAAGAGGTAAAAGCAGAAATGTTGTCACGACGCAGACATCGACTCAATACTCTAAATATGATGTACGTGTTTCTCTCTCTCTCTCTCTAACTCTTCCTCTCTCTTACACACACACAAACACACGCATACACACACATCAACGCACTGTCAGTAAAGCATGCATGTGTACAGTAGAAAATCCTGTAGCCAGGTAAAGTCAACCTCGCTTCACACAAATTATAGCAAGACTGAAATTGTACCTTGAAATTCTAGTTTTGTCACCATTTTTCTCAAGTCTAGAAAGCAAAGTAAAACACATATCATGTAAAATATAAAATTATGTAAAAACTAAAATTACGTCATGACAAATGACGTTTTTCAAACCAATGACGCGTATGCACTGCGCCCCTTATAGAGCTCACTGACGCATTGCAAATCTGCGAGGCTTTTATAATAGGAGATTTTTCAACATCAGAATCAGGTCCAAGACAACAGGTAGAGACCCTTGACAGTAAGAACAACTCAAATATAAAAGGGACTTTTGGGGTTATGGCTCTCATACAAACGAGACTTTGTGGGTTAGGGTTTATCCCATCTTGTTACTTTATCCAAAGTTCATTTAAGTGAAAAAATGTAAACTGGAAGTCAGTAAAAGAGTACAGTAGAACCTCTTTTGAACGGTCACTGTATTTTACGGTCACCTGCCGCGAACTTGCTCTGTAGGTGATGTACACTAGCATGCACTAACTCTAGTAGTGGCTACGTTAGCACAGATTTACATTTCTGGGTGCTTTTCTATGGTAACTGCCATGAACGGTCACCTGCTGTTTATGGCCACTTTTTCTTGGCACCAGGGGTGACCGCTCACAGAAGGTTCTACTGTAGTTACAGCCAACTTTGTTAGACCCAATCTTGTAACAAGTCATGTTTACTGTGCTTAACCCATTCAGGCCTGACGCGCTACAGCAGGAGATGGGTCCACCATGATAATTCAAGGGTAGTGCCAGATTAGCTTGGCGCCTGTCAGCGTCAAGCTGATCTGGCCCTGCCCTTGAATTATCATGGTCGATCCATCTCCTGCAACTGGTACATAGTCATTAGATGATACCTCCAAAATCTGGGAAATACGGTCTTCGGGCTGAGTGAGATAAATGAAAATGTATTTATTCAAGCATTTATTGTTCGAAAATACATTTTCATTATACTGCACCATATTTTAAAGTCCCCTATCCGGCCACACATAACTTGCTGGGGATCCAAAAATTATTCCAGTGAAAAAGTTAGCATATTCGCCAATACAGTAACAGATCGACTGGTGATGATAGTTCAGTAACAGATCGACTGGTGATGATAGTTCAGTAACAGATCGACTGGTGATGATAGTTCAGTAACAGATCGACTGGTGATGATAGTTCAAGGGTAGCGACAAAATCCTGACCAGAAAGGCAACTGTAGAATACAAAGAAAATCCCAACGAAAAAGAAACGTGTAGAAAAGACAATCACTGACACATCATTAACTCATTTAGCCCGACGGCCGTATTTTCCAAATTTTGGAGGCGTCATCTAATGACTATGCACCAGTTGCAGGAGATGGATCGACCACGATAATTCAAGGGCAGTGGCAGATTAGCTTGGCGCCAACAGGCGCCAAGCTAATCTGGCACTGCCCTTGAATTATCATGGTTGACCCATCTCCTGCTGCAGTGCATCAGGCCTGATTGGGTTAATCAATTGAACCTCAAGGAAGCATTTCCCAGATTAATTTATGTGTCACTTAACAACTATGTACCAACTGCAGGAGATGGACCATAACAATTCGAGGATAGTGCCAGATTAGCTCTGTACTATTGCAGGTGAACGGACCATGATAATTCAAGGTTAGTGCAAAATTAGCTTGACACCCGAGGGCCAATCTGGCACTACCCTTGAATGATCACAGTTGATCCATCTCCTGTTGCAGTGCATCAGGGCTAGGTGATTGTCTTTCCATGTGTATGTATTTCTCTCTTCGGGATTTTCAAGGGTGGTGACAGATCAGCTGGGTGCCACTACCCTTGATCTGTCATGGCCATTCTATATCACCCAGCTGGTATGCACAACCTTCAAGTGCCACCCCCCCCCCCACACCCCCTCCCCCCACTGTTGCAGAAGGTAACTAATAGCTGTGACTCAGTTTAACTGACCGCAAGAGCCAGGTGCTGACACAGCACTGTGAACACAATGTCGCTGGATGACGACCGTGCAGTTTCTGCATTTGTGTCTTGGTCAACGTGATGCACCTCAATTCTGTACCTGCAACAGATCACAATAAACTCTGTGTTTATACACTACAACCAGCTCTAGTCCATGCACAACAGATCAAAATAATTTAACTCTGTGTAATACACTACAACCAGTTCTAGTCCATGCACAACAGATCACAATAAACTCTGTGTTTATACACTACAGCGAGCTCTAGTCCACGCACAACAGATCACAATAAACTATGTGTTTATACACTACAACCAGCTCTAGTCCATGCACAACAGATCACAATAAACTCTGTGTTTATAAGCTACAATGGGTCTTAGGAAAGGTTAGGTGGGGAAGGCATTGAAGGCATTCAGTGAAGGGTTCGGTTCCTTGGAAACTTATTATAGAAGTCATTTCTAGTGCTGGACCTGCATTGGTTTGGAACTTATAGAAGTCATTCATAGCGCTGGACCTGTATGGATTTGGAACTTATAGAAGTCATTCATAGTGCTGGACCTGTATGGGTTTGGAACTTATAGAAGTCATTCATAGCGCTGGACCTGTATGGGTTTGGAACTTATAGAAGTCATTCATAGCATTGGTTCTGTATGGGTTTGGAACTTATAGAAGTCATTCATAGCGCTGGACCTGTATGGGTTTGGAACTTATAGAAGTCATTCATAGCGCTGGACCTATATGGGTTTGGAACTTATAGAAGTCATTCATAGCGCTGGACCTGTATGGGTTTGGAACTTATAGAAGTCATTCCAAGTGATGGACCTATATGGGTTTGGAACTTATAGAAGTCATTCCTAGTGCTGGACCTGTATGGGTTTGGAACTTACAGAAGTCATTCATAGCGCTGGACCTGTATGGGTTTGGAACTTATAGAAGTCATTCCTAGTGCTGGACCTGTATGGGTTTGGAACTTATAGAAGTCATTCATAGCGCTGGACCTGTATGGGTTTGGAACATATAGAAGTCATTCATAGTGCTGGACCTGTATGGGTTTGGAACTTATTGAAGTCATTCCTAGCGCTGAACCTGCATGGGTTTGGAACTTATAGAAGTCATTCCTAGCGCTGGACCTGTATGGGTTTAGATTATGAATGTCATTCCTAGCGCTGGACCTGTATGGGTTTGGAACTTATAGAAGTCATTCATAGTGCTGGACCTGTATGGGTTTGGAACTTATAGATGTCATTCCTAGCGCTGAACCTGTATGGGTTTGGAACTTATAGAAGTCATTCCTAGTGCTGGACCTGTATGGGTTTGGAACTTATAGAAGTCATTCCTAGTGCTGGACCTGTATGGGTTTGGAACTTATAGAAGTCATTCCTAGCGCTGGACCTGTATGGGTTTGGAACTTATAGAAGTCATTCATAGCGCTGGACCTGTATGGATTTGGAACTTATAGAAGTCATTTATAGCGCTGGACCTGTATGGGTTTGGAACTTATAGAAGTCATTCATAGCGCTGGACCTATATGGGTTTGGAACTTATAGAAGTCATTCATAGCGCTGGACCTGTATGGGTTTGGAACTTATAGAAGTCATTCATAGCATTGGTTCTGTATGGGTTTGGAACTTATAGAAGTCATTCATAGCGCTGGACCTGTATGGGTTTGGAACTTATAGAAGTCATTCATAGCGCTGGACCTATATGGGTTTGGAACTTATAGAAGTCATTCATAGCGCTGGACCTGTATGGGTTTGGAACTTATAGAAGTCATTCCAAGTGATGGACCTGTATGGGTTTGGAACTTATAGAAGTCATTCCTAGTGCTGGACCTGTATGGGTTTGGAACTTATAGAAGTCATTCATAGCGCTGGACCTGTATGGGTTTGGAACTTATAGAAGTCATTCATAGCATTGGTTCTGTATGGGTTTGGAACTTATAGAAGTCATTCATAGCGCTGGACCTGTATGGGTTTGGAACTTATAGAAGTCATTCATAGCGCTGGACCTATATGGGTTTGGAACTTATAGAAGTCATTCATAGCGCTGGACCTGTATGGGTTTGGAACTTATAGAAGTCATTCCAAGTGATGGACCTATATGGGTTTGGAACTTATAGAAGTCATTCCTAGTGCTGGACCTGTATGGGTTTGGAACTTACAGAAGTCATTCATAGCGCTGGACCTGTATGGATTTGGAACTTATAGAAGTCATTCCTAGTGCTGGACCTGTATGGGTTTGGAACTTATAGAAGTCATTCATAGCGCTGGACCTGTATGGGTTTGGAACATATAGAAGTCATTCATAGTGCTGGACCTGTATGGGTTTGGAACTTATTGAAGTCATTCCTAGCGCTGAACCTGCATGGGTTTGGAACTTATAGAAGTCATTCCTAGCGCTGGACCTGTATGGGTTTAGATTATGAATGTCATTCCTAGCGCTGGACCTGTATGGGTTTGGAACTTATAGAAGTCATTCATAGTGCTGGACCTGTATGGGTTTGGAACTTATAGATGTCATTCCTAGCGCTGAACCTGTATGGGTTTGGAACTTATAGAAGTCATTCCTAGTGCTGGACCTGTATGGGTTTGGAACTTATAGAAGTCATTCCTAGTGCTGGACCTGTATGGGTTTGGAACTTATAGAAGTCATTCCTAGCGCTGGACCTGTATGGGTTTGGAACTTATAGAAGTCATTCATAGCGCTGGACCTGTATGGATTTGGAACTTATAGAAGTCATTTATAGCGCTGGACCTGTATGGGTTTGGAACTTATAGAAGTCATTCATAGCGCTGGACCTATATGGGTTTGGAACTTATAGAAGTCATTCATAGCGCTGGACCTGTATGGGTTTGGAACTTATAGAAGTCATTCATAGCATTGGTTCTGTATGGGTTTGGAACTTATAGAAGTCATTCATAGCGCTGGACCTGTATGGGTTTGGAACTTATAGAAGTCATTCATAGCGCTGGACCTATATGGGTTTGGAACTTATAGAAGTCATTCATAGCGCTGGACCTGTATGGGTTTGGAACTTATAGAAGTCATTCCAAGTGATGGACCTGTATGGGTTTGGAACTTATAGAAGTCATTCCTAGTGCTGGACCTGTATGGGTTTGGAACTTACAGAAGTCATTCATAGCGCTGGACCTGTATGGGTTTGGAACTTATAGAAGTCATTCCTAGTGCTGGACCTGTATGGGTTTGGAACTTATAGAAGTCATTCATAGCGCTGGACCTGTATGGGTTTGGAACATATAGAAGTCATTCATAGTGCTGGACCTGTATGGGTTTGGAACTTATTGAAGTCATTCCTAGCGCTGAACCTGCATGGGTTTGGAACTTATAGAAGTCATTCCTAGCGCTGGACCTGTATGGGTTTAGATTATAAATGTCATTCCTAGCGCTGGACCTGTATGGGTTTGGAACTTATAGAAGTCATTCATAGTGCTGGACCTGTATGGGTTTGGAACTTATAGATGTCATTCCTAGCGCTGAACCTGTATGGGTTTGGAACTTATAGAAGTCATTCCTAGTGCTGGACCGTATGGGTTTGGAACTTATAGAAGTCATTCCTAGTGCTGGACCTGTATGGGTTTGGAACTTATAGAAGTCATTCCTAGCGCTGGACCTGTATGGGTTTGAAACTTATAGAAGTCATTCATAGCGCTGGACCTGTATGGATTTGGAACTTATAGAAGTCATTTATAGCGCTGGACCTGTATGGGTTTGGAACTTATAGAAGTCATTCCTAGCGCTGGACCTGTATGGGTTTGGAACTTATAGAAGTCATTCACAGCGCTGGACCTGTATGGGTTTGGATTATGGAACAAGCCCGTCTTTTTTCCCTGGATTGCGAGTCCACCTACCGGGGCAGTGACGGAGACTTGAACCTATGACCCGGCGATTCCCTTCGCTCTCCTGCTCCGAAGTCATTCCTAGCGCTGAACCTGTATGGGTTTGGAACTTATAGAAGTCATTCCTAGCGCTGGACCTGTATGGGTTTGGAACTTATAGAAGTCATTCCTAGTGCTGGACCTGTATGGGTTTGGAACTTATAGAAGTCATTCATAGTGCTGGACCTGTATGGGTTTGGAACGTATAGAAGTCATTCATAGCGCTGGACCTGTATGGGTTTGGAACTTATAGAAGTCATTCATAGCGCTGGACCTGTATGGATTTGGAACTTATAGAAGTCATTCATAGCGCTGGACCTGTATGGGTTTGGAACTTATAGAAGTCATTCATAGCGCTGGACCTGTATGGGTTTGGAACTTATAGAAGTCATTCACAGCGCTGGACCTGTATGGGTTTGGATTATGGAACAAGCCCGTCTTTTCTCCCTGGATTGCGAGTCCACCTACCAGGGCTGGGACGGAGACTCGAACCTATGACCCGGCGATTCCCTTCGCTCTCCTGCTCCGAAGTCATTCCTAGCGTTGAACCTGTATGGGTTTGGAACTTATAGAAGTCATTCCTAGCGCTGGACGGGTTTAGATTATAGAAGTTATTCCTAGCGCTAGACCTGTATGGGTTTGGAACTTATAAAAGTCATTCCTAGACTTTCATGAGTTTGGAACTTACAGAAGTCGTTCCTAGCGCTGGACCTGCATAGGTTTGGAACTTATAGAAGTCATTTTTAGACCTGCATGGGTTGGAATAACGAGGCCTACAAGCTAAGCAACCCCCTTAACCCATTTAACCCCAGCGTCGCTTTTCCAAAAATGTGGAGGTGTCACCTAATGACTATGTGCCCGCTGCAGGAGATGATATTGATATACCATGACAATTCAAGGGTAGCAGCAGATTAGCTTGGTGCCATCAGGTGACAAGCTAATCTGGCTCTACCCTTGAATCATTATGGACGATCCATCTCCTGCTGTCCCCAAACCCCAACTTTTTTACATGATATTTTTTTATGGCTGCAAGAGCATGGATCCTCACATGCCCTGCAACAGCGATGAGCATCCATGCCTCTTGCATCTGAATGTTACTTGTATTTTGGCAGTGAAGGGGTTACCAACACGTGACAAGTACAAGGCCAGCATTAACTGCACACAGCCCTCACCCAACCTGCCCAGTGTTACATGTGACAAGTACAAGACCAGCATTAACTGCACACAGCCCTCACCCAACCTGCCCAGTGTTACATGTGACAAGTACAAGGCCAGCATTAACTGCACACAGCCCTCACCCAACCTGCCCAGTGTTACATGTGACAAGTACAAGACCAGCATTAACTGCACACAGCCCTCACCCAAACTGCCCAGTGTTACATGTGACAAGTACAAGGCCAGCATTAACTGCACACAGCCCTCACCCAACCTGCCCAGTGTTACATGTGACAAGTACAAGACCAGCATTAACTGCACACAGCCCTCACCCAACCTGCCCAGTGTTACATGTGACAAGTACAAGACCAGCATTAACTGCACACAGCCCTCACCCAACCTGCCCAGTGTTACATGTGACAAGTACAAGGCCAGCATTAACTGCACACAGCCCTCACCCAACCTGCCCAGTGTTACATGTGACAAGTACAAGGCCAGCATTAACTGCACACAGCCCTCACCCAACCTGCCCAGTGTTACATGTGACAAGTACAAGACCAGCATTAACTGCACACAGCCCTCACCCAACCTGCCCAGTGTTACATGTGACAAGTACAAGGCCAGCATTAACTGCACACAGCCCTCACCCAACCTGCCCAGTGTTACATGTGACAAGTACAAGACCAGCATTAACTGCACACAGCCCTCACCCAAACTGCCCAGTGTTACATGTGACAAGTACAAGGCCAGCATTAACTGCACACAGCCCTCACCCAACCTGCCCAGTGTTACATGTGACAAGTACAAGGCCAGCATTAACTGCACACAGCCCTCACCCAACCTGCCCAGTGTTACATGTGACAAGTACAAGGCCAGCATTAACTGCACACAGCCCTCACCCAACCTGCCCAGTGTTACATGTGACAAGTACAAGGCCAGCATTAACTGCACACAGCCCTCACCCAACCTGCCCAGTGTTACATGTGACAAGTACAAGACCAGCATTAACTGCACACAGCCCTCACCCAACCTGCCCAGTGTTACATGTGACAAGTACAAGGCCAGCATTAACTGCACACAGCCCTCACCCAACCTGCCCAGTGTTACATGTGACAAGTACAAGACCAGCATTAACTGCACACAGCCCTCACCCAACCTGCCCAGTGTTACATGTGACAAGTACAAGGCCAGCATTAACTGCACACAGCCCTCACCCAACCTGCCCAGTGTTACATGTGACAAGTACAAGACCAGCATTAACTGCACACAGCCCTCACCCAACCTGCCCAGTGTTACATGTGACAAGTACAAGACCAGCATTAACTGCACACAGCCCTCACCCAACCTGCCCAGTGTTACATGTGACAAGTACAAGGCCAGCATTAACTGCACACAGCCCTCACCCAACCTGCCCAGTGTTACATGTGACAAGTACAAGACCAGCATTAACTGCACACAGCCCTCACCCAACCTGCCCAGTGTTACATGTGACAAGTACAAGACCAGCATTAACTGCACACAGCCCTCACCCAACCTGCCCAGTGTTACATGTGACAAGTACAAGGCCAGCATTAACTGCACACAGCCCTCACCCAACCTGCCCAGTGTTACATGTGACAAGTACAAGACCAGCATTAACTGCACACAGCCCTCACCCAACCTGCCCAGTGTTACATGTGACAAGTACAAGGCCAGCATTAACTGCACACAGCCCTCACCCAACCTGCCCAGTGTTACATGTGACAAGTACAAGGCCAGCATTAACTGCACACAGCCCTCACCCAACCTGCCCAGTGTTACATGTGACAAGTACAAGGCCAGCATTAACTGCACACAGCCCTCACCCAACCTGCCCAGTGTTACATGTGACAAGTACAAGACCAGCATTAACTGCACACAGCCCTCACCCAACCTGCCCAGTGTTACATGTGACAAGTACAAGGCCAGCATTAACTGCACACAGCCCTCACCCAACCTGCCCAGTGTTACATGTGACAAGTACAAGACCAGCATTAACTGCACACAGCCCTCACCCAACCTGCCCAGTGTTACATGTGACAAGTACAAGGCCAGCATTAACTGCACACAGCCCTCACCCAACCTGCCCAGTGTTACATGTGACAAGTACAAGACCAGCATTAACTGCACACAGCCCTCACCCAACCTGCCCAGTGTTACATGTGACAAGTACAAGACCAGCATTAACTGCACACAGCCCTCACCCAACCTGCCCAGTGTTACATGTGACAAGTACAAGACCAGCATTAACTGCACACAGCCCTCACCCAACCTGCCCAGTGTTACATGTGACAAGTACAAGGCCAGCATTAACTGCACACAGCCCTCACCCAACCTGCCCAGTGTTACATGTGACAAGTACAAGGCCAGCATTAACTGCACACAGCCCTCACCCAACCTGCCCAGTGTTACATGTGACAAGTACAAGACCAGCATTAACTGCACACAGCCCTCACCCAACCTGCCCAGTGTTACATGTGACAAGTACAAGACCAGCATTAACTGCACACAGCCCTCACCCAACCTGCCCAGTGTTACATGTGACAAGTACAAGGCCAGCATTAACTGCACACAGCCCTCACCCAACCTGCCCAGTGTTACATGTGACAAGTACAAGGCCAGCATTAACTGCACACAGCCCTCACCCAACCTGCCCAGTGTTACATGTGACAAGTACAAGGCCAGCATTAACTGCACACAGCCCTCACCCAACCTGCCCAGTGTTACATGTGACAAGTACAAGACCAGCATTAACTGCACACAGCCCTCACCCAACCTGCCCAGTGTTACATGTGACAAGTACAAGGCCAGCATTAACTGCACACAGCCCTCACCCAACCTGCCCAGTGTTACATGTGACAAGTACAAGACCAGCATTAACTGCACACAGCCCTCACCCAACCTGCCCAGTGTTACATGTGACAAGTACAAGGCCAGCATTAACTGCACACAGCCCTCACCCAACCTGCCCAGTGTTACATGTGACAAGTACAAGACCAGCATTAACTGCACACAGCCCTCACCCAACCTGCCCAGTGTTACATGTGACAAGTACAAGGCCAGCATTAACTGCACACAGCCCTCACCCAACCTGCCCAGTGTTACATGTGACAAGTACAAGACCAGCATTAACTGCACACAGCCCTCACCCAACCTGCCCAGTGTTACATGTGACAAGTACAAGGCCAGCATTAACTGCACACAGCCCTCACCCAACCTGCCCAGTGTTACATGTGACAAGTACAAGACCAGCATTAACTGCACACAGCCCTCACCCAACCTGCCCAGTGTTACATGTGACAAGTACAAGGCCAGCATTAACTGCACACAGCCCTCACCCAACCTGCCCAGTGTTACATGTGACAAGTACAAGGCCAGCATTAACTGCACACAGCCCTCACCCAACCTGCCCAGTGTTACATGTGACAAGTACAAGGCCAGCATTAACTGCACACAGCCCTCACCCAACCTGCCCAGTGTTACATGTGACAAGTACAAGACCAGCATTAACTGCACACAGCCCTCACCCAACCTGCCCAGTGTTACATGTGACAAGTACAAGGCCAGCATTAACTGCACACAGCCCTCACCCAACCTGCCCAGTGTTACATGTGACAAGTACAAGACCAGCATTAACTGCACACAGCCCTCACCCAACCTGCCCAGTGTTACATGTGACAAGTACAAGGCCAGCATTAACTGCACACAGCCCTCACCCAACCTGCCCAGTGTTACATGTGACAAGTACAAGGCCAGCATTAACTGCACACAGCCCTCACCCAACCTGCCCAGTGTTACATGTGACAAGTACAAGGCCAGCATTAACTGCACACAGCCCTCACCCAACCTGCCCAGTGTTACATGTGACAAGTACAAGACCAGCATTAACTGCACACAGCCCTCACCCAACCTGCCCAGTGTTACATGTGACAAGTACAAGGCCAGCATTAACTGCACACAGCCCTCACCCAACCTGCCCAGTGTTACATGTGACAAGTACAAGACCAGCATTAACTGCACACAGCCCTCACCCAACCTGCCCAGTGTTACATGTGACAAGTACAAGGCCAGCATTAACTGCACACAGCCCTCACCCAACCTGCCCAGTGTTACATGTGACAAGTACAAGACCAGCATTAACTGCACACAGCCCTCACCCAACCTGCCCAGTGTTACATGTGACAAGTACAAGACCAGCATTAACTGCACACAGCCCTCACCCAACCTGCCCAGTGTTACATGTGACAAGTACAAGACCAGCATTAACTGCACACAGCCCTCACCCAACCTGCCCAGTGTTACATGTGACAAGTACAAGGCCAGCATTAACTGCACACAGCCCTCACCCAACCTGCCCAGTGTTACATGTGACAAGTACAAGGCCAGCATTAACTGCACACAGCCCTCACCCAACCTGCCCAGTGTTACATGTGACAAGTACAAGACCAGCATTAACTGCACACAGCCCTCACCCAACCTGCCCAGTGTTACATGTGACAAGTACAAGACCAGCATTAACTGCACACAGCCCTCACCCAACCTGCCCAGTGTTACATGTGACAAGTACAAGGCCAGCATTAACTGCACACAGCCCTCACCCAACCTGCCCAGTGTTACATGTGACAAGTACAAGGCCAGCATTAACTGCACACAGCCCTCACCCAACCTGCCCAGTGTTACATGTGACAAGTACAAGGCCAGCATTAACTGCACACAGCCCTCACCCAACCTGCCCAGTGTTACATGTGACAAGTACAAGGCCAGCATTAACTGCACACAGCCCTCACCCAACCTGCCCAGTGTTACATGTGACAAGTACAAGGCCAGCATTAACTGCACACAGCCCTCACCCAACCTGCCCAGTGTTACATGTGACAAGTACAAGGCCAGCATTAACTGCACACAGCCCTCACCCAACCTGCCCAGTGTTACATGTGACAAGTACAAGGCCAGCATTAACTGCACACAGCCCTCACCCAACCTGCCCAGTGTTACATGTGACAAGTACAAGACCAGCATTAACTGCACACAGCCCTCACCCAACCTGCCCAGTGTTACATGTGACAAGTACAAGGCCAGCATTAACTGCACACAGCCCTCACCCAACCTGCCCAGTGTTACATGTGACAAGTACAAGGCCAGCATTAACTGCACACAGCCCTCACCCAACCTGCCCAGTGTTACATGTGACAAGTACAAGGCCAGCATTAACTGCACACAGCCCTCACCCAACCTGCCCAGTGTTACATGTGACAAGTACAAGACCAGCATTAACTGCACACAGCCCTCACCCAACCTGCCCAGTGTTACATGTGACAAGTACAAGACCAGCATTAACTGCACACAGCCCTCACCCAACCTGCCCAGTGTTACATGTGACAAGTACAAGGCCAGCATTAACTGCACACAGCCCTCACCCAACCTGCCCAGTGTTACATGTGACAAGTACAAGACCAGCATTAACTGCACACAGCCCTCACCCAACCTGCCCAGTGTTACATGTGACAAGTACAAGGCCAGCATTAACTGCACACAGCCCTCACCCAACCTGCCCAGTGTTACATGTGACAAGTACAAGGCCAGCATTAACTGCACACAGCCCTCACCCAACCTGCCCAGTGTTACATGTGACAAGTACAAGGCCAGCATTAACTGCACACAGCCCTCACCCAACCTGCCCAGTGTTACATGTGACAAGTACAAGGCCAGCATTAACTGCACACAGCCCTCACCCAACCTGCCCAGTGTTACATGTGACAAGTACAAGGCCAGCATTAACTGCACACAGCCCTCACCCAACCTGCCCAGTGTTACATGTGACAAGTACAAGGCCAGCATTAACTGCACACAGCCCTCACCCAACCTGCCCAGTGTTACATGTGACAAGTACAAGGCCAGCATTAACTGCACACAGCCCTCACCCAACCTGCCCAGTGTTACATGTGACAAGTACAAGGCCAGCATTAACTGCACACAGCCCTCACCCAACCTGCCCAGTGTTACATGTGACAAGTACAAGGCCAGCATTAACTGCACACAGCCCTCACCCAACCTGCCCAGTGTTACATGTGACAAGTACAAGGCCAGCATTAACTGCACACAGCCCTCACCCAACCTGCCCAGTGTTACATGTGACAAGTACAAGGCCAGCATTAACTGCACACAGCCCTCACCCAACCTGCCCAGTGTTACATGTGACAAGTACAAGGCCAGCATTAACTGCACACAGCCCTCACCCAACCTGCCCAGTGTTACATGTGACAAGTACAAGGCCAGCATTAACTGCACACAGCCCTCACCCAACCTGCCCAGTGTTACATGTGACAAGTACAAGGCCAGCATTAACTGCACACAGCCCTCACCCAACCTGCCCAGTGTTACATGTGACAAGTACAAGACCAGCATTAACTGCACACAGCCCTCACCCAACCTGCCCAGTGTTACATGTGACAAGTACAAGGCCAGCATTAACTGCACACAGCCCTCACCCAACCTGCCCAGTGTTACATGTGACAAGTACAAGGCCAGCATTAACTGCACACAGCCCTCACCCAACCTGCCCAGTGTTACATGTGACAAGTACAAGGCCAGCATTAACTGCACACAGCCCTCACCCAACCTGCCCAGTGTTACATGTGACAAGTACAAGACCAGCATTAACTGCACACAGCCCTCACCCAACCTGCCCAGTGTTACATGTGACAAGTACAAGGCCAGCATTAACTGCACACAGCCCTCACCCAACCTGCCCAGTGTTACATGTGACAAGTACAAGACCAGCATTAACTGCACACAGCCCTCACCCAACCTGCCCAGTGTTACATGTGACAAGTACAAGGCCAGCATTAACTGCACACAGCCCTCACCCAACCTGCCCAGTGTTACATGTGACAAGTACAAGGCCAGCATTAACTGCACACAGCCCTCACCCAACCTGCCCAGTGTTACATGTGACAAGTACAAGACCAGCATTAACTGCACACAGCCCTCACCCAACCTGCCCAGTGTTACATGTGACAAGTACAAGACCAGCATTAACTGCACACAGCCCTCACCCAACCTGCCCAGTGTTACATGTGACAAGTACAAGGCCAGCATTAACTGCACACAGCCCTCACCCAACCTGCCCAGTGTTACATGTGACAAGTACAAGGCCAGCATTAACTGCACACAGCCCTCACCCAACCTGCCCAGTGTTACATGTGACAAGTACAAGGCCAGCATTAACTGCACACAGCCCTCACCCAACCTGCCCAGTGTTACATGTGACAAGTACAAGACCAGCATTAACTGCACACAGCCCTCACCCAACCTGCCCAGTGTTACATGTGACAAGTACAAGACCAGCATTAACTGCACACAGCCCTCACCCAACCTGCCCAGTGTTACATGTGACAAGTACAAGACCAGCATTAACTGCACACAGCCCTCACCCAACCTGCCCAGTGTTACATGTGACAAGTACAAGGCCAGCATTAACTGCACACAGCCCTCACCCAACCTGCCCAGTGTTACATGTGACAAGTACAAGGCCAGCATTAACTGCACACAGCCCTCACCCAACCTGCCCAGTGTTACATGTGACAAGTACAAGACCAGCATTAACTGCACACAGCCCTCACCCAACCTGCCCAGTGTTACATGTGACAAGTACAAGGCCAGCATTAACTGCACACAGCCCTCACCCAACCTGCCCAGTGTTACATGTGACAAGTACAAGACCAGCATTAACTGCACACAGCCCTCACCCAACCTGCCCAGTGTTACATGTGACAAGTACAAGGCCAGCATTAACTGCACACAGCCCTCACCCAACCTGCCCAGTGTTACATGTGACAAGTACAAGACCAGCATTAACTGCACACAGCCCTCACCCAACCTGCCCAGTGTTACATGTGACAAGTACAAGACCAGCATTAACTGCACACAGCCCTCACCCAACCTGCCCAGTGTTACATGTGACAAGTACAAGACCAGCATTAACTGCACACAGCCCTCACCCAACCTGCCCAGTGTTACATGTGACAAGTACAAGACCAGCATTAACTGCACACAGCCCTCACCCAACCTGCCCAGTGTTACATGTGACAAGTACAAGGCCAGCATTAACTGCACACAGCCCTCACCCAACCTGCCCAGTGTTACATGTGACAAGTACAAGACCAGCATTAACTGCACACAGCCCTCACCCAACCTGCCCAGTGTTACATGTGACAAGTACAAGACCAGCATTAACTGCACACAGCCCTCACCCAACCTGCCCAGTGTTACATGTGACAAGTACAAGACCAGCATTAACTGCACACAGCCCTCACCCAACCTGCCCAGTGTTACATGTGACAAGTACAAGACCAGCATTAACTGCACACAGCCCTCACCCAACCTGCCCAGTGTTACATGTGACAAGTACAAGGCCAGCATTAACTGCACACAGCCCTCACCCAACCTGCCCAGTGTTACATGTGACAAGTACAAGACCAGCATTAACTGCACACAGCCCTCACCCAACCTGCCCAGTGTTACATGTGACAAGTACAAGACCAGCATTAACTGCACACAGCCCTCACCCAACCTGCCCAGTGTTACATGTGACAAGTACAAGACCAGCATTAACTGCACACAGCCCTCACCCAACCTGCCCAGTGTTACATGTGACAAGTACAAGACCAGCATTAACTGCACACAGCCCTCACCCAACCTGCCCAGTGTTACATGTGACAAGTACAAGACCAGCATTAACTGCACACAGCCCTCACCCAACCTGCCCAGTGTTACATGTGACAAGTACAAGACCAGCATTAACTGCACACAGCCCTCACCCAACCTGCCCAGTGTTACATGTGACAAGTACAAGACCAGCATTAACTGCACACAGCCCTCACCCAACCTGCCCAGTGTTACATGTGACAAGTACAAGACCAGCATTAACTGCACACAGCCCTCACCCAACCTGCCCAGTGTTACATGTGACAAGTACAAGACCAGCATTAACTGCACACAGCCCTCACCCAACCTGCCCAGTGTTACATGTGACAAGTACAAGACCAGCATTAACTGCACACAGCCCTCACCCAAACTGCCCAGTGTTACATGTGACAAGTACAAGACCAGCATTAACTGCACACAGCCCTCACCCAACCTGCCCAGTGTTACATGTGACAAGTACAAGGCCAGCATTAACTGCACACAGCCCTCACCCAACCTGCCCAGTGTTACATGTGACAAGTACAAGACCAGCATTAACTGCACACAGCCCTCACCCAACCTGCCCAGTGTTACATGTGACAAGTACAAGACCAGCATTAACTGCACACAGCCCTCACCCAACCTGCCCAGTGTTACATGTGACAAGTACAAGACCAGCATTAACTGCACACAGCCCTCACCCAAACTGCCCAGTGTTACATGTGACAAGTACAAGACCAGCATTAACTGCACACAGCCCTCACCCAAACTGCCCAGTGTTACATGTGACAAGTACAAGACCAGCATTAACTGCACACAGCCCTCACCCAACCTGCCCAGTGTTACATGTGACAAGTACAAGACCAGCATTAACTGCACACAGCCCTCACCCAACCTGCCCAGTGTTACATGTGACAAGTACAAGACCAGCATTAACTGCACACAGCCCTCACCCAAACTGCCCAGTGTTACATGTGACAAGTACAAGACCAGCATTAACTGCACACAGCCCTCACCCAACCTGCCCAGTGTTACATGTGACAAGTACAAGGCCAGCATTAACTGCACACAGCCCTCACCCAACCTGCCCAGTGTTACATGTGACAAGTACAAGACCAGCATTAACTGCACACAGCCCTCACCCAACCTGCCCAGTGTTACATGTGACAAGTACAAGGCCAGCATTAACTGCACACAGCCCTCACCCAACCTGCCCAGTGTTACATGTGACAAGTACAAGGCCAGCATTAACTGCACACAGCCCTCACCCAACCTGCCCAGTGTTACATGTGACAAGTACAAGGCCAGCATTAACTGCACACAGCCCTCACCCAACCTGCCCAGTGTTACATGTGACAAGTACAAGACCAGCATTAACTGCACACAGCCCTCACCCAACCTGCCCAGTGTTACATGTGACAAGTACAAGGCCAGCATTAACTGCACACAGCCCTCACCCAACCTGCCCAGTGTTACATGTGACAAGTACAAGGCCAGCATTAACTGCACACAGCCCTCACCCAACCTGCCCAGTGTTACATGTGACAAGTACAAGGCCAGCATTAACTGCACACAGCCCTCACCCAACCTGCCCAGTGTTACATGTGACAAGTACAAGGCCAGCATTAACTGCACACAGCCCTCACCCAACCTGCCCAGTGTTACATGTGACAAGTACAAGGCCAGCATTAACTGCACACAGCCCTCACCCAACCTGCCCAGTGTTACATGTGACAAGTACAAGGCCAGCATTAACTGCACACAGCCCTCACCCAACCTGCCCAGTGTTACATGTGACAAGTACAAGGCCAGCATTAACTGCACACAGCCCTCACCCAACCTGCCCAGTGTTACATGTGACAAGTACAAGGCCAGCATTAACTGCACACAGCCCTCACCCAACCTGCCCAGTGTTACATGTGACAAGTACAAGGCCAGCATTAACTGCACACAGCCCTCACCCAACCTGCCCAGTGTTACATGTGACAAGTACAAGGCCAGCATTAACTGCACACAGCCCTCACCCAACCTGCCCAGTGTTACATGTGACAAGTACAAGGCCAGCATTAACTGCACACAGCCCTCACCCAACCTGCCCAGTGTTACATGTGACAAGTACAAGGCCAGCATTAACTGCACACAGCCCTCACCCAACCTGCCCAGTGTTACATGTGACAAGTACAAGGCCAGCATTAACTGCACACAGCCCTCACCCAACCTGCCCAGTGTTACATGTGACAAGTACAAGGCCAGCATTAACTGCACACAGCCCTCACCCAACCTGCCCAGTGTTACATGTGACAAGTACAAGGCCAGCATTAACTGCACACAGCCCTCACCCAACCTGCCCAGTGTTACATGTGACAAGTACAAGGCCAGCATTAACTGCACACAGCCCTCACCCAACCTGCCCAGTGTTACATGTGACAAGTACAAGGCCAGCATTAACTGCACACAGCCCTCACCCAACCTGCCCAGTGTTACATGTGACAAGTACAAGGCCAGCATTAACTGCACACAGCCCTCACCCAACCTGCCCAGTGTTACATGTGACAAGTACAAGACCAGCATTAACTGCACACAGCCCTCACCCAACCTGCCCAGTGTTACATGTGACAAGTACAAGGCCAGCATTAACTGCACACAGCCCTCACCCAAACTGCCCAGTGTTACATGTGACAAGTACAAGGCCAGCATTAACTGCACACAGCCCTCACCCAAACTGCCCAGTGTTACATGTGACAAGTACAAGGCCAGCATTAACTGCACACAGCCCTCACCCAAACTGCCCAGTGTTACATGTGACAAGTACAAGGCCAGCATTAACTGCACACAGCCCTCACCCAAACTGCCCAGTGTTACATGTGACAAGTACAAGGCCAGCATTAACTGCACACAGCCCTCACCCAAACTGCCCAGTGTTACATGTGACAAGTACAAGGCCAGCATTAACTGCACACAGCCCTCACCCAAACTGCCCAGTGTTACATGTGACAAGTACAAGGCCAGCATTAACTGCACACAGCCCTCACCCAAACTGTCCAGTGTTACTTGTGACAAGTACAAGGCCAGCATTAACTGCACACAGCCATCACCCAAACTGCCCAGTGTTACATGTGTCCTAGCAGCAAAGGACTTAACAACATGCACAAGGCCAGCATTAACACATTCTGCTCCAGGACCGAAATCCATAAATTTGGAAGTTGCCCCCTAAGACTGTACTACACTTCTGGAAACAGATCGAGCGTGGTAGTTCAAGGGTTGTGCCAGAATAGCTTGGCGCCTTTGGTCACCAAGCTATTCTGGCACAACCCTTGAACTATCATGCTCGATCCATGTCGTGGCATGGCGTGTCAGAGTTGAATGAGTTAACTGCACACAGCTCTTACCCAGACTGCCCACTGTCACTTCTGTCCTTGCAGTGAAGGCATTAACAACATATGCTAAGTACAAGTCATACTTAACTGTACTTATTGCACACAGCTCTCACCTAGACTGTGGAACCTTTTCCTGCCAAAGGACCACCCCACTGCAATCCACGATGCAGTCAAGTTCAGAATCTTCTGCTGGTCTCATGGTGATGTTGATGATGACTCCTGGCACAAGATTACCCAACTCCGCTGACCCCGAGCCCGAGCCTGAGCTCTTTGTGAGGGAGAGAGTTTCCTGGGTGCCAAATGTTACTGGGAACTTCCCCTGAGTTCCACTGGTGGGGAAAAACAATCAAACAGAGAGGCAGCCCAGATCAGAATGCAACCACCTTTTGTGCAAGTCGCCATGCAAAAACCTTTTGTGCAAATCAGCATGCAACCACCTTTATTGAAAGTCAGCATGCAACCACCTTTTGTGCAAATCAGCATGCAACCACCTTTTGTGCAAATCAGCATGCAACCCCCTTTTGTGCAAGTCAGTATGCAACCACCTTTTATGCAAGAAGAGACAGGTGCTCTCTCAAGAGAAGTCGTGCTGGGCAAACATGTCACCTGCCATTAAAGACCATCATTTAGGTGGCTGTAGTCACCTCATGGCTGTAGTCACCTAATGGCTGTATTCGCCTAATGGCTGTAGTCAAATAATGGCTGTAGCCACCTAAAGGCTATAGTCACCTAACGGCTGTAGTCACTTAATGGCTGTAGTCACTTAACGGCTGTAGTCACTTAACGGCTGTAGTCACCTAACAGTTGTAGTCACCTAACGGCTGTAGTCACCTAATGGCTGTAGCCACCTAACGGCTGTAGTCACTTATTGGCTGTAGTCACATAATGGCTGTAGCCACCTACTGGCTGTAGTCACCTACTGGCTGTAGTCACCTAACGGCTGTAGTCACCTAACGGCTGTAGTCACCTAACGGCTGTAGCCACCTAACGGCTGTAGTCACCTAATGGCTGTAGTCACCTAATGGCTGTAGCCACCTACTGGCTGTAGTCACCTACTGGCTGTAGTCACCTAATGGCTGTAGGCACCTTACGGCTGTAGTCACCTAATGGCTGTAGTCACCTAATGGCTGCAGTCGCCTAATGGCTGTAGCCACCTAACGGCTGTAGTCACCTCATGGTTCTAGTCACCTAACGGCTGCAGTTGCCTAATGACTGTAGCCACCTAACGGCTGTAGCCACCTAATGGTTGTAGTCACCTAATGGCTGTAGTCACCTAACGGCTGCAGTTGCCTAATGGCTGTAGCCACCTAACGGCTGTAGCCACCTAATGGCTGTAGTCACCTAAAGGCTTTAGCCACCTAATGGCTGTAGTCAACTAATTGCTGTAGTAACTTAATGGCTGTAGTCACCTCATGGCTATAGTAACTTAATGGCTGTAGTCACCTCATGGCTGTAGTCACCTAATGGCTGTAGTCACCTCATGGCTGTAGTGACCTAATAGCTGCAGTCACCTAACGGCTGTCATCACCTAATGGCTGTGGTCACCAAACAGCTGTAGTCACCTCATGGCTGTAGTCATCTCATGGCTGAAGTCACCTAACCACTGTGGTCACCTGACAGCTGTAGTCACCTAATGGCTGTAGACACCTAACGGCTGTAGTCACCTCATGCTTGTAGCCACCTAATGGCTGTAGTCACCTAACAGCTGTAGTCACCTCAGGGCTGTAGCCACCTAACGGCTGTAGTCACCTAACAGCTGTAGTCACCTCATGGCTGTAGCCACCTAACGGCTGTAGTCACCTCATGGCTGTAGCCACCTAACGGCTGTAGTCACCTCATGGCTGTAGCCACCTAACGGCTGTAGTCACCTCATGCTTGTAGCCACCTAATGGCTGTAGTCACCTCATGGCTGTAGTCACCTAACGGCTGTAGTCACCTAATGGTTGTAGTCACCTAATGGCTGTAGTCACCTCATGCTTGTAGCCACCTAATGGCTGCAGTCACCTCATGGCTGTAGTCACTCATAGGTGTAGTGACCTAACGGCTGTAGTGACCTAACGGCTGTAGTCACCTAAATGCTGTAGTCACCTGATGGCTGTAGTCACCTAACGGCTGTAGTCACCTCATGGCTGTAGTCACTCATGGCTGTAGTCACCTAATGGCTGTAGTCACCTAATGGCTGTAGCCATCTAATGGCTGTAGTCACCTCATGGCTGTAGTCACCTAACAGCTGTAGTCACCTCATGGCTGTAGTCACCTAATAACTGTAGACACCTCATGGCTGTAGCCACCTAACGGCTGTAGTCACCTCATGATTCTAGCCACCTGATGGCTGTAGTCACCTAACAGCTGTCGTCACCTCATGGTTGTAGTCACCTAACAGCTGTAGTCACCTAACGGCTGTAGTTACCTCATGGTTGTAGTCACCTAATGGCTGTAACCTAACAGCTGTAGTCACCTCATGGCTGTAGTCACCTAATAACTGTAGTCACCTAACGGCTGTAGCCACCTAACGGCTGTAGTCACCTCATGGCTGTAGTCACTCATGGCTGTAGTCACCTAATGGCTGTAGTCACCTAGGGACTGATGTATGGACAGAGACTAGAGCCTAAGTCCGAAACTATCTTCATACGCCTGAGACTAACATGTTAGTAAGACATGCATGAACTGAGACTAGGCCAAGTCTGAAACTATCTCAGGGACTAAACAGCCCAGATTTAAGCCCACGATTTACTAGGTGAAAAGCGTCTAGTCTCTGACTAAAGCGAATCAAAATGGCAGCCGCTGTCTATATGATGTTTCTATCTCGAAGAAATCTACGCCAAAATCGAGTATTTAGAGACCGTCGACATACACTAGATGAGTTTGATGATACGAAGCTTCACAAAAAGTTTCTTTTCAAGTGCCGTGAAATTTATCTTTCTTGTACTTTTTGTTCTGTGATTTTTGATCTTGTAAAGCGCTTAGAGCACCATTCATTTGGAGGTCAAGCCCTATATAAATGTACAATATTATTATTATTAATATTATTAAAACCAAAATCGATGAGTACAGTTTACAGGCAGAGTGAAGATGGAAGAAAGTGGCTGTCAAAACACGTGCAGGGCGAAAACTGTTCCCAGCGCGCATGCTCAGTGGCATTTGGAACTGGATTTTCCCAAGTTAAAAATAGCATTTGACACAAGTCGCGGACTAACCATATCTAGTCTTGGACTTGATAGTCTGACTCAAGTCTCAGTTCATGCATCGGAAATGTATGCCTCAGTTAGTCCCTACGTAACAAGTTTCCGACTAGGGCTACGTCGGGGACTTGTCTAGTCTCTGTCCATACATCAGACCCCTAATGGTTGTAGTCACCTAACAGCTGTAGTCACCTCATGGCTGTAGTCACCTAATAACTGTAGCCACCTAACGGCTGTAGCTACCTAACGGCTGTAGTCACGTCATGGCTGTAGCCACCTAACAGCTGTAGTCACCTCATGCTTCTAGCCACCTAATGGCTGTAGTCACCTAACAGCTGTAGTCCCCTCATGGCTGTGGTCACCTAACGGCTGTAGTCACCTCATGGCTGTAGTCACCTAATGGCTGTAGTCACCTCATGGCTGTAGTCACTCATGGCTGTAGTCACCTCATGGCTGTAAGTCACTCATGGCTGTAGTTACCTAATGGCTGTAGTCACCTAACGGCTGTAGTCACCTAATGGCTGTAGTCACTTAACGGTTGTAATCACCTAACAATTGTAGTCACCTAACGGCTGTAGTCACCTAATGGCTGTAGTCACTTAATGGCTGTAGTCGCCTAACAGTTGTAGTTACCTAATGGCTGTAGTCACCTAATGGCTGTAGGCACCTTACGGCTGTAGCCACCTAATGGCTATAGTCACCTAATGGTTGTAGCCACCTACTGGCTGTAGTCACCTACTGGCTGTAGTCACCTAACGGCTGTAGTCACCTAACGGCTGTAGGCACCTTATGGCTGTAGTCACCTAATGGCTGTAGTCACCTAATGGCTGCAGTCGCCTAATGGCTGTAGCCACCAAATGGCTGTAGTCACCTAACGGCTGCAGTCGCCTAATGGCTGTAGCCACCTAATGGCTGTAGTCACCTAACGGCTGCAGTTGCCTAACGGCTGTAGCCACCTAATGGCTCTAGCCACCTAACGGCTGTAGCCACCTAATGGCTGTAGTCACATAGAGGCTTTAGCCACCTAATGGCTGTAGTCAACTAATTGCTGTAGTAACTTAATGGCTGTAGTCACCTCATGGCTATAGTAACTTAATGGCTGTAGTCACCTCATGGCTGTAGTCACCTCATGGCTGTAGTCACCTAATGGCTGTAGTCACCTCATGGCTGTAGTGACCTAATAGCTGCAGTCACCTAACGGCTGTCATCACCTAATGGCTGTAGTCATCTAATAGCTGTAGAGTCACCTCATGGCTGTAGTCATCTCATGGATGAAGTCACCTAACCGCTGTGGTCACCTGACAGCTGTAGTCACCTAATGGCTGTAGCCACCTAACGGCTGTAGTCAACTCATGCTTGTAGCCACCTAATGGCTGTAGTCACCTAACAGCTGTAGTCACCTCATGGCTATAGTCACCTAATGGCTGTAGTCATCTAATGGCTGCAGTCACCTCATGTCTGTAGTCACTCATGGCTGTAGTCACCTAATGGCTGTAGTTACCTAACGGCTGTAGTCACCTAAATGCTATAGTCACCTCATGGCTGTAGTCACTCATGGCTGTAGTCACCTAATGGCTGTAGTCACCTCAAGGCTGTAGCCATCTAATGGCTGTAGTCACCTCATGGCTGTAGTCACCTAACAGCTGTAGTCACCTCATGGCTGAAGTCACCTAATAACTGTAGTCACCTCATGGCTGTAGCCACCTAACGGCTGTAGTCACCTCATGCTTCTAACCACCTGATGGCTGTAGTCACCTAACAGCTGTAGTCACCTCATGGCTGTAGTCACCTACTGGCTGTAGTCACCTAACAGCTGTCGTCACCTCATGGCTGTAGGCACCTAACAGCTGTAGTCACCTAATGGCTGTAGTCACCTAATGGCTGTAGTCACCTCATGGCTGTAGTCACCTAATAAGTGTAGTCACTTAACGGCTGTAGCCAACTAGCGGCTGTAGTCACCTCATGGCTGTAGTCACCTAATAACTGTAGTCACTTAACGGCTGTAGCCACCTAACGGCTGTAGTCACCTCATGGCTGTAGTCACTCATGGCTGTAGTCACCTAATGGCTGTAGTCACCTAATGGCTGTAGTCACCTAATGGCTGCTGTAGTCACTCTTGGCTGTAGTCACCTAATGGCTGTAGTCACCTAACAGCTGTAGTCACCTCATGGCTGTAGTCACCTAATAACTGTAGTCACCTAACGGCTGTAGCCACCTAACGGCTGTAGTCACCTCATGGCTGTAGCCACCTAACGGCTGTAGTCACCTCATGCTTCTAGCCACCTAATGGCTGTAGTCACCTAACAGCTGTAGTCACCTCATGGCTGTGGTCACCTAATGGCTGCAGTCACCTCATGGCTGTAGTCACTCATGGCTGTAGTCACCTAATGGCTGTAGTCACCTCATGGCTGTAGTCACTCATGGCTGTAGTCACCTCATGGCTGTAGTTACCTAACGGCTGTAGTCACCTAACGGCTGTAGTCACCTCATGGCTGTAGTCACTCATGGCTGTAGTCATCTAATGGCTGTAGTCACCCCATGGCTGTAGTCACTCATGGCTGTATGTAGTCACCTCATGGCTGTAGTTACCTAACGGCTGTAGTCACCTAATGGCTCTAGCCACCAAATGGTTGTAGTCACCTAACAGCTGTAGTCACCTAACGGCTGTAGTCACCTAATGGCTGTAGTCACCTCATGACTGAAGCTACCCAACAGCTGTAGTCACCTAACGGCTGTAGCCACCTAATGGTGTTACTCACCTAATGGCTGTAGTCACCTAACTGCTGTTGTCACTTAACAACTGTAGTCACCTCATGGCTGTAGCTACCTAACGGCTGTAGTCACCTAAGGGCTGTAGTCACCTAACAGCTGTAGTCACCTAAAGGCTCTAGCTGCCTAATGGCTGTAGTCACCTCATGGCTGTAGTCACCTACATGATGGTCTTCAATGACGGGTGAGTGGTCTCTTACAACAGACTGGTGGCTGCAAGTACAGGGAGGTAATAACTGTCACCATGCAGCTCATGTCTGATTACCGCAAATCACTTCTTTAGTGTCAGAGATAATGGTTGGACAAAGAAATATGAACAGACAAACAGATAGGAATGGTCACACACGCAGACATGTATACAGCATAATACAACATACACAAGCCATACCTGAGTTTCATCTGCAAATGTTTAAATGTGCCACTCAGAAGCAGAATGCTGCATGTCTGGCTGCGAAACCCTGTCAGCCCTGTGGATATGATGGCTGTTGCCCCCGGAGACAAATAGACATTTGACCCTGAGACACTGCCCCCCTGGTTCATGCCCTGGCCAGTGAAAAACTTCACGTTGTCTGCGGACAGAACTGTTGGCTGAATATCTGCACTTGTCTCCTGCAAAACCAAAGGAGCTCGCTCAACATAACAAAATACTGTTCACTTTCAACTGAACTGAATGATGTCAACAAATGTTCACTTTCAAATAAACTGAATGGATGCAACGGAAAAGGGGAGACTGCTAAACAGGGGTCATGCTCGTGTTTTCAGTTCTGCTTTTGTTTACACACTAAGAAAAAATGTGCATGACACACATACAAAATGTGTGACACTTACTCTAATGAACGGTTATGCAAATACACCATAACGTGATGACCGAGGTGAAAAGCAAACAATACATAAGGCGGAGTTCCACAGGGGTCCGTCCTGGGCCCGGTCCTTTTCACACTCTACACATCTCCCCTGTCCAACATCATCCAGTCTCACCACATACACCACCACCTCTACGCTGACGACTCACACCTACTAGACAAAGACAAACTCGACAACACTCAGTCACTACTGACTCGCACGGCTGACTGCTACGAAGATGTGAAAAACTAGATGACAGCAAACAAGCTTAAACTGAACGACGACAAAACGGAAGCCATGCTGGTAGGCACTCGTCAGAAACTTTCCCAGCTCCCTCCCTCTCTCCATCTTCAACTCGACAGCACCCCCATCTCCCTCTCTGACTCGGCCAAAACCATCGGCGTTATCCTCGATTCCTCTCTTTCCATGACTAGCTTTCTTCTCCGCCATGGCCCAGGCATGCTATTTCCACCTCCTCCGCATCAGTCAGATAAAAAAAAAAACCTCACTACCGAAGCTGCCACCAAACTTGCTGTCTCTCTCATCCTATCGCGCATCGACTATTGCAACTCTCTCCTTTCCGGCCTCCCTCACTCCACCACTTTCACTCTCCAGCGCGTCCAGAACAATGCTGCCCGCCTCGTCCTCAGAAAGAAAAAATCTGACCACATCACTCCCCTGCTCAAACTCCTTCACTGGCTTCCCATCCCCTACACATCCAATACAAGATTCTGTCTCTCTGCTACAAATCCCTGAACAACTGAGCTCCTGCCTATCTCTCAAACTTACTTCTCCCCTACACTCCTCCCCGCTCCGCCTCCGACCCTCTCAGCCTCTACATCCCCCGGACCAAACTCAGCACTTTCGGACCCCGCTCCTTCTCTGTATACGGTCCATCCACCTGGAACACTCTCCCACTCTCTCTCCATCAGAAACACTCTCTCTCCTCTTTCCAGTCTGCCCTCAAAACTCACCTCTTTCAACAGTTCTAGCACTATATCACCACACCCCCCCACCCCAAGCTGACTGTTGTAATGTATTTCACTATTTGTGGTACATGAGTCATTGTCTAAAGCGTGCGCGAGTTGTGAGTGCGCGCTTAGAGTTATAATTATTATAAGATAAGCGCATTATAAATACCGTAATTATCATTATTATTTTAAAAGTTACAAAACTCATGATGTTACAAAACAGGCCATTCCTGTCAGCTCTGGCTGTAAATGTTTTTACATTCGCTTTCTCTACCGATCCACCCACCACCTGTACAAGTCACCATAGTGACTAAACTGTGTGTAGCTGATATGTCAATCTATCTATCTATCTATATCCTGTAGTCTTGCCGACCATTGGGGCACCACTCATGACTTGGCAACCAGCTCCCTCCATTCCTTTCTGTTCTCTGCCATTCTCAGCGTATCACCCAGCCCCAGTCCTGTCCACTCTGAGATATTGTCCTCCCATCTTTTCCTCCGTCTTTCTCTCCTTCGTCCTCCTTGCACAGTGCCTTGCAGGACTGTTTTGGCAAGCCCTGCTGAACGCGTGACATGCCCATACCACTTCAGTTTGCGTTTTTTCATAATGGCTAATAGGTCTTCATAGGGCCCGATGGCTTGCCTGATTCTGCTTCCCACTTCCTCATTCGTGATGTGATCTCTGTATGAAATGCCAAGCAGCCTTCGAAAACATCTCATTTCAGTGGCTTGTATCCTCCTTTCAAGGTCTGCTGTGAGGGTCCATGACTCATAGTCATACAAGAATACTGAGCTGATTAAGGAGCGCATCAGTCTGATCTTGGAGCAGAGTGTGATGTTTCTGTCTTTTCATATGGTCTTCAATCTTGTCAGTGCTGTTGTTGTCTGCGCAATCCTGGACAGTATTTCTGGTTTTGATCCCTCATCTGTCACAATGGCTCCTAAGTATTTGAATTTATTAACGGTTTCCAGTTTTTGGCTTCCAATCATGACGACAGTGCCAATACCACTGGTGTTATTTGTCATCAGTTTGGTCTTCTCTGCACTGATTTCCATCCCATACGCAATGGCTGTACTGTCCAGCTTTTCCACCAGCTGAGCTAGCTACTTCTCTGTTCCTGCAAGGCCATCAATGTCGTCTGCAAAGCGCAAGTTCGTGATTGTTCTGCCTCCAATACTGACAGTTCCTTCATGATCTTTCAGAGCGTCTGTCATGAGTCTTTCCAGGAAGATGGTGAAATCACTGCAGATTTAAAACAAGGCCTCAATTCCAAGATGCTTGCATTTACGCAGCTAGACACCTCCCCAAAATATGTAAGGCCTCCCAAATATGCAGGATTTAAGCCAACCTATTCACACCCCTGGCGATAAGATCCAAAAGACAAGGTTAAATAGTAGGTAGGAAAAGATGAAAGTAAAGTTGCACGTCTGAACAGTCACTATACATAAGGTGAAAGTAAAGTTGCACGTCTCAACAGTCACTATAAATAAGATGAAAGTAAAGTTGCATTTCTCAACAGTCACTATAAATAAGATGAAAGTAAAGTTGCATTTCTCAACAGTCACTATAAAAAAATACAATAACAGTTCCAGATAAGCTATAATCATCAGCTCCGTAAGGCTTGCAGTTCCACACCACCACTGCTTCTAGTTCTAATATTTACATTGATTCAATATAAGCTACAATCTTCAGCTCCGTAAGGCTTGCAGTTCCACGCCACCACTGCTTCTGATATTACATTGATTCAACATAAGCTATAATCTTCAGCTCCGTCAGGCTTGCAGTTCCACGCCACCACTGCTACTGATATTTACATTGATCCAATATAAGCTATAATCCTTAGCTCTGTAAGGCTTGCAGTTCCATGCCACCACTGCTTCTGATATTTACATTGATCCAATATAAGCTATAATCCTTAGCTCCATAAGGCTTGCAGTTCCATGCCACCACTGACTGCTTCTGATATTTACATTGATTCAATGCCACAGAGCCCAGCCATCAAAGGATGATGTCAACAAAGTGCTATCAGCAAGAAGCATAGATCCTCATGAGTCCTTTTCCCCTGCAACTGTAAGGGCTCATGAGGATCCATGTCTCTTGCACTTGGACTGTTTTCACTTTTTCTCAGTACAAATAACGCTGACCACTACAGCAGGAGATAGATTAACCATGCATCGTTTTTCCCAGTTAGATAATCTTGATGTACACTACAGCAGGAGATAGATTAATCATGCATCGTTTTCCCAGTTAGATAATCTTGATGTACACTACAGCAGGAGATAGATTAACCATGCATCGTTTTCCCAGTTAGATAATCTTGATGTACACTACAGCAGGAGATAGATGAACCATGCATCGTTTTCCCAGTTAGATAATCTTGATGTACACTACAGCAGGAGATAGATTAACCATGCATCGTTTTCCCAGTTAGATAATCTTGATGTACACTACAGCAGGAGATAGATTAACCATGCATCACTTTCTCAGTTAGATAATCTTGATGTACACTACAGCAGGAGATAGATTAACCATGCATCGCTTTCCCAGTTAGATAATCTTGATGTACACTACAGCAGGAGATAGATTAATCATGCATCACTTTTCTAGTTTGATAATCTTGATGTACATGCAGCGTTTTGAGCCTTTTTGCAGGGATACTGCACTATATAAAAACTATTTATTACTTTTATTATTATTATTATTATTATTATGAATTCAAGGGTAGTGCAGATTAGCTTGATGCCATCAGTTTCAAAGCTAATCTGGCACTACCCTTGAATTATCATTGTTGACCCATCTCCTGCAACCAGTACACATGTGCAGTCAGTGACACCTCCAAAATGTAGGAAATGTGCCACTGGTATTAAATAGGTTAAACCTGCCTTGCACAGGGGTACGACAGCAGATGACTGACCCGCAAGAAGGCGATCATGTGCTTGGTCTGTCCACATGTTTTGCCCTGGTATTACCCCATTCAACCTTGACACACTACAGCTGGAGATGGGTCGACCATGATAATTCAAGGGTAGAGGCAGATTAGCTTGATGCTATCAGGTGCCAAGCTAATCTGGCACTGCCCTTGAATTATCATGGTCGATCCATCTCCTGCAACAGATGCATAGTCGTTAGATGACGCCTCCAAAATCTGGGAAATAAGTGCCCCGGGCTAAATGAGTTAAACAGGCTAAACCTGCT
Organism: Semisulcospira habei; assembly: GCA_036245525.1. Lineage (NCBI taxonomy): Eukaryota > Metazoa > Mollusca > Gastropoda > Semisulcospiridae > Semisulcospira > Semisulcospira habei. Next base: position 182,050,165 of record BTPG01000001.1, read on the forward strand.
TTGCACGACAACAGATGATCTCCGAATCTAAACGCAAACACCTTCAAAACCAAATCCTGGAATCCACCTCTTCCAAAACCCTCTACGCCACCATGAACACACTCCTAGGCACTTCTAAAGACTCTCCTCTCCCCAACACACACAGCAAAGAAGAACTCCTGTCTGCTTTGTCTACCTATTTTTCGGACAAAATCCAAAATCTGCGCGACACACTCGACACCCTGCCTCCTCCGCCTTGCCCTCCCGACCCCACCTTTTCCGGCACTCCCCTCTCGTCCTTCCGCACCGTCTCTCAGGATGAAGTCCTCAAGACCATAAAGTCCATGCCCTTCAAAACCTGCGAACTTGACCCCCTCCCAGCTTCTCTCTACCGTGACGGCCTTCCAAAACTTCTACCCTTCATTACCGACATCATCAACGCATCTCTAGAAAACGGCTCCGTCCCCGATATCTTCAAGTCCGCCATCGTCCGTCCTCTCCTCAAAAAACACAACCTCGACCCAAACGAACTCAAGAACTATCGCCCAGTCTCCAATCTCTCTTTCCTGTCCAAGCTTCTTGAGAAGGTTGTTCTCAACCAGCTCAACCTCCATCTCACCTACAACAACCTCCTTAGTCCATTCCAGTCTGCCTATCGCAAACATCACAGCACTGAAACAGCCCTTCTACATATCTTAAACGAGCTGCTTCTCTCCACTGACTCTGGCAACATCTCCCTTCTTACACTACTCGATCTCTCTGCCGCCTTTGACACTATAGACCACTCTATCCTCCTCCACTGACTCCACCACTCCTTCGGCATCACTGACTCTGCTCACTCCTGGTTTCTCTCCTACCTCTCTGACAGACAGCAGTCCGTCACCATCAACGGCGTCTCTTCCAACCCGGTAACGCTCTCCTGCGGAGTTCCACAGGGATCCGTCCTGGGCCCGGTCCTTTTCACACTCTACACCTCTCCTCTGTCCAACATCATCCAGTCTCACCGCATACACCACCACCTCTACGCTGACGACTCACAACTGCAAGACAAAGACAAACTCGACAACACTCAGTCACTACTGACTCGCACGGCAGACTGCTACAAAGACGTGAAAAACTGGATGACAGCAAACAAGCTGAAACTGAACGACGACAAAACGGAAGCCATGCTGGTAGGCACTCGCCAAAAACTCTCCCAGCTCCCTCCCTCTCTCCACCTTCAACTCGATAGCACCCCCATCTCCCTCTCTGACTCGGCCAAGAACCTCGGCGTCATCCTCGATTCCTCTCTGTCCATGACCAACTTCGTCTCCGCCACGACCCAGGCATGCTATTTCCACCTTCGCCGCATCAGTCAGATCAGAAAATACCTCACTACCGAAGCTGCCACCAAACTTGCTGTCTCTCTCATCTTATCTCGCATCGACTATTGCAACTCTCTCCTTTCCGGTCTCCCTCACTCCACCATTTTCACTCTCCAACGCGTCCAGAACAATGCTGCCCGCCTTGTCCTCAGAAAGAAAAAATCCGACCACATTACACCCCTGCTCAAACTCCTTCACTGGCTCCCCATCCCCCAACGCATCCAATACAAAGTTCTGTCTCTCTGCTACAAATCCCTGAACAACTGCGCTCCTGCCTATCTCTCCAACTTACTTCACCCATACACACCTTCCCGCTCCCTCCGCTCTGCCTCCGACCCTCTCCGCCTCCACATCCCTCGCACCAAACTTAACACTTTCGGTCCCCGCTCCTTCTCCGTCTACGGTCCATCCATCTGGAACACTCTCCCACTCTCTCTCCGTCAGAAACACTCTCTCTCCTCCTTCCAGTCCGCCCTCAGAACTCACCTCTTTCAACAGTTTTAGCACTATATCACCGCACTCCCCACCCCAAGCTGACCGTCATAATGTATTTCACTGTTTGTGGTACGTGAGTCATTGTCTAAAGCGTGCGCATGCGTGCGCGAGTTGTGAGTGTGCGCTTAGAGTTATAATTATTATAAGATAAGCGCATTATAAATACCGTAATTATTATTATTTATTATTATGACTGACCAGAAAGAAGGCGATCATGTCCTTGGTCTGTCCACATGTCTGGCACCTGTCCTTGCCTGCCACAATGCGATGGTTGTCAACGATAGCAGTCACGCCCTCTGGCTTGGGTTTGTCTGCTTTACAAACCACCTGTAAATAATAATAATAATAATAATAATAATAATAATGTATTGTAATTTCATAAATATTCGACCGGCCTAAATATTTTACCACAAGCTGTTTTTGATGATTTTTCAGCAAAATAAAAACTTGTGAATATTTGACCAGCACTAAAAAAATCATGCCCTAAATAATCGACCACAGCCTGGTAAAACATATGTGACATAAACGTTTCTCAAAGTCACGGAGTTTATAAGAATAACAAGAAAAAAAAACCAGTGGAGGCAAATTTTGCGTATTTACAGTAACACAACCTATGTTTCTACCTAAGCTGACGCCACGTGGAAAACCATTGTATTGAAATGCCCAACATCGTGCAAGAGGCATAGACGATTAAATGCTCCCACAAGGTGAGGGTGCTCATGAGGATTTATGACTTGCTGGCTCAATTTATCTCTAGTGCTTATGTTTATGTAAAATGCTTTGTGTGCTTGATTACCCCATGTATATAGACATGTGGATTTCATTTTCTATCGCTTTTCGTGTCAGGGTACACAATCCGTGCAGATCTCAGTCTCAGCAAACTGTGTACTGAGTATATATGTTTTAATTGATGTCTATCTGACTTGTAATGCTGGCTGGTGTTAGTGCCAAGGATACGTGGGTTTGTTTGCTGTATGTGTCAGGGTACACAATCCGTACAGATCTCAGTCGCAGCAAACTGTGTTCAGAGTATATATGTCTAAACTCATTCAACCCTGACGCACTACAGCTGGAGATGGGTCGACCATGATAATTCAAGGGTAGTGCCAGATTAGCTTGGTGCCTGTTGGCACCAGCTAATCTGGCACTACCCTTGAATTATCATGGTCGATCCATCTCCTGCAACAGGTGCACAGTCATTAGATGACGCCTCCAAAATTTGGGAAATACGTGCGTCGGGCTGAATGAGTTAACCCAATACATCCTGACACCAATTTTTAACAAAAACGCTTATTGTCCTATGAAGGCTACCTTACAGATTGGGAGACATATCAGTCATGTTAGTTCAAGGGTGGGGCCAGAATAGCTTGGCACCTGAGGCGCCAAGCTATTCTGGCACCACCCTTCAACTATCATAGTCAAATGTATTTCAAGCAATGGGTGTATCAAAATGAAAAGGGTTAATTGGTACCTATCTTGGTACCTATCTTGGTACCTATCTTGGTATATATCTTGGTACCTATCTTGGTACCTATCTTGGTATCTATCTTGGTACCTATCTTGGTACCTATCTTGGTACCTATCTTGGTATCTATCTTGGTACATATCTTGGTATCTATCTTGGTACTGTAACCGGACTGACTGGGTGTAGGCGACTTAAATAGTTTATCAGATAGACAAAAAAACACTGCCCATCTAATACAGTACTCAAGTGCCTACAGAGTTTAAGTCCGCATCCCTTTTGTGGTCTAGGGAAGGGCTGGAGATTGCAGTGGAGAGTAGATAAATCTACTCTAGTCTCGCATGCGCACAACTGAAATCCGTCAGTGTTTATTTGCCTCGCGTTGTGTTCAATAGTCAAAGTTGCTTGCGCAATGGACTGACCACAGTATCCAGAAAAACCCTATTTTGACTGGACTTGGTGTTTGTTGTTATCGTTCCTACCAGGCTGAGCTGCTAACGTGCGCTCGCACGATCAGTCATACCGTCACACATGCACGGACGTACACACACACAAACTTCTCGCACGTACACACGCACAGTCTCAGTCTTGCTCTCATTCTAGCTGAGCATCATAAGATGGAAGTAAGGTTCCAAGATTTATTTACACCAGAAAAGCATTCATGATGAAACAACACAATCAAAATTAGTGAAACCAGTGCAAGTGCCAATAACCTTAAACACACATAGGCATAACACCTATACCTTCGATTACGACACTTAGCAGACCTATCTCCTATGACTAACACCTATAACGTTGAATACGATTCCTAGCGAACCTAACTCCTATACGCACTTACCAATAAAATCTACGCGCAATCCTAACACAGCCTAAGCACTATTTAGGTGAATTAGAACTGAACTAAAACGCTACTGTCCTATGGGGTAGGCCGGGGTGGTTGAGGAGATCATTGTTCACAATCGCCTCGTGGGGTAGGGTCGGGGTGGTTGAGGAGATCATTGTTCACAATCGCCTCGTGGGGTAGGGTCGGGGTGTTGAGGAGATCATTGTTCACAATCGCCTCGTGGGTTAGGGCCGGGAAATGTAGGAGATCATTGTTCACAATCGCCTATGGGGTAGGGCCGGGAAATGTAGGAGATCATTGTTCACAATCGCCTACGGGGGAAGAGGGAGGGGAGTGTGAGAAATCACTGTTCGCAATCGCTCACAGGGGGGGAGGGGTGGTGAGCATTGTTCACACTCACCCCGAGACTGAGAATCGGCCGCTTTATATAGGCTCCCAGCCTCTGGGTCCGGAAACTACGTCACAGCTTCGCGCGTGTAGTCCGCTACACACCAACTAGCTAAGTCAGCAAAATTCTCGCTCACAGTGCGCCAAGCGTGCACTAAACCACTGAACTCTGACTCGCTGGTAGTAACTAGTGATAGCATTAGCAGAGGGCTCCTCTGCTACAGTACCTATCTTGGTACCTATCTTGGTACCTATCTGACTTGTGATGCTGGCAGTGTTAGTGCCAAGGACACGTGGGTTTGTTTGCTTTATGTGTCAGGGTACATAATCCGTACAGATCTCAGTCTGAGCAAACTGTGTACAGAGCATATAATGTGTCTTGGTATTTATCCAACTTGTGATGCTCACCCGTGTTAGTGCCAAGGCTACGTGTTTTGTTTCACAACTGCGTGGTTTGACGCGAGAAACTGAAGAGTAATGTGTCACACGTTACATCACAAAGCGAGAGTGTGGTGATCGACGGGGATACACCAAGCACCCACTGTGGTCTTACAACCATGTTCTAAGCACCGAGTCGCAGTCCTGATTCTCAATGGCACAGTGGATGCTCAGGATGAAAATCTTAAAATTAGGTCAGATTCACAGTGATCGGTGACACATAGTCCCTTACACCTCATGTCAACGGCAGGTAATTGAGCTCAACATAACATGTAGCCAGTGAGACATAGAGAACTCAACATAACATGTATCTAGTGAAGTATAGAGAGCTCAACATAACATGTATCTAGTGAGACATAGAGAGCTCAACATGTAGCCAGCGAGACATAGAGAGCTCAACATAACATGTATCTAGTGAGACATAGAGAGCTCAACATAACATGTAGCCAGCGAGATACAGAGAGCTCAACATAAATTGTAGCGAGTGAGACATAGAGGGCTCAACATAACATGTAGCCAGCGAGACATAGAGGGCTCAACATAACATGTATCTAGTGAAGCATAGAGAGCTCAACATAACATGTAGCCAGTGAGACAAAGAGGGCTCAACATAACATGTAGCCAGTGAGACATAGAGAGCTCAACATAACATGTAGCCAGCGATACATAGAGAGCTCAACATAACATGTAGCCAGTGAGACATAGCTCAACATAACATGTAGCCAGCGAGACATAGAGGGCTCAACATAACATGTAGCCAGCGAGACAGAGGGCTCAACATAACATGTAGCCAGTGAGACACAGAGGGCTCAACATAACATGTAGCCAGTGAGACATAGAGAGGTCAACATAACACGTAGCCAGTGAGACATAGAGAGCTCAACATAACATGTAGCCAGTGAGACATAGAGGGCTCAACATAACATGTAGCCAGTGAGACATAGAGAGCTCAACATAACATGTAGCCAGCGAGACATAGAGGGCTCAACATAATATGTAGCCAGAGAGACATAGAGGGCTCAACATAACATGTAGCCAGTGAGATATAGAGAACTCAACATAACATGTAGCCAGCGAGACATAGAGGGCTCAACATAACATGTATCTAGTGAAGCATAGAGAGCTCAACATAACATGTACAGTAGCCAGTGATTGATTGATTGTACATTGCTTAACGTCCCGACACTAACAAGGCTTTCTCAGGACGTGCCTGCACTGCTTGTGAAAAAAAAAACAACAACAGAACATTGAATGTACGTCGCCAGCCGGTCAAATACGTTAAATAAACCTAACACATGGGACCATTTAGCAACACACATCCAATATCAAGAGCTACAGGCAGTGCAGACAGTAGGGAGAGTTTTTAAAAGGCAAATACAGGTGAATGGACAAAGGGTAGACAGAAACACATGCCCCAGAATAGAGAGAAAAACCCACCCTGTGGGGCTGACCAGGGTGACCCTGAGAACTAAAAAATACCTAACCCCACCCAAGTCCCCCAGGGCAGACCCGGGTGGGGTACAGTAGCCAGTGAGACATAGAGAGCTCAACATAACATGTAGCCAGCGAGACATAGAGGGCTCAACATAACATGTAGCCAGTGAGACATAGAGGGCTCAACATAACATGTAGCCAGTGAGACATAGAGGGCTCAACATAACATGTAGCCAGTGAGACATAGAGAGCTCAACATAACATGTAGCCAGCGAGACATAGAGAGCTCAACATAACATGTATCTATTGAAGCATAGAGAGCTGAACATAACATGTAGCTAGTGAGACATAGAGGGCTCAACATAACATGTAGCCAGCGAGACATAGAGGGCTCAACATAACATGTATCTAGTGAAGCATAGAGAGCTCAACATAACATGTAGCCAGTGAGACACAGAGAGCTCAACATAACATGTAGCCAGCGAGACATAGAGGGCTCAACATAACATGTATCTAGTGAAGCATAGAGAGCTCAACATAACATGTAGCCAGTGAGACATAGAGGGCTCAACATAACATGTAGCCAGCGATTGGATTGTACATTGCTTAACGTCCCGACAGCAACAAGGCTTTCTCAGGATGTGCCTGCACTGCTTGTGAAAAAAAAATAAACAGAACATTGAATGTATGTCGCCAGCCGGTCAAATACATTAAAAAAAACCTAACACATGGGGCCTAAATAAAGCTAAGACCATTTAGCAACACACATCCAATATCAAGCGCTACAGGCAGTGCAGACAGTAGGGAGATTTTTTAAAAAGGCAAAAGGTGAATGGACCTCGGGTAGACAGAAACACATGCCCCAGAATAGAGAGAAAAACCCACCCTGTGAGGCTGAACAGGGTGACCCTGGGAACTAAAAAATACCTAACCCCACCCAAGTCCCCCAGGGCAGACCCGGGTGGGGTCTATGTAGCCAGCGAGACACAGAGAGAGCTCAACATAACATGTAGCGAGTGAGACATAGAGGGCTCAACATAACATGTAGCCAGTGAGACATAGAGAGCTCAACATAACATGTATCTAGTGAAGCATAGAGAGCTCAACATAACATGTAGCCAGTGAGACATAGAGAGCTCAACATAACATGTAGCCAGCGAGAAATAGAGGGCTCAACATAACATGTAGCCAGCGAGACATAGAGAGCTCAACATAACATGTAGCCAGCGAGACATAGAGGGCTCAACATAACATGTAGCCAGCGAGACATAGAGGGCTCAACATAACATGTATCTAGTGTGACATAGAGAGCTCAACATAACATGTATCTAGTGAGACATAGAGAGCTCAACATGTAGCCAGCGAAACATAGAGCTCCTATGAGCCCCTGCACTTTACAGAGGCACATGAGACTCTATGATTCATGGAGATGATGGGCATTTCGCCTTTAGACTCTCTATGCCAAGAACTCTAGAGGGGAGTGGGGGGTGGGGGGTTGCAGGTGAAAATGGGGTCATGGCTGTATCGATTTTCCACAAGGGAAGGGTAGCACATAATGTGATACATGTACTCTATAGCCTCCTGTGTTTTGCAGATGTTTCAACTCTAACGAAGTAAAATCATGAATGGGTTGATCGGCGTGCCTGTGCAAGAGCCCCAACATTCTGACCACACCACCTCCACAGTCAATCAACTTTTTCAAAACTTCTTAATTTTCGAACAAAGCTGAAAAATCAGAAAATTTGCATGTAAAAAGTGGTTGAATATTTAGGGTAATTACGGTCCCTCTTGCCAGTGGGTGATGTTCTTTGTCCTGTCAGTGAAGGGGTTAATACATGAAGCCTGTCTATAAAAGGTTAAACAATGAATCCCCCTTACCTTTGGCGTGAGGCCGCTGTGCCTAAATTTCTGATCGACAATCAGCTTGTACTTCTCCACACACTGCCACAGCATTCTGACACTTCGCTCGCTCGTAATCTGTGCATCTTTTTCACTGATGTTCACAGTCTGGGCCTTGAGGAAAACTGATGAATCTGAAAGAAAGACGTAATATTGTTGATTATCGTGAAGAAGCATCATTCATAGCCCTTTGTGTTTATTCACTGATGTTCATGAGGAAAAGCTAGGAATCTGACAGAAAGAGGTAATACTAATAAATACAGAGAGACAGCATCACTCATAGCCTTTCGTGTCCATTTCTCTGAGGTGTGCAAACTGTGCCATAAGGGCTAATGGTGAATCTGACAGATAAAACCCTGATGAAAATCTGCAGACAAATACAGTAAGCTTCCAATGTCACAAAAGGCCAGAAGACCCAAATGCGTTTTGTGGTTATCAATAAACATGTCATAACCATCACCCCAGAGACTGACCATAATGCACAGCAGAGGCAGATCCTGGGGGGGGGGGGGGGGGTTCCAGATCCCCCCCCCCTACCAAACTTCTTTAAAATGCTATAACAAAGTCCCTTTTAGGGAAACGTGGAACACTCCCCCACCTTCCCATTCCCTTGTTAGATATTTTAACCTCCCCCCCCCCCCTTCCCCCCAGAAATGCAACTAGGCATCGGACAATCTGACTGCAGGGCTGAAATGTCCAATTAATGTAGGTGCCAGTAGGTCAAATGTCCTATTTACCCTTATCATTGGGAATACACCCGTGTGTGAAATAAGTGTGACTAAAATAGGTCAAGGGTAGTGTCAGAATAGCTTGGCGCCTCTAGGCCCAAAGCTATTCTGGCTCCACCCTTGAACTAAAGCCATTGGTCTATATCCTTATCTGTAAGTACTATATAATGTAGCTTGCATATGGCAGTGTACAAATTTGAAGCTTGTAGCCTCAGTATGATATGGGTTAAGACTGCCTCGAAGCTGCATGCCTGTGTCTGGTCACTTTCTGTTGTCTTGAACTTCATATTTTACGCAGCACATTAGCATTCTAAGTCTGCACTGCACCACTCAGGAAACACTGTCTTTTGTTTTCTTCCCTATGTTACACGACCAGTCTCTTTAGCGCAAACCGTACCATGTGACCGTGATACAAAAACCCTTGTAGCGACAAATGGCGGACTTCTTGTAGCCCTCTTTGTGACGCATCTTGGATGCGAGTTTTGTTCTATAAAAGATCACCAAAACGTTCTAAAGCAAAAAGTTACTTGGTGTTTTTTGAAACAAGCACACTCAGTACTGGAGACGGCAATGTCATGAAATATTTTAAACTACGTCATAAGTCTATTATGTATAAATGTACATTTCTTTGACGTCATTCATGTCTGGCGTGATCCAGGTCGGAAGATGTCTTCTTGATTTCTTTTACGAAAATAGTGGAGGAATGAAAACAAATACGTTATTGGTAGCAGAGGCTTGCTGCACGGACCCTTGTAGTCCTGAAGGAGGTCAAAGGAACTACTCTACCCCGAAGGCCTTTTGGCCCTCAGGGTACAATAATTCCTTTGACCTCCCTCAGGCCTACAAGGGTCTGTGTAGCAAACCACTGCGACCAATAACTTATATTGTCTACCTAATATACTGTTGAGCAAAACAAAATGTGACATCATTCGAGTCATCGAAGACACTGAAGTGTTCCGATGACTCAAATGATGCTGTATTCCTTTTGCTTGTCAATATTACATTTCTATATGGCGGACATTATGTCCTTTTCATGTTGGCAAACCCAGGACATTTGACCCATCTGCGGAAAGTCTAGTTGCATCCCTGCCACCCCCCCCCCCCCCACCCCATTGTTTGATGTTTCGGCGAGTTGTGAGAGTCTTCACACATGCGCCATCTCCTGACTGAACTAGTCGGACATCTCATGCCTGAACTAGTCGGACATCTCATGCCTGAACTAGTCGGACATCTCATGACTGAACTAGTCGGACATCTCATGACTGAACTAGTCAGACATCTCATGACTAAACAAGTCGGACATCTCATGACTAAACATGTCGGACATCTCATGACTAAACAAGTCGGACATCTCATGACTGAACAAGTGGGACATCTCATGACTGAACAAGTGGGACATCTCATGACTGAACTAGTACTACATCTCATGACTGAACTAGTCGAACATCTCATGACTAAACTAGTCAGACATCTCATGACTGAACAAGTTGGACATCTGCAAATGAGAGGCATAGATTCTCATGAGTTCCTGCATTAGCATTAGCATAGGGTTAGGGCTGCATCAGCAGGGGCTCATGAGAATCTATGCCTCTTCAATTGCAGATGACTGGGGCTAACAGTAAAACTCGACTGACACAGCAGAGACCAACCTCCTGACCTGAACTAGGTGAACATCTTACCTGCACAGGTGAGGCACAGTTCTACTATCCCATCCTGCACGACCACGCCGTACTTCCACACGTACAGTGGCATGTGCACATTTGCCACAGAAGTCATGACCTTGAACCAAAGCGAGGGCGGTACCGGCACGGAGAGGTCAAATGTGTATGTGGCCTGCAAGCAGTGGGGAGATGCCCCGCCACCACCACCACCGGGCTTTGTGAAGCTGTCCTGTCAAAACAACAGTGACATGCATCATGTTACGTTAAATCCAGTTTAATGTCCCACTGGCACAAAGTGATCAGGGACTAGCATGCATTATACGTGTAAAATACCAATTGAACACCATCCATCTGCAAGAGACATAGATCCTCATGAGCCCCCGCAGCTGTGGGGTCTCATAAGAATCTATGCCTCTTGCTGACACCACTTTGTGCCCTCTGGCGGAGTAGGCGAATATCACACTGTGTGTATATGATCGTTTTATCATTGCGTCTTTCCTTTTTTGTGCGTGATTTGCACTGGGAAACTGGAATCAGAATTTGCCATCAAAGCCGAGATCTACATGCACAGAAATATGATTTTTTTTTCTAAAATGTATTTTTTTGAAAAATACTTACGATGTCATTACTATATGGAATACACTCTATAGCCTATCGATTTCAGCCTAAAGTTGTGTCCCCTACACAACTGGGGAGGAGACACCTGGGATCCAAAAGTAGGGCCCCGGGTGGCCTCCCCTTACCACCCTATCCCGGCAAGTGGAGGGTGAGTTCCTGTCAGTTTTCACACTTAGCCAAAGAGGCAAGCGGGGCAGGAGGGAGGGCTGTCCGCGTAATGACATCGGTAAGTATTTTTAAAAAAATACGTTTTAGAAAAAATATTCATTTGTTTTTTTCAAAATACATTACCGATGTCATTACTATATGGAAGAATATCAAAGAGGAGGAGGGTGCCGACCCTAAAAGCCCAGAACTAACCCCCTCCCCACAGGCACATAAGGAGCACTTCCGACGATTTCAGCTAAGACGTACCTAAGGCACATGTGGAGCTCGGAGGGAGTGCTGGGCCGCAGAGATGTCGCCCATACGGGCCAGGGAGTCACGCTGGCCGGATAGGTCACGGAGGTAGAAGCGGGCGAAGGTGGAGTCTGCACGCCAGCCGCCCACTGTAATAATGTCTTTAACGGAGCAGTTGCGATCCAGGGCGACGCTGGTGGCTACTGCTCTCACTTCATGCGCCCGAATCTGAGTCTATCCCCATCAGGGGAGAGGTCCTGGTAGGCCGAGCTAATGACCCACCGAAGCCAGGACGAAACCGTCTGGGCCGAGATATCTGTCCTGCCTGTAGACAGAGGGAGGAAGAAGCGGGAGCGCCCCCGACGGCGCGCCTTAGAGCGACGCAGGTAAATCCTCAGCGCCCGAACCGGATCCTGTTGACGCGACTCACGGGAAAGGTCAGGCCCTCTAAGCGGACGTACGGTCAGCATCTGGGGTGCAGCCGAGGGCAGGCGGTTCTTGGCCAGAAATGACGGGTCGGTGATTAGCTGTGCAGATCCATCGGAATGAAACTGCAGACATGCAGGACGTATCAAGAGCGCGTGAAGCTCGCTCACTCGGGAAGCGGTGGCGAGCGCCAAAAGGAAACATGTTTTCCGGGTCAGGTCGGAGAACCGTGCCACAGGCAGGGGTTCAAAACGGTTCGTATTTAGCCACGTCAGCACCCAGGCGAGGTCCCACCGAGGTAAGAGGGAACGGGAAACCGGACGTCGCAACTCGAAGTTAGCCAACAGGTCCGAGAGGTCCTTGCAAGTGCCCGGATCCGGAAGACCCAGGTGGCGGTATGTATCTGCGATCATGGCTCGGTAACCCTTAACGGTAACCGGAGCTAAGCCTTGATCGTCGAAGAGCCAGAGGAAGAAGTCCGCTAGTTGTGGGGTAGAAAGATCCATGGAGGGGGAGCCGCCGAGCGGCCCACCAGGACTGAAAGACCCTCCACTTTCCTTCATACACCTTCCGCGTAGACTGTCTGCGGGCTGCCGCAATCGGCTCCACCGCCGCATCCGAGAAACCTCTAGCGGCGAGGGCTCACCGGATAACCTCCAGGCGTGTAGGAGGAGGCACTCCAGGCAAAGGTGGAAGAGAGCCTGGCGGGGTTGTTTGAGCATCGTGGGCGGAGCCGGTAACTCGAGGGGCGGGTCCGTCGCTAGCGCGAGTAAGTCCGTGGTCCAGCTCTTGGTCCAATTGAAGGGGGCCACCAGGAAGAGAATCGCGGAGCATCCCTGCAGTTTCCGTAGGACCTTCGGTACCAGGACCGACGGAGGGTAGGCAAACGCAACCAGTCCGTCCCACGGAATGGAGAGCGCATCCACCGCCCAGGCGAGCGGGTCCGGGACTGAGGAGACGAAAACCGGGAGCTGGTTGTTCCATCTGGTGGCAAACAGGACGACTAGAGGTGTTTCCCAATGTGAGCAAATCATGCAAAAGATGTCGGGACGCAGGGACCACTCCGTGTGTAGAAGCTGGCCGCGGTGGGAAAGGGCGTCTGCGACCACGTTCATGTGACCGGGAATGTGGTGGGTTCGAAGACGAATGGTGCGGTCCCTGCACCAGAGCAGGAGATGGTAAAGGAGGATACACAAGGAGGGCGAGCGCGTGCCCCCCTGGTTCTGTATGTAGGCCACCACCGTCGAATTGTCCGAGAGAACGAGGACCTCTTGGCCGGTCAGCTTCCCCTGCCAGAAGTCAAGAGCCATCCACACCGCTTTAATCTCTAGCCAGTTGCTGTGCTTGTCCGCAAGGTCCCGGGGCCAGAGGCCCGAGGCCGAGACAAAGTGCGGTAGTAGGTGAGCGCCCCAGCCCGACTGGCTCGCGTCTGTGCAGAGAGACCACCGGGGCGTGTAGCGGCACGCCTGTTGCCAACCACGCGAGGTCCGTCCACCTCTGGAGGTGTGGCCGGGACAACAGGGTAACTGGGACTGGATCCATCAGCAAGCCCGACGAGGGACGCCAGTGGAGGAGAAGGTGTAGCTGCAGCGGGCGGGCATAAAGCCTGCCGAGAGGTAACAAGTCCGCTGCCGCGCTGAGCAATCCCAGAAGTTGAAGCCAGACTCTGGCCGAGAAGGAGACCCCTTCGTCCAAACAAAGTGCGAAGTCAGCAATCTTCTGCCGCCGTGCCAAAGGCAGGCGGACTAGGTTGAGGTCGGTCAGGAATTCCATCCCCAAATGTAGAAACCGGCGCGAAGGTGTGAGATCTGACTTGCCGGGGTTGACGAGGAACCCAAGTCGGCGCAACAGATAAAGGAGGGCGTCTCTGTCCTCCTCGAGCGCCGAGGCGATCAGGTTGCGCAAAAGCAAGTCGTCCAGGTAGTTGGATGCCGGACTCAGAGATCTCCGTCGGAAGAGGGCCATCACCGCATCGAGAAGCCTCTTGAAGACCCAAGGACTGATGTTTAGGCCGAAGGGGAGGGCTCGGAACTGGTAAGCGACCCCGGCAAAGGCAAATCAGAGATACCGGCGAGACGGCGGATGAATCGGAACGTGGAGGTATGCGTCTGACAGATCGAGGCTGATAGCAAAGTCCATCGGCCGGATGGCTGCACGGAGAGTCCGGGCTGTTTCCATCCAAAAGTGAGGCGCTGAAATGAACTTGTTTAGAGCCGACAAGTCGATGACTGGCCGCCACTTGCCCCCAGGCTTGGGGATGAGAAAGAGGCGGCTGTAGAACCCCGGTGAATCTTGACGGGAAACCACTTCTGTCACCGCTTTGTCGAGTAAGGACGCAATTTCTCCGCGCAGAGCAACTGCCTGGGAATGGTCGTCCGGAGTCTGGGTCCACACGGGGAACCTGTACAAAGGTAGAGGGGACTGGAACGTAAGTTGAAGGCCTGAAGAAACCGTTGAGATGATCCAAGGGTCGTCTGGGAACAGCAATTTCCAATGGTCGCTGTAGAAGGCCAGCCGCCTGCCGACTGGAGACCCAAGAACTGTCGACAGGGGCGGAGAAGGGGTAAAGTCAGTGGGCCCGACCGCGCCCCGACATACGGGCGCCGCGAGACCAAGAAGAGCGAGCTGCGGGGAAGGACTGAGGAGCCTGGAGGGGGCGGACTCTACCGCGGGAACCGCTGATTGGAAGCGAAGTGGGTCTGGCAGACCGCTGGGCACGACCCCCAGCCTGGCTGGTCGTGCAAAAGCGAGGAGCACCATGGATGGAGGCAGGATGGGGCCACAGGTCCTTGGAAGCTTCCTTTGCCATCTGCCACGTCTCCCCGAAAAGGAGGGAACCGCCGAGAGGAGCCTGGCGGAGCTGCGTCTTCACCGTCTTGGGGAGATTCGTGCAAAGTCATAGGAGCGAATCACGCCACCAAAGGTCACAGTTGGCGGCCGCCGCCATAGTGTTGGTTGAGGAATGGCAGGCGGCCCTGTTAGCAGCTACCAAAATGGAATGCACGTCACGAAACGGGGACGCGGTTCCCAGGTCCCAAGTGTCCTCCAGGCAATGTAGTACCACTTGCGTTGCCATTTCTAGGAAACCGGAACATGCCAGCGAATTCCGAACTAAGGAAGCGATTCTGTCCAGAGGTCGAGGCCAAGCATTCTGGACTACCCGGCGTCCACCTGCCTGGTTGACGGCTGCCGCATCCACCAAAGGAAGAGGGACGGTGAAGGCTTGAGAGTGGCCAGCGTACCAGGTGTGTCGAAAAGTCATATTGATCGCTGCAGGCCAACGCGAATCTGCAAAATAACCCTTGTTGCCGAAGGAGTCCTGGCGAAGTCGGGCCGAGAAAGAATCGATGAGATCCCGGAAACCGGCTGGTTGAGGTAGAGACTTGCGACGCTTAGCCTGCCTCTGCGCATCAACCATGGTGGATGCCTGTCTCTTCAGAGGAGGTGAAGGAGGACATAAGTCAGGAGGTAGGTAGTTGGCGATCAGACGGGAGGCCTCTTCCACAGCACGATCCGTCTGTAAGCTGAGCAAAGGGATGACCTTCTTAGACGAGGTGGAGGCCACAGAAACAGTTGAGAAGCGGTCGGGAGACCTCGAGGGCGAATCCCGCAAGAAGATGGCGGAAGCCGAATCTGTCGGGTGCAGACTTAAAATGTCAGGGTCTACCTCCACTGCCCGCCTATCATGCACTGCCGCATGGAGGGGCGACCGGCTCCGAGAGCGCGGGAACGCCGAAAGGGCCAGGCGAGGGCGTGCACAAAGGATAGGCGGAGCTGCCCGCGAAATCCTATCAGGGGGTCGTCGTGAGGAAGGAGGGACCACGTCCAAAAGGGAGGTTATGCCCCAAAAGCCCCCGACTCGCTGAAGCGCGAGGTGAGGGGGGGCTACTAGTGAAGGGGAAAAGCGCGTGGACGACGAGGGGAAGGAAGCCGGAGACCGCGCTCCGAACGTAAGAGGGGAGGCGGTAGGGGAACCCCGGTCCCCCCAACCCGCTCGCCGCGAATCCTCACCTGTAAGAAATTGTCAGAGTCACGCCGGGCCCGCCTGGAAAGTTTGGGGCGGTGGGGGGGGGGGGGGGGGGGAAAGACAAGTGTCACGCCAAACCCGCTCAGTAAAGGCGGAGCGGGAAGGGGACAAATTAGTGGCACGCGACCCCCGCTCCGACGCCTTGGAGCGTGGGGGACGCGTAACAAGGTCACACCGGGCCCGCCTGGTCGAAACGGGGCGAGGGGGGGGACGTTAACGCGTCTCTCCTAGCCCGCTCAGACGAATCGAAGCGGGGAGGGGACCGAAAAGGGACACACAGACCCCGCTCCGAAGCCTCGGGGTGAGGGGGTCTCGTGTCAGAGTCACCGGGCCCGCCTGGTCGAAATGTAGGACGCCGGACCCGCTTGGACGAATCAGAGCGGGTGGGCAAAACCTCTACCGGCCTCTGGTCACGCTTCAAAGCCTCGGAGTGTGAAGGAGAGCCTCTATGTCTATTTCTTTTCTCTTTCTTATTACGTTTGCGCTCATCACGTCGGGCCCGCTCAGAAGAAACGGAGCGAGGGGGCGTTGACGAACACTCAGCTGGCCTGGCCTGGTCCGGCGATACGGAGAGAGGGGGGGGGGGGGTGGAGACTGAAGGAGCTCAAGCCACGCCCCGACGAAGCAGAGCGTGGGGAGCGAGACTCTGAATCTCGCCTGCCCTGCTCAGAAGACTCAGAGCGGGAAGGGAGTTCCTGAGCGGTTACAGTAGACGAAGGGGACTTATCTGCGGGCCGGACGGCCCAGACGACTGATCGTGTAGCCCGTGAAGCCGACGGCGCGACACCAACCTGCGGAGAAGTCCGGGGCGCCTGACTTGTCCAGGCAGGGCGTTCACATCTGTAAAAGTCCCACAGCTGAGACCACCGGTCCTCACTCCACTCGGCGCACACAGCACACATCCTGTCTGAAGAGCATCCTGAGCACGGCAGGCAGGCGTCGTGGGCGTCAGAAGGCCACTGAAAATCCCCAGAAAGGGTGCAGGACTTCAAACTAGAAGCCATAGTCGGTTGCACAAGGATGCAGGAGGAACACACTCAAGCGCCGAGCTCACACACGAGGGAGCAAAGTCACAAGCCGGCACCAAGGACGAAGGTCACTGAAAGTCAAACCGGTCATAACCGGTCGGCGCAAACAGTTGAAGTGAACACATCAACGAACACTGCATCCAAGGAGAAACAAATGCCAAGGCCAACAGTCAAAAGTTCAAAAGCATAGCCAAAGAAGACTATCCTTCTTTCCAAAACGTTAGCAAGGCACAAACTCGACTGTCTAGGTTGAGCTAAGAGTGAAAACTGACAGGAACTCACCCTCCGCTTGCTGGGATAGGGTGGTAAGGGGAGGTCACCCGGGACCCTACTTTTGGATGCCCGGTGTCTCCTCCCCAGTTGTGTAGGGGACACAACTTTAGGCTGAAATCGATAGGCTATAGAGTGTATTCCATATAGTAATGACATCGGTAATGTATTTTGTAAAAACAAAACAAACTGTGGTGTGCTTGTCTTTTCCAAAACATGTTCCTTTCATTCCTGTATTTTTAAAATATTTTTTGTTGTTGTTGTGTTTAGCACCTTGGCCGCTGCCTTTCTGGTACAGACTATATTTCCTCTACATGCCACCCAGCGGACTGACCACGCCATAGACATTAACCCCTTCAGCTCCCACATGCCGCAGCAAGACATGGATCCAGCGTGATAGTTCAAGGGTTATGCCAGAATAGCTTGGCGCCCATAGGCGCCAAGCTATTCTGGCACAACCCTTGAAATATCACGCTGGATCTGTTTCCAGAAGTGTAATACAGTCTTCAGGGGGCAACTTCAACATTTGGGGATTTCGGTCCCGGAGCAGAATGTGTTAACCCATTTGGCCCACAGCCACATTCCTCAAACTTTGGAGGTGTCACCTAATGACTGTGTGCCAGTCGCAGAAGACCGACCATGATAATTCATGGCTAGTGACAAATTAGCTGGCGCCCGTTCGCACCAAGCCAATCTGGCACTACCTTTGAATTATCACGGTCGATCCGTCTCCCGCTGCATGGCATTTGGGCTGATGAGTTAATGGACAAGACAGACTGCAAAGACAGAAACTGACCAGTGCCACGTCCGGCACGTCAGGCAGGCAGGAGAAGGGAATGAGCGTCTTGCCGTCAAAACCTCTCAGCCCCACCACGCCCAGCTCCTGCACCAGCTGATCAAACTGCAACCAGGACACAAAGAGTTAACGCCCAATGGTATCAGCAGCGGCAGTGAAGGGGTTCAACAATGTAATATTATGCCGCTATCATGTGTGCTGCTCTGTGACTGTACACCCTATGGACCCTAGTCAGAGAGGGTTAAACAATGTAATATTATACCGCTATCATGTGTGCTGGGCTGTGACTGTACACCCTATGGCCTCTAGTCAGAGAGGGTTAAACAATGTAATATTATACTATCAAGTGTGCTGGGCTGTGACTGTACACCCTATGGACCCTAGTCAGAGGGGGTTAAACAATGTAATATTATACCGCTATCATGTGTGCTGGGCTGTGACTGTACACCCTATGGCCTCTAGTCAGAGGGAGTTAAACAATGTAATATAATACCGCTATCATGTGTGCTGCTCTGTGACTGTACACCCTATGGACCCTAGTCAGAGAGGGTTAAACAATGTAATATTATACCGCTATCATGTGTGCTGGGCTGTGACTGTACACCCTATGGCCTCTAGTCAGAGAGGGTTAAACAATGTAATATTATACTATCAAGTGTGCTGGGCTGTGACTGTACACCCTATGGACCCTAGTCAGAGGGGGTTAAACAATGTAATATTATACCGCTATCATGTGTGCTGGGCTGTGACTGTACACCCTATGGACCCTAGTCAGAGAGGGTTAAACAATGTAATATAATACCGCTATCAAGTGTGCTGGGCTGTGACTGTACACCCTATGGCCTCTAGTCAGAGGGGGTTAAACAATGTAATATAATACCGCTATCATGTGTGCTGGGCTGTGACTGTACACCCTATGGACCCTAGTCAGAGGGGGTTAAACAATGTAATATTATACCGCTATCATGTGTGCTGGGCTGTGACTGTACACCCTATGGCCTCTAGTCAGAGGGGGTTAAACAATGTAATATAATACCGCTATCAAGTGTGCTGGGCTGTGACTGTACACCCTATGGCCTCTAGTCAGAGAGGGTTAAACAATGTAATATTATACCGCTATCATGTGTGCTGGGCTGTGACTGTACACCCTAAGGCCTCTAGTCAGAGAGGGTTAAACAATGTAATATATCGCTATGTGTGCTGGGCTGTGACTGTACACCTATGGACCCTAGTCAGAGAGGGTTAAACAATGTAATATTATACTATCAAGTGTGCTGGGCTGTGACTGTACACCCTATGGCCTCTAGTCAGATGGGGTTAAACAATGTAATATTATACCGCTATGTGTGCTGGGCTGTGACTGTACACCCTATGGCCTCTAGTCAGAGGGAGTTAAACAATGTAATATTATACCGCTATCATGTGTGCTGGGCTGTGACTGTACACCCTATGGACTCTAGTCAGAGAGGGTTAAACAATGTAATATTATACCGCTATCAAGTGTGCTGGGCTGTGACTGTACACCCTATGGCCTCTAGTCAGAGAGGGTTAAACAATGTAATATTATACTATCATGTGTGCTGGGCTGTGACTGTACACCCTATGGCCTCTAGTCAGAGAGGGTTAAACAATGTAATATTATACTATCATGTGTGCTGGGCTGTGACTGTACACCCTATGGACCCTAGTCAGAGAGGGTTAAACAATGTAATATTATACCGCTATCATGTGTGCTGGGCTGTGACTGTACACCCTATGGCCTCTAGTCAGAGGGGGTTAAACAATGTAATATAATACCGCTATCAAGTGTGCTGGGCTGTGACTGTACACCCTATGGCCTCTAGTCAGAGAGGGTTAAACAATGTAATATTATACTGCTATCATGTGTGCTGGGCTGTGACTGTACACCCTATGGACCCTAGTCAGAGAGGGTTAAACAATGTAATATTATACTGCTATCATGTGTGCTGGGCTGTGACTGTACACCCTATGGCCTCTAGTCAGAGGGGAGTTAAACAATGTAATATATTGCTATGTGTGCTGGGCTGTGACTGTACACCCTATGGACCCTAGTCAGAGAGGGTTAAACAATGTAATATAATACCGCTATCAAGTGTGCTGGGCTGTGACTGTACACCCTATGGACCCTAGTCAGAGAGGGTTAAACAATGTAATATTATACCGCTATCATGTGTGCTGGGCTGTGACTGTACACCCTATGGCCTCTTGTCAGAGGGGGTTAAACAATGTAATATTATACCGCTATCAAGTGTGCTGGGCTGTGACTGTACACCCTATGGCCTCTAGTCAGAGAGGGTTAAACAATGTAATATAATACTATCATGTGTGCTGGGCTGTGACTGTACACCCTATGGCCTCTAGTCAGAGAGGGTTAAACAATGTAATATTATACTATCATGTGTGCTGGGCTGTGACTGTACACCCTATGGACCCTAGTCAGAGAGGGTTAAACAATGTAATATTATACCGCTATCATGTGTGCTGGGCTGTGACTGTACACCCTATGGCCTCTAGTCAGAGGGGGTTAAACAATGTAATATAATACCGCTATCAAGTGTGCTGGGCTGTGACTGTACACCCTATGGCCTCTAGTCAGAGAGGGTTAAACAATGTAATATTATACTGCTATCATGTGTGCTGGGCTGTGACTGTACACCCTATGGACCCTAGTCAGAGAGGGTTAAACAATGTAATATTATACTGCTATCATGTGTGCTGGGCTGTGACTGTACACCCTATGGCCTCTAGTCAGAGGGGAGTTAAACAATGTAATATATTGCTATGTGTGCTGGGCTGTGACTGTACACCCTATGGACCCTAGTCAGAGAGGGTTAAACAATGTAATATAATACCGCTATCAAGTGTGCTGGGCTGTGACTGTACACCCTATGGACCCTAGTCAGAGAGGGTTAAACAATGTAATATTATACCGCTATCATGTGTGCTGGGCTGTGACTGTACACCCTATGGCCTCTAGTCAGAGGGGGTTAAACAATGTAATATAATACCGCTATCATGTGTGCTGGGCTGTGACTGTACACCCTATGGCCTCTAGTCAGAGAGGGTTAAACAATGTAATATTATACTGCTATCATGTGTGCTGGGCTGTGACTGTACACCCTATGGCCTCTAATCAGAGGGAGTTAAACAATGTAATATATCGCTATGTGTGCTGGGCTGTGACTGTACACCCTATGGCCTCTAGTCAGAGAGGGTTAAACAATGTAATATTATACCGCTATCATGTGTGCTGGGCTGTGACTGTACACCCTATGGCCTCTAGTCAGAGAGGGTTAAACAATGTAATATTATACTGCTATCATGTGTGCTGGGCTGTGACTGTACACCCTATGGCCTCTAATCAGAGGGAGTTAAACAATGTAATATATCGCTATGTGTGCTGGGCTGTGACTGTACACCCTATGGACCCTAGTCAGAGAGGGTTAAACAATGTAATATTATACTATCAAGTGTGCTGGGCTGTGACTGTACACCCTAAGGCCTCTAGTCAGAGAGGGTTAAACAATGTAATATATCGCTATGTGTGCTGGGCTGTGACTGTACACCCTATGGACCCTAGTCAGAGAGGGTTAAACAATGTAATATTATACTATCAAGTGTGCTGGGCTGTGACTGTACACCCTAAGGCCTCTAGTCAGATGGGGTTAAACAATGTAATATATCGCTATGTGTGCTGGGCTGTGACTGTACACCCTATGGACCCTAGTCAGAGGGGGTTAAACAATGTAATATAATACCGCTATCATGTGTGCTGGGCTGTGACTGTACACCCTATGGACCCTAGTCAGAGGGGGTTAAACAATGTAATATTATACCGCTATCATGTGTGCTGGGCTGTGACTGTACACCCTATGGCCTCTAGTCAGAGGGGGTTAAACAATGTAATATAATACCGCTATCAAGTGTGCTGGGCTGTGACTGTACACCCTATGGCCTCTAGTCAGAGAGGGTTAAACAATGTAATATTATACCGCTATCATGTGTGCTGGGCTGTGACTGTACACCCTAAGGCCTCTAGTCAGAGAGGGTTAAACAATGTAATATATCGCTATGTGTGCTGGGCTGTGACTGTACACCTATGGACCCTAGTCAGAGAGGGTTAAACAATGTAATATTATACTATCAAGTGTGCTGGGCTGTGACTGTACACCCTATGGCCTCTAGTCAGATGGGGTTAAACAATGTAATATTATACCGCTATGTGTGCTGGGCTGTGACTGTACACCCTATGGCCTCTAGTCAGAGGGAGTTAAACAATGTAATATTATACCGCTATCATGTGTGCTGGGCTGTGACTGTACACCCTATGGACTCTAGTCAGAGAGGGTTAAACAATGTAATATTATACCGCTATCAAGTGTGCTGGGCTGTGACTGTACACCCTATGGCCTCTAGTCAGAGAGGGTTAAACAATGTAATATTATACTATCATGTGTGCTGGGCTGTGACTGTACACCCTATGGCCTCTAGTCAGAGAGGGTTAAACAATGTAATATTATACTATCATGTGTGCTGGGCTGTGACTGTACACCCTATGGATCCTAGTCAGAGAGGGTTAAACAATGTAATATAATACCGCTATCATGTGTGCTGGGCTGTGACTGTACACCCTATGGCCTCTAGTCAGAGGGGAGTTAAACAATGTAATATAATACCGCTATCATGTGTGCTGGGCTGTGACTGTACACCCTATGGCCTCTAGTCAGAGGGGGTTAAACAATGTAATATAATACCGCTATCAAGTGTGCTGGGCTGTGACTGTA
Organism: Semisulcospira habei; assembly: GCA_036245525.1. Lineage (NCBI taxonomy): Eukaryota > Metazoa > Mollusca > Gastropoda > Semisulcospiridae > Semisulcospira > Semisulcospira habei. The sequence continues at coordinate 182,073,225 of BTPG01000001.1, forward strand.
CACCCTATGGCCTCTAGTCAGAGAGGGTTAAACAATGTAATATTATACTGCTATCATGTGTGCTGGGCTGTGACTGTACACCCTATGGCCTCTAGTCAGAGAGGGTTAAACAATGTAATATATCGCTATGTGTGCTGGGCTGTGACTGTACACCCTATGGCCTCTAGTCAGAGAGGGTTAAACAATGTAATATAATACTGCTATCAAGTGTGCTGGGCTGTGACTGTACACCCTATGGCCTCTAATCAGAGGGGGTTAAACAATGTAATATAATACTGCTATCATGTGTGCTGGGCTGTGACTGTACACCCTATGGACCCTAGTCAGAGAGGGTTAAACAATGTAATATTATACTATCATGTGTGCTGGGCTGTGACTGTACACCCTATGGACCCTAGTCAGAGAGGGTTAAACAATGTAATATTATACTATCAAGTGTGCTGGGCTGTGACTGTACACCCTATGGCCTCTAGTCAGAGGGAGTTAAACAATGTAATATTATACCGCTATCATGTGTGCTGGGCTGTGACTGTACACCCTATGGACTCTAGTCAGAGAGGGTTAAACAATGTAATATTATACCGCTATCAAGTGTGCTGGGCTGTGACTGTACACCCTATGGCCTCTAGTCAGAGAGGGTTAAACAATGTAATATTATACTATCATGTGTGCTGGGCTGTGACTGTACACCCTATGGACCCTAGTCAGAGAGGGTTAAACAATGTAATATTATACCGCTATCATGTGTGCTGGGCTGTGACTGTACACCCTATGGACCCTAGTCAGAGAGGGTTAAACAATGTAATATTATACCGCTATCATGTGTGCTGGGCTGTGACTGTACACCCTATGGACCCTAGTCAGAGAGGGTTAAACAATGTAATATTATACTATCATGTGTGCTGGGCTGTGACTGTACACCCTATGGCCTCTAGTCAGAGGGAGTTAAACAATGTAATATAATACTGCTATCATGTGTGCTGGGCTGTGACTGTACACCCTATGGACTCTAGTCAGAGGGGGTTAAACAATGTAATATAATACCGCTATCATGTGTGCTGGGCTGTGACTGTACACCCTATGGCCTCTAGTCAGAGGGGAGTTAAACAATGTAATATAATACTATCAAGTGTGCTGGGCTGTGACTGTACACCCTATGGCCTCTAGTCAGAGGGAGTTAAACAATGTAATATATTGCTATGTGTGCTGGGCTGTGACTGTACACCCTATGGCCTCTAGTCAGAGGGGGTTAAACAATGTAATATTATACTATCAAGTGTGCTGGGCTGTGACTGTACACCCTATGGCCTCTTGTCAGAGAGGGTTAAACAATGTAATATAATACCGCTATCATGTGTGCTGGGCTGTGACTGTACACCCTATGGCCTCTTGTCAGAGAGGGTTAAACAATGTAATATAATACCGCTATCATGTGTGCTGGGCTGTGACTGTACACCCTATGGCCTCTAATCAGAGGGGGTTAAACAATGTAATATTATACTATCATGTGTGCTGGACTGTGACTGTACACCCTATGGACCCTAGTCAGAGAGGGTTAAACAATGTAATATTATACTATCAAGTGTGCTGGGCTGTGACTGTACACCCTATGGACCCTAGTCAGAGAGGGTTAAACAATGTAATATTATACTATCAAGTGTGCTGGGCTGTGACTGTACACCCTATGGACTCTAGTCAGAGAGGGTTAAACAATGTAATATATCGCTATGTGTGCTGGGCTGTGACTGTACACCCTATGGCCTCTAGTCAGAGGGGGTTAAACAATGTAATATAATACCGCTATCATGTGTGCTGGGCTGTGACTGTACACCCTATGTATTAGTTCAGTTCGTCACCTGCTGACCGTGGAAGCCACTAAAACACTAGTTTGTGCATTTGTGCTGTCCAAGCTAGATTATTGTAACTCTTTGCTTTGTGGCTGCCCTCAGTATCTCATTGATCGCCTCCAAAATATTCAGAACAATGCAGCCCGGCTTGTTGTGAGAGTCCGTAAGACTGAGCATGTCACACCCATCTTGAAGTCCCTTCACTGGCTACCTGTGTCCTCACGTATTCAATACAAAGTTATGTTAATCTGTTTTAACTGCCTTTCAGGCACCAGCCCAGAATACTTGTCGTCTTTGCTGCATGTGTATACACCCTCTCGTGAGCTCCGCTCCTCTTCTGATAAACGGAAGTTGTGTGTACCTTCTGTCCAAACTAAAACATTTGGTCAGCGCACTTTTGTTTATCAAGCCCCAGTGTTATGGAATACACTTCCTCTTGAGGTCAGAAACAGCGAGTCTGTCTCTGACTTCAAGAGGTCGTTGAAAACTCACCTCTTCAAGCTTTACTTTGAATAACTGCCAGTGTTTGATGCCTTAGTTGTAGTTCTGCAATCCTCCTTGTTTAGACTGAATGTTATTAGAATATAAATTATTATGTATGTATTGTTGTTTAGTTTATTGTAAAAGTGGTGTGTTCGGGCATTGTGCTTTGTTTGTTATGTGCATATGTCATTGTATTTTTATTTTTGTGTACAGATTGTAAAGCGCTTAGAGCTTTTGAGTAAGATTAAGCGCTATATAAATACTCATTATTATTATTATTACACCCTATGGCCTCTAGTCAGAGGGGGTTAAACAATGTAATATAATACCGCTATCATGTGTGCTGGGCTGTGACTGTACACCCTATGGCCTCTAGTCAGAGAGGGTTAAACAATGTAATATTATACCGCTATCATGTGTGCTGGGCTGTGACTGTACACCCTATGGCCTCTAGTCAGAGAGGGTTAAACAATGTAATATAATACCGCTATCATGTGTGCTGGGCTGTGACTGTACACCCTATGGCCTCTAGTCAGAGAGGGTTAAACAATGTAATATTATACCGCTATCATGTGTGCTGGGCTGTGACTGTACACCCTATGGCCTCTAGTCAGAGAGGGTTAAACAATGTAATATTATACTATCATGTGTGCTGGGCTGTGACTGTACACCCTATGGCCTCTAGTCAGAGGGGGGTTAAACAATGTAATATTATACTATCATGTGTGCTGGACTGTGACTGTACACCCTATGGCCTCTAGTCAGAGGGAGTTAAACAATGTAATATAATACCGCTATCATGTGTGCTGGGCTGTGACTGTACACCCTATGGACCCTAGTCAGAGGGAGTTAAACAATGTAATATTATACCGCTATCATGTGTGCTGGGCTGTGGGGGAGGGGGTGGGGGGGTAGGGGGGTTGGGAGGGTGCCTGAAAGGTAATGCGTAAGCACTGGCAGCGTGTGAATATATGGGGTGGGGGGGGGGTGGGGAACAATAAACCTTTGGCTGTCAGTACCAATTTTTGTCACCATAGGATTCCTGTAGTAATCATCGTAACAAAAGCTGCTACCGACAGCCAGAGGGATAATCAGTTTAAAGATAAACCATTATGGCTCTACATTTTATTACACAACTTAGCATGAATGTTGTGTTCACCGACGGACAAGTTTAAAGATTAAACCTTTTTGGCTCTACATTTCCTTACCACAGCTTCTACATACATTTGGATTCACAGACGTACAATTTAATATATGATAAAACATCTCACCATGTCAATTTGTAAATTTGTGAGTGTTGAAAAGAAGTGATAGGAACCACAGTAAATAAGGCTGATCCCTGCACATACTGGGCACAGATCCTTATCTGTCTATACAGTTACAGGGGCTCAGGAGGAGTGATAGGAACCACAGTAAATAAGGCTGATCCCTGCACATATCAGGCACAGATCCTCATCTGTCCATACAGTTGCAGGGGCTCATGAGGATCTAAGCCTCGTGCAGATGGATTCCACTGGATGTGGGAGCGTCAGCACACAACACAACTCACCAGAGACAACACAACTCACCAGAGGCACCGTGATCTTGGCCTTGTTGACTCTCTCTACAACTTCTGCCTCCTTCAGAAGGACAGTGGCATCGCTGACCATGGGCTCCAGAGCGCTATTGGCGGTGCCCGCATATGGGGGGTCCAGCAGAGTGTTCAGCATTTGGCAAAGAAATGCGGTGGATGCGTACAGTTTGCTGCCATTACCTTGCTGCCAGGCTGTCATTTTGCCCTGTTTGTAGAAGACAATATAAGTTATTGGTCGCAGGGGTTTGCTACACGGACCCTTGTAGGCCTTCGTACAATGGTTCCTTTGACCTCCCAAAGGTCTACAAGGGTCTGTGCAAAAAGCCCCTGTGACCAATAACGTATTTGTTTTCATTTCTCCATTATTTTCATAAAAGAAATCAAGAAGACATCTTCTGACCTGGATCACGCCAGACATGACTGACGTCAAAGGAATATACATTTATACATCATAGACTTATGGCGAAAATTTAAAATATTTCATGATGTTGCCGTCTCCAGTACTGAGTGTGCTTGTTGTTTCGAACAACACTAAGTAACTGTTTACTTTATAATGTTTTGGTGATCTTTTATAAAACAAAAACATCCAAGATGCGTCACAAAGAGGGCTACTATAAGTCGGCCATTTGTCGCTACAAGGGTTTTTGTAGCTCGGTCATGTGGCACAGTTTGTGCTAAAGGGATTGGTCGTGTGACGTAGGGATGAAAACAATGGCATTTATCAACGGTGATAACTGATGGATGGCTGAAAAGTTTCTTGATCAACGATGATCCAATCGTTCATCCCAAACTTAGTTCATTAGTGAACAACTGGCTACAAATGGATTGGCATACAACATGTTATATCGTACATCAAAAGAACGCCTTCGTCTGACAGATCTATACCACTCCAAATGCCCCAAAATACCCTATGTCCTGGTCTTGCTGTAGCAGGTCATATACCCATCATAGAAATAATGTTAAAATAATAATCAAGACAAAGGAATGTATGGACTTAACTCATTCGCGGCCAGCCGCATCCAGACGTGTGGCATAAGCTGCTGGCCGCAAATGAGTTAATCTTTACATTACAAACACGTGTAGCCAAACCTAACAATGGCATTTTTGTAATGTGTGTTGTGCTACACTGTACACATGCATCATGTCCTACGTCGTGGGCTTCAGCATCACCTATTTTTCCTTCCTGCATGAGCATTTTAGTTTGCATATAGGGATTGTGTGTGTGTCTAGTTTAACCCCTTCACTGCCAGTGGACACAGATTGTGTTTCTGTACCTTCTGACATCAACTCCCTAATGGAGGACACAGATGGTGTTTCTGTACCTTCTGGCATCAACTCCCTAATGGAGGACACAGATGGTGTTTCTGTACCTTCTGGCATCAACTCCCTAATGGAGGACACAGATAGTGTTTGGCATTAACTCCCTAATGGAGGACACAGATGGTGTTTCTGTACCTTCTGAATCAACTCCCTAATGGAGGACACAGATGGTGTTTCTGTACCTTCTGGCATCAACTCCCTAATGGAGGACACAGATAGTGTTTGGCATTAACTCCCTAATGGAGGACACAGATAGTGTTTCTGTACCTTCTGGCATCAACTCCCTAATGGAGGACACAGATGGTGTTTCTGTACCTTTTGGCATCAACTCCCTAATGGAGGACACAGATGCTGTTTCTGTACCTTCTGGCATCAACTCCCTAATGGAGGACACAGATGGTGTTTCTGTACCTTCTGACATCAACTCCCTAATGGAGGACACAGATGCTGTTTCTGTACCTTCTGACATCAACTCCCTAATGGAGGACACAGATGGTGTTTCTGTACCTTCTGACATCAACTCCCTAATGGAGGACACAGATGGTGTTTCTGTACCTTCTGACATCAACTCCCTAATGGAGGACACAGATGGTGTTTCTGTACCTTCTGACATCAACTCCCTAATGGAGGACACAGATGCTGTTTCTGTACCTTCTGACATCAACTCCCTAATGGAGGACACAGATGGTGTTTCTGTACCTTCTGACATCAACTCCCTAATGGAGGACACAGATGCTGTTTCTGTACCTTCTGACATCAACTCCCTAATGGAGGACACAGGTGGTGTTTCTGTACCTTCTGACATCAACTCCCTAATGGAGGACACAGATGGTGTTTCTGTACGACACAGATGGTGTTTCTGTACCTTCTGACATCAACTCCCTAATGGAGCCCTCAAGGCGACAAGAACCACTGGTAAAGCCAAACTCGCAATACAAATAATACTGTTATCATTCCTACGTCACACGACCAATTTCTTTAGCACAAACCGTACCATGTGAAAGAGCTACAAAAACCCTTGTAGCCACTAATGGCAGACTTTTTGTAGCCCTCTTTCTGACGCGTCTCAGATGCCAGTGTTGTTCTATAAACGATCACTGAAACAACAGGCACATTACTGGAGATGGCAACGTCATGAAAGATTTTAAATTACGTCATAAGTCTATTATATATAAATGTATATTCCTTTGATGTCAGTCATGTCTGGTGTGACCCAGGTGGGAAGATTTTTTCTCGGTTTCCTTTATGAAAATTGTGGAGGAATTAAAACAAATACACTATTGGTAGCAGGGGCTTGCTAAACGGACCCTTGTAGGATTTTGGGAGGTCATTGTACCATTGTACCTTCAAGGCTGAAGGTGTGCAATGGTTCCTTTGACCTCCCCCTCAGGCCTATAACAGTCCGTGTAGCAAACCCGTGCTACCAATAACTAATAATATCATTTTATTAATCCCACAACGATTCATCTGTGACAAAAATTGTGTACACATGTACTTATTGATCAGAACTATACTTTGAATGCATTACACAAGCTGCGAGGTCTATCTCTTGTGGATCAGACTCTACTGGAACTATACTTTGATCGCGTTAACAAGCTGCGAGGTCCATCTCATACGGATCAGACTCTCATGGAACTATACTTTGATCACGTTACACAAGCTACGCTGTCGATCTCTTATGGATAAGACTGCTGGAACAATACTGTGATCACGTTACACAAGCTAAGCTGTCGATCTCTTATGGATAAGACTGCTGGAACAATACTGTGATCATGTTACACAAGCTAAGCTGTCGATCTCTTATGGATAAGACTGCTGGAACTATACTTTGATCACGTTACACAAGCTACGCTGTCGATCTCTTATGGATAAGACTGCTGGAACAATACTTTGATCACGTTACACAAGCTACGCTGTCGATCTCTTATGGATAAGACTGCTGGAACTATACTTTGATCACGTTACACAAGCTACGCTGTCAATCTCTTATGGATAAGACAGCTGGAACAATACTTTGATCACGTTACACAAGCTACGCGGTCGATCTCTTATGGATAAGACTGCTGGAACAATACTTTGATCACGTTACACAAGCTACGCTGTCAATCTCTTATGGATAAGACAGCTGGAACAATACTTTGATCACGTTACACAAGCTACGTGGTCGATCTCTTATGGATAAGACTGCTGGAACAATACTTTGATCATGTTACACAAGCTACGCGGTCGATCTCTTATGGATAAGACTGCTGGAACAATACTTTGATCACGTTACACAAGCTACGCTGTGGATCTCTTGTAATAATGCTCATTGTGTGCTTACCATTTTAGTGAGGAAGAGTACAGCCCCTTGACCCTGAAGTGACGTTTTAAACAAAGTAGCCTGCTGCAGAAAATGGCCAGCAGAGGTCAGAGTGTGTACTCCAGCTCTCAAGTCTTTGCCCCCGACCTCGGGAAATCCTGCCATGAAATCGCCAAGTGCCTTGCTGAAAATCTTGGACTCTGGGTTTTTGGAGCAAGTCTCTGCAAGGTGATCGGTCAGTTTGCTCACAGCCTGTCAATGAAAAAGGCTAAGCTTAACTGGCCTTACACGCTACAAAGGTACGAACTGACCATGCTAGTTCAAGGGTGGTGCCTGAACAGCTAACCTCTAGGCTATTCGGGCACCTACCGTGAACTGTCACTGTCCATTTATCTCCTGAACTGGTATGCAGACTTTGAAGAACAACAAATTTAGAGGTGCCAAGCTAATCTGGCATTAGAGGTGCCAAGCTAATCTGGCATTAGAGGTGCCAAGCTAATCTGGCATTAGAGGTGCCAAGCTAATCTGGCACTATCTTTCAACCCAAGGGTCGCATTTCCCAAAGTTTGGAGATATCACCTAACAACAATGCACCAATTGCAGGAGATGGATCAACCATGATAACTCAAGGGTAGTGCCAGTTGCGCATGGCCCAACTGCCCTTTTAGTATCACGGTTGATCCATCTCCTGTTGTGCGTCAACTGTAAAATGACTCCCACAAATTAGAGGGAGAGTCGATCATGGTTCTCTGATGTACAGCTCACTGGGAAGACTAGATATCTACCTTGTCTCGCTGGTCGATGTTGACCTCAACTGCAGAAATGGTAAGTGTTTTCAGGCCGAGTCTCTGTCGTTCCGCCTGGTCCAGCTCCAACTGATGGGATATGCTGTGAACAATACATAATAACTGTACATAACTAGGCCAGCTCCAACTGATGGGATATGCTGTGAACAATACTTAATAACTGTACATAACTAGGCCAGCTCCAACTGATGGGATATGCTGTGAACAATACGTAACAACTGTACATAACTAGGCCAGCTCCAACTGATGGGATATGCTGTGAATAATACATAATAACTGTACATAACTAGGCCAGCTTCAACTGATGGAATATGCTGTAAATAATACATAATAACTGTACATGACTAGGCCAGCTTTCAACTGATGGGATATGCTGTGAATAATACATAATAACTGTACATAACTAGGCCAGCTTCAACTGATGGGATATGCTGTGAATAATATGTAATACACTGTACTTAACTAGTCCTGCTAGAAAAATGGCATATGCTGTGAATAATACGTAATAACTGTACATAACTAGGCCAGCTTCAACTGATGGGATATGCTGTGAATAATATGTAATACACTGTACTTAACTAGTCCTGCTAGAAAAATGGCATATGCTGTGAATAATACTTAATAACTGTACATAACTAGGCCAGCTTCAACTGATGGGATATGCTGTGAACAATACGTAATACACTGTACATAACTAGTCCTGTTCCATTTGATGGGATATGCTGTGAACGATACGTAATACATAACTAGTCCTGCTCCAAATGATGGCATATGCTGTAAATAATATGTAATAATTGTACATAACTAGTCCTGCTCCAACTGATGGAATATGATGTGAACAATACGTAATACATAACTAGTCCAGCTCCAACTGATGGAATATGATGTGAACAATATGTAATACACTGTACATAACTAGTTCAGCTCCAACTGATGGGATATGATGTGAACAATATGTAATACATAACTAGTCCTGCTCCAAATGATGGGATATGATGTGAACAATACGTAATACATAACTAATCCAGCTTCAACTGATGGAATATGATGTGAACAATACGTAATACACTGTACATAACTAGTTCAGCTCCAACTGATGGGATATGATGTGAACAATATGTAATACATAACTAGGCCTGCTCCAACTGATGGGATATGATGTGAACGATACGCAATACATAACTAGTCCAGCTCCAACTGATGGGATATGCTGTGAACAATACGTAATACATAACTAGGCCTGCTCCAACTGATGGGATGTTGGCATCCTTCTGTCTCGGAAGACAATGGAGTATGTGCACTTGCTGGGTCAGTCCGTTTTTTAAGATTTGCAGTGCCTGCTGTGACTAATCAGTCCAATGCGAGAGCGGCAGTGTCTGTTGCATTTGCTACAGGTGAAGCCTGTGACTGTTGCTGTGGGCACTGGCTCTTCTTTCTTTCGTCTGCGCTGCCTCTTCTCCTTCCCTCGCTCAGCTTTATGCTGGTCTTCACTGCGAGCCGCCAGCTGGCACGATCTGCGGTGGTGGCTTCTAAGTCTGCGGGATTCAGGCTTCCAGCTTTCAGATCACGCTTGCAGACATCTTTGTATCTAAGCGCTGGTCTGCCTGTTGGTCTGGTGCCGGAGGCGAGCTCACCATACAAGATGTCCTTAGGAATCCTACCATCCTGCATGCGGCAGACATGACCGAGCCAGCGTAGACGTCTTTGTGAAAGGAGTGCGTACATACTAGGAATGTTTGCCTGGGCCAGCACTTCAGTGTTTGGAACGCGGTCCTTCCAAGTGATTCCCAAAATTCTCCTCAAACTGCGCAGATGGAAAGAGTTGAGTGTGCGCTCTTGATGGGTGTACAAACAGATGGGATATGATGTGAACAATACGTAATACATAACTAGTCCAGCTCCAACTGATGGGATATGCTGTGAACAATACGTAATACACTGTACATAACTAGTTCAGCTCCAATTGATGGGATATGATGTGAACAATATGTAATACATAACTAGGCCTGCTCCAACTGATGGGATATGATGTGAACAATATGTAATACACTGTACATAACTAGTCCTGCTCCAACTGATGGGATATGATGTGAACAATATGTAATACACTGTACATAACTAGGCCTGCTCCAACTGATGGGATATGATGTGAACAATATGTAATACACTGTACATAACTAGTCCTGCTCCAACTGATGGGATATGATGTGAACAATACGTCCATAGATCTCCCATTTTAATTACAAATAGATGGACATATTGTTTGCTGCCTTCACAAAGAAGTAATCAGGCACTACCCCACAACTGTCCCAGCAGATCCATTACCCATTGACTTTTATAACGCAGTAGGCTAATTGTACTCAGAATTAACATGTTCTGTAAACTGGATTCCTGCAAGAGAAAGCACTGCACCATAATCATGGATAATCATCTAGAGCTTATATCTACCTTAATAGGCTAAACATTAGTTATTGCAAGCTTTGCACAATGCAAGCAACACACAAGCACTGCACCACAATCATGGATAATTATCTAGAGCTTTTATCTACCTTAATAGGCTAATAAAGTGCTAAGCACTAGTTATTGCAAGCTTTGCACAATGCAAGCAACACACAAGCACTGCACCACAATCATGGATAATCATCTAGAGCTTATATCTACCTTAATAGGCTAAACACTAGTTATTGCAAGCTTTGCACAATGCAAGCAACACACAAGCACTGCACCACAATCATGGATAATCATCTAGAGCTTTATATCTACCTTAATAGGCTAAACACTAGTTATTGCAAGCTTTGCACAATGCAAGCAACACACAAGCACTGCACCACAATCATGGATAATCATCTAGAGCTTATATCTACCTTAATAGGCTAATAAAGTGCTAAGCACTAGTTATTGCAAGCTTTGCACAATGCAAGCAACACACAAGTGCTGCACCACAATCATGGATAATCATCTAGAGCTTATAATTATCTACCTTAATAGGTTAATAAAGTGCTAAGCACTAGTTATTGCAAGCTTTGCACAATGCAAGCAACATACAAGTGCTGCGCCACAATCATGGATAATCATCTAGAGCTTACAATTATCTACCTTAATAGGTTAATAAAGTGCTAAGCACTAGTTATTGCAAGCTTTGCACAAATCAAGCAACACACAAGCACTGCACCACAATCATGGATAATCATCTAGAGCTTTTATTTACCTTAATAGGTTAATAAAGTGCTAAGCACTAGTTATTGCAAGCTTTGCACAATGCAAGCAACACACAAGTGCTGCGCCATAATCATGGATAATTATCTAGAGCTTATATCTATAGATTAATAAAGTGCTAAGCACTGTAGTTATTGCACGCTTTGCACAATGAAAGTAACACACAAGTGCATGGATTTGCTGCGTGCATAGTCTTAGCCACAACGCACTACAGTAGAAGATGGATCGACCATGATAATTCAAGGGTAGTGCCAGATTCGCTTGGTGCCTGACAGCGCCAAGCGAATTTGGCACTACCCTTGAATTATTACGTCTGATATGGCATATCATCTCCTTCAACTGGTGCGCAGTGGAAATGTAGCCATGGGGTTAAATGGGTTAACTCCCTTGTTCATGCAGCTGTAAACAGATGAGAAGTGGTGTCTGCATGGACAAGAGAGTTAGTGTTTGACCAGTAATGTCAATGTGATAAGGGAGTTAGTGTTTGACCAGTAATGTCAATGTGATAAGGGAGTTAGTGTTTGACCAGTAATGTCAATGTGATAAGGGAGTTTTTATTAGTGTTTGACCAGTAATGTCAATGTGACAAAGGAGAGTGTTTGACCAGTAATGTCAATGTGATAAGGGAGTTAGTGTTTGACCAGTAATGTCAATGTGACAAAGGAGAGTGTTTGACCAGTAATGTCAATGTGATAAGGGAGTTAGTGTTTGACCAGTAATGTCAATGTGACAAAGGAGAGTGTTTGACCAGTAATGTCAATGTGATAAGGGAGTTAGTGTTTGACCAGTAATGTCAATGTGACAAAGGAGAGTGTTTGACCAGTAATGTCAATGTGATAAGGGAGTTAGTGTTTGACCAGTAATGTCAATGTGATAAAGGAGAGTGTTTGACTAGTAACGTCAATGTGATAAGGGAGTTAGTGTTTGACCAGTAATGCCAATGTGACAAAGGAGAGTGTTCGACTAGTAACGTCAATGTGATAAGGGAGTTAGTGTTTGACCAGTAATGTCAATGTGACAAAGGAAAGTGTTTGACTAGTAACGTCAATGTGACAAGGGAGTTAGTGTTTGACCAGTAATGTCAATGTGACAAAGGAGAGTGTTTGACTAGTAACGTCAATGTGATAAGGGAGTTAGTGTGTGACCAGTAATGTCAATGTGACAAAGGAAAGTGTTTGACCAGTAATGTCAATGTGACAAAGGAGAGTGTTTGACTAGTAACGTCAATGTGATAAGGGAGTTAGTGTTTGACCAGTAATGTCAATGTGACAAAGGAGAGTGTTTGACCAGTAATGTCAATGTGATAAGGGAGTTAGTGTTTGACCAGTAATGTCAATGTGACAAAGGAGAGTGTTTGACCAGTAATGTCAATGTGATAAGGGAGTTAGTGTTTGACCAGTAATGTCAATGTGACAAAGGAAAGTGTTTGACCAGTAATGTCAATGTGACAAAGGAGAGTGTTTGACCAGTAATTTTTTACCTATACTTTTGATTTGCGGACAGCTTTCATTGGACAATGGGAAATGAGGGATTGGATTAAAGGATTGCAAGCCAGGATAAAATGTGAGGAAAATGCAATTAAAACACAATGCCTCACCCCAGGGGATCAAAGTCCGCAGCCTTGGCCAGCTCTGGAGAGTCGAGGTAATCTTTGACCAGTGCCTGCACATGTTCTACAACAATGTCTGTTGGGATGACACCGGCCTGGGATGAGTTGACGCCCACGATGACAAATGAGCCTGTTCCATTCTGGAACAAAAATTAACCCAATAAGCCTGGACACACTAAAACACGACACGCTTTCTGCTAGGATCTGCTGTCCATGGTCGGGACAGACAGCATGAGAAAAATCATCATGCAAAATTAATTTTTTTCTAAAATGTATTTTTTCGAAAAATACTTACCGATGCCATTACTACAATGGAACAACCTATAGCTAGTGTAATTTTAGCCCAAAAACTTACGATGTGTACCTTTAGGGCCAGGGGAGGCCACCAGGGGTGCCGTGACCTGGTACCCAGGTAGCCTCCCTTCCCACCCCATAAGGGTAACTGCCCGAGCAGCCAAGCCAAACCTGTTCTTTCGTTTAGCTGGCAAGCGGCAAGCGGGGCAGGTGGGAGGGCCATCCGAGTAATGGCATCGGTAAGTATTTTTCGAAAAAATACATTTTAGAGAAAAATTAATTTATTTCCACAAAAACATTACCGATGCCATTACTACAATGGAGAATAGCGAAGAGGAGGAGGGTGCCGCGTAACCCAGTGACTGACTGAGCTAGCAAGCCCCGTCCTCCCCGGCGCAAGCTCCCGGTAATTTTAGCTAAAGGATTACCAACGGCACCGAAGGTGCCGGGAGGGAGTGTTGCGCCGCCGCGATGTCCCCCACCAGGGCCAGGTTGTCTCGCTGGCCCACCAGGTTACGGAGGTAGAACCGGGTGAAGGTCAACTCGGTCCGCCAGCCTACGGCAGCCAGACTGTCTCGGACAGCACAGTTGCAGTCGGAAGCGATGCTAGCAGCCATGGCTCTGACCTCGTGGGCCTGGCAGTGTAGTCATTTGGCAGCATCAGGGCAGAGGTCCTGGTAGGCGGAGCGTATCACCCATCTTAGCCAGGAAGAGATCGTCTGGGTTGAGATGTCTTGTCTACCTGGGGACAGAGAGAGAAAGAGGCGGGTGCGTCCCTGGCAGAGCGGCTTGGTTCGGCGTAGGTACACGCGTAAGACTCTCACTGGGTCCTGTTGTCCGACTTCCTTGTTGGGGTCGGTCGGCTTCAGCGATTGTACAGTGATCACCTGGGGGGCTGCCAACGGGGACTGGTTCTTGGCCAAGAAGGCCGGGTCTGTTAGTGGCTGCACGGAGCCATCCGACCTGCACTACAGGCAGGTGGGCGCACGGAGAGCGCAGGCAGCTCACTCACTCTGGAGACTGTGGCTAAGGCGAGCAGACTCAAGTCTTCGCGTAGCGTCAGCCAGGTTTGCTAGGGGAAGCGGCTCGAAACGCTAGTGTTCAGCCAGGTGAGTACCCAAGGTAGGTCCCAGCGTGGGATCAGGGTGGGATCAGGGAGCGGAGGGCAGGTCGCTGTATGCCGAAGCGGGCCATAAGGTCAGCGAGGTCCTTACACTTGCCGGGGTATGCTCGGCCCAGGTGCCGGTAAGCGTCGGCGATCATAGCGAGGTAGCCCCTGAAGGTGATCGGTGCCAAGTGCTGTTTGGCGAAGAGCCAGAGGAAGAACTTGGCCAGTAGTAAGGAAGTCAGATCGGTATGGGAGAGGCGACGGAGGTCGCACCAGGCTCCCAGTACTCTCCACTCTCCCTCGTAGACACGCAGGGTCGAGGGTCTGCGGCCTGAAGCGATAGCTGCCACTGCCTCACTCGAGGAAACTCTAGCGGCGAGGGCTTGCCGCCCAATCCTCAAGCGTGTAGCAGGAGTCTCTCAGAGCACGGATGGTAGAGCGCCTGGCGCGGTAGCTTGAGCATTGTGTGAGGAGTGGGAAGCCGCAGTGAAGGGCCCGTGGCAAGGTTCAGGTCAGTGGCGCAGGATCTGGACCAGCAGAACGGCGCCACCAGCAAAAGGATCGCGTTGCATCCCTTGCGCTAGAGAGACACCCTGGGGACAAGGACTGAGGGAGGGTAAGCGGAAGCGCAGGGGCCGTCCCAGGGAAGGGGGAGCGCATCGACCGCCCAGGCTAGGGGGTCTGGGACGGGACCTGTCGCGAAGAACAATAAGGGGGTCTCCCACGTGGCGCAGATCATCCGGAAGAAGTCCGGGCTAAGCGCCCACTCGGAGTGGAGAAGCTGACCGCGCCGGGAGAGGGAGTCCGTGAGGACATACAGGTGGCCGGGGAAGTATCTCGCTCGGAGAGAGACGCGGCGATCCTCACACCCACGGAGGCGCTGGTAAGAAGAAAGCAGAGGAAGGGGAGCGGGTCCCATCCTGCTTCTGTACGTAGGACACGACAGCGGAGTCATCGGAAGGACGATCAGGTCCTGATGTCCGAGAGTCGGTTCCCAAGCGAGGAGAGTTTGCTGTATCACCTGTAACTCCAACCAGTTGAACTGCTTGACTGCAAGGACCAGAGGCCAGCTGCCGGAAGCCGTGGTACGTCGGCAGCAGGTGTGCACCCCAGCCGGAGCGGCTGGCGTCGACGCAAGGGGCAACTGGGGGGGGGGGGAGGCGAAGGAGAGGGACTCCAGACGCAAGCCAAGCAGGGTCTGCCCAGCGGAGGAGGAGTGGAACGAGCAAGGGAGGAACCGGAACGGGAGCCTCTATGTCTCCGGTCGAGGGCGCCAGGAAGGAGTAGATGAAGTTGAAGCGGGCGCGAGTAGAGCCGACCAAGGGAAGGAGATCCGCAGCCACGCTCATCAGGCCTAAGAGCTGCAACCAGACTCTGGCGGGGACCGTCTCCTCCTGTGCACCAAGACGAGCCAGGTTCACCAACCTCTGGATCCTTGGGTCCAGGAGTCACACCAGATGTTGTCCGTAAGGCACCCCATACCGCGGTGTGTGAAGTGGCGGGACGGGGCGAGATCCGACTTGCCGAAGTTGACTATGAAGCCGCGGCTGTCGAGGAGGGCAGCAAGGCGTCTTGTTGCTGCTCCCGGGAGGGTGCCGACTGGTGGCACCGGAGCAGATCGTCGACGTAGCTCGAGGAAGGGCACGACGAAGCCCGCCTGACCGTGGTGAAGACGCCGTCCAGGAGACGGGCGAACACCCAGGGCTGGGGTTGCGGGCGAGGGGGAAGGCGCGGAATCGGAAATGACACCGTCGAAGCGAAGCGCAGAAAGCGTCTGGAAGCCGGATGCACGGGGACGTGAACGTAGGCATCCGCTAGATCCAGGCTGATAGCGAAGCCAATGGGATGAACCGCCGCGCGAAGGACTCTGGTGGTCCCCAAGGGAAGGAAGGCGCTGCGAAGAACTTGTGCCGCGCTGAAGGTCGATGATCGGACGCCACCTGTGGCCGGCCAAGGCCAGGCAGGGGAGGAGGCGGGGTTGGGGGGCGGGCAGGCGCGGCGGGGACGTGTGGGGAAAGACGGCGACACCGGGAGGGTGGGTGCTGGGCGGGTCCAGCGGTCCACAGGGAGCGACCCAGGGCCTCGTGGGCGGCTGGAAGCAGGAGGAGATGACGTGAGCAGGGCAAAGTTCCTCATCGCGTCCTTCACTGACTGCCAGGTCTTGGACCGAAGAGGAGGGATCACCGAGCGGAGCCTGTCGCAGCTGTCTCCATAGGTCCTGCGGGAGGTAGGGGCAGACGGCGAACACAGCATTCCGGCGAGCAGGCCGCAGAGCACGGCAGCGGCGAAGCGAGGACAAGAGGACACGCCGTTCGGAAGGTGGTACTTCTTCCCCACAGCCAGAGCGAGGAGGTGCCCTAACAGCGGCGAGAAGGAGAAGAGCCAGCTCCAGAAGGTAGACGAGCGCTTGCTTGGCCAAGTCGAGGAATCCAGCACAGGCGAGAGCATTGTGGATGAGGATCGCCGTCCGTTCCAGTCTGGGGGGGATGCAACGGCGGGAGGCACGAAGTCCACCAGCTGCTGCTGAACGGCAGGATCCACTGCGGGGAGGGCAGAAGCAAGGCCTGTGAGTGTCCGGCATACCAGCTGTGCTGAAAGGCGATGTCCAAATCCGCTGGCCAGCGAACGACGGTGAAGAAGAGAAACGCGTCGGAGCCTGAACCCTGCTGCAGGAGCGGAGAAGGCGACACGAACCTGTGAAACCTTGGGGCGTGGCAGGGACGAAACCTCTAGGAGGGAGAACAGCGTCCAAGCGGGTGACGGAGACAGGCGTCTGGGCCCGGGAAAGACACCAGACAGCAGAAGCGCGGCCCGTCAAGCGAGGGAAGGGTCTCCACCCTGGTCGTCCTGGACGTAGGGTCAAGGGCGAGAAGAGCACGCGCAGAGGTCGAACGGTAGGAGGGAGCCGAGGCGGAATCCTCCGGAGCGATGCTGAGGGCTTCTATCCACATCGACGGGCGGCGCAGGAGGCCGACGCACCAGGAGCTGGAGAGGCGGGTGCTGCCGCCAGACGGAGCAAGACCAGGGCGAGCGGCTGAGAAGTCGCGGGCGGTGAGACCGACGAGTGGAGCGTCCGCGCGAAGGAGGGCGGTGAGCACGTGGTCGACAGCGTGAAAGGGAGGGGAGCGGGGAAGGTGGGGAAAGGATGCCGGGGAAGAAGTGGGGGGAAGACAAGGCTGGGAAAGACGAGCAGCACGGACGACCCAGGAGGACACGGACCGGAAGGGGCGGCGACTGGAAGAGAAAACCAGCGACGCCCAAGGGGAAGACCGACGAGGAGGGCGAGACGTCCGCGAAGCTGAAGCGCTGAGCGAAGCCGAGCGCGAAGAGCGAGCAGAGAACGAAGAGTGCTTGCGGCGGGAGGCGAAGACCGAAGACGCAGGGCTGCGGGACCCGGGTGTAGGACGCCGAAGTCCGAGGGGGCGTACGCAGGCGAGGGGCGAGGAGCTGAGTCCAGGGGGTCGCGAACCCGGGGCCGCATGTCGAGGGTCGTACTCAGAAGCCGAGGGTCTGGCATCGGGGAGAAGCAGCGTCCAGTTCTGTCGATGGTCTTGTGAGGCTTGGGTTTCGCAAGGCGGGGCGAGCTAGCTCGCTGCGGACCTGGCTCGAGCGAGCTGGTGCGTAAGGGGGGAGAAAGGCGTCACCCAACGTAGAGAGTTGGGGTTTGTTTTCCGCAGAGCGGGGCGAGCGGACTCGCTGCGGACCTGACTCGAGAGAGTGGGTGCGCATGGGGGGAGCCTTTGTATGCCGTCCCCCAAAGGCAGCGTAGGTGCGTTTCTGCTGGATCCCGGGCCGAAGCATGCTTGTGGCTGCGGGCGGGCGGCGATTCTGTCACGCCGAAAGGCTCCGCAGCTAGGTTTTCCCAATGGTCCTCCACCCAGAGAGTGCAGACATCACAGGTGTGGCCCGAAGCACAACCAGCGCAGGGGAGGCAGACCACATGCTTGTCACTCGGCCACTGGAAGTCGCCACATCATGTGCAGGTTCGGACTTGACCACTGCAACATAGAGCGAAACAACAAAGCGACTGGTCATAGCGAAGGCCACGTTTCTTTAGACGAAAACCGCACACCACTCCTCACTTTTCCCCACTATCCTGTGCCAAGTAATATCGCTTTCTTAATAACAAGCAACGATATAGCAAAAGCCGCCGGCGCATGCTGTCAGAGGCGCGGTGCTGGCAAAACATCGAGACCTTACCTGGACATCTCGCAAGGGGCAGGGGAAGGTAGCACCTGTAGCCGAAGAAGAAGACGAAGAAGCGCCCACGCGGCAGAGGCCCAGAAGCATCCAGGTTGAGGAAGGCTGGGTCCTCGACGAAGGTCCCGGCCGTCCAACCGGCGAACTTGACCAGAGAGACCGAAGGAGGAGCACACCGGACGCCAGGTCGAAGCTGCGAGAGGCACCGCACAAGCCGTAAAAGTCTCTCAATGCGGGAACCGATGCAGGACAGCGCTCCCACGAGGGGCGAAGGCCGGCCCCACGGCCCGGGGACCTATCTTCCGGCAACGAGGCACAGAAGCACCAGTGACACTCACTTCCTAAAAGTCACAGAAGGCGAAGCGCAGGCCGGGAACGAAGTCAGGCTATCGAAAAGTCCAAGGGCTCCATGAACCATACACAGCCGTAGGTAGCACAGTAGAGGTCTAAGAAAACGACCCTACGCTACAACAAGGGCAGAAAAGTTCCAAGGCAAGGCGAAGCACCGGCCGGGAACGAAGTCCACTGTCGAAAGTCCAAGTACTTCTTGAACCATACACAGCCGTAGGAACACACAAGGGCAGGGAAAGTTCCAAGGCAAGGCGAAAGCACAGGCCGGGAACGAAGACCACTGCCAAAAATATTCAAGTACAGCCTGAACCATACACAGCCATAGATAGCACAGCAGAGGGTTAAGCGAACATGTCTATATGCTGCAAGCTAAAGGAAAGAACTGGTTTGGCTTGGCTGCTCGGGCAGTTACGCTTATGGGGTGGGAAGGGAGGCTACCCGGGTACCAGGTCACAGCACCCCTGGTGGCCTCCCCTGGCCCTAAAGGTACACATCGTAAGTTTTGGGGCTAAAATTATGCTAGCTATAGGTTGTTCCATTGTTGTAATGGCATCGGTAATGTTTTTGAGGAAACAAATGTGCTGTCTGTCCTGTACTTTTTACCACAGGTGAGATAAAAGTATGTCAGCACCGAAAGTTAAACTGCACAACATGAGTACAAGCGCCAACATGCACATGACTGACAGATGATCAATGTAAGTACACAGAGAGAAATGGGTGGGGTGGGGTGGGGTTCGTGTCATCAAGGAAACTACTGCAAATCACAACAAAGTAAACATTTATATGAGCATCTGACATTGAAGGCCCAAAACCCATGTATGTGTTCCTAAAATGACCGGAAACTTGTTCTTTTGTCCATGACAATGACCAACTACCTGCTATTTTTGCCACCCCTCTCAGACTGCATCTGTCAAGTACAGACAATGTTCCATCAACCCATCCTGCCCTGGTACACTACAAGATACAATAGACCATGATAGCTAGTTCAAGGGTAGTGACAGAAAAGCTTGGTGCCTACAGGCAGTACTATCTACCAGCCTACAGGCAACAAGCTGTTCTGACACCACTCTTGAACTATCATGATCCATCTCTCTTCTTAGCTGTCATGTAGACTTCATAGGGGGACAACTGTTAACTTTGGGAACTACGTTGATAGCTAGGGTCCAATATGTTGCCTGAGAGCCTGCAAGACATGGATGCACCATACAAGTGTAAATGGCAAATCAGAAATTAACATAGTGAATGTCCTGCCCAAACTGCAAGTTGCCTTACCCCATTCAGCCCTGACGCACTACAGCAGGAGATGGGTCGACCACGATAATTCAAGGGTAGTGCCAGATTAGCTTGGCGCCTGTCACGCCAAGCTAATCTGGCACTGCCCTTGAATTATCATGGTCGATCCATCTCCTGCAACTGGTGCATAGTGATTAGATGACGCCTCCAAAATTTGGGAAATAATGCATCGGGCTGAATGGGTTGACCAACAAGAACACGTACACTGTTCAAATGTACAATTACACCCAGAAGTCTGTCACAGGGGAGGCACTCAAAAATTGCATTCTACTGAAATCTGCTTCATGATTGCAGGTAAACAAAAGCTACTGCAGCAACTTAACCTTCTGGCTCTCGGTACCAGTTTTTGTCAGGGTGATTCCTGCAGGAATCACCTCAACAAAAAACGCTATCAGCAGCCAAAGAGTTAAAATACGGAGAACAAATGTCAAAAGTCACAAATTTTGAAACTGTCTTCTGAAGACTGCATCACAGAAACAGCCTGGTTAAGGTGCAGTTCCAGGATGGCTTTAGAACACTACAGCATGGTGCCCAGACTACAGCACGGTGCCCAGAATACAGCTCAAGACTACAGCACGGTGCCCAGACTACAGCATGGCGATCAGACTACAGCATGGTGTCCAGACTACAACATGGTGCCTAGACTACAGCATGGCACTCAGACTACAGCACGGTGCCCAGACTACATGGTACCAGACTACAGCATGGCACTCAGGCTCCAGCATGGTGCCCAGACTACAGCACGGTCCCAGACTACAGCACAGTGCCCAGACTACAGTGTGGTGCCCAGACTACGTGGTGCCCAGACTACAATGTGGTGTCCAGACTCCAGCGTGGTGCCCAGACTACAGCAGGGTGCCCAGACTACAGCTTGGTGCCCAGACTACAGTGTAGTGCCCAGACTAAAGTATGGTGCCCAGGCTACATGGTGCCCAGATGACAGCATGGTGCCCAGACTACAGCAGGGTGCACAGACTACAGGGCATGGTGCCCAGGCTACAGCAGGGTGCCCAGACTACAGCATGGTGCCCTGACTACAGCACGGTGCCCAGACTACAGCAGGGTGCCCAGACTCAGTGGACTTGAGAACAAGAAAATGCCAGCAACAGCTGCAAGTCATGGCGCCACCCTGGCCATAAAGTTGTCAAGATACACTGAATGTGTAGCTGCAAGTCATGGCGCCATACTGGCCGTAAAGTCATCAAGATACACTGTATGTGTAGCTGCAAGTCATGGCGCCATACTGGCCATAAAGTCGTCAAGATACACTGTATGTGTAGCTGCAAGTCATGGCGCCATACTGGCCATAAAGTCGTCAAGATACACTGTATGTGTAGCTGCAAGTCATGGCACCATACTGGCCGTAAAGTCGTCATGATACACTGTATGTGTAGCTGCAAGTCATGGCGCCATACTGGCCGTAAAGTTGTCAAGATACACTGAATGTGTAGCTGCAAGTCATGGCGCCATACTGGCCATAAAGTCGTCAAGATACACTGTATGTGTAGCTGCAAGTCATGGCACCATACTGGCCATAAAGTCGTCAAAATACACTGTATGTGTAGCTGCAAGTCATGGCGCCATACTGGCCGTAAAGTCGTCAAGATACACTGTATGTGTAGCTGCAAGTCATGGCACCATACTGGCCGTAAAGTCGTCATGATACACTGTACATGTGTTACATTGAAACAGCCTGTTCAAAGACCTATGGCTGCAAATCTAATGACAGGTTTTAACATTACAGGGTTCTCCCCCCAGCTTGTAGGACATTTTCAGAGCAGCCACTGACTGTGTGGCCAAAAAGTAGGTATTGAGACAAAGTAGAAAGATTCCCTTGACTGGGAGCTGTGTTCTGAAGACTGCGTTATATCTCAAGAAACAGATTGACTGCAACAGTTTGAGGCTGGTGTAAGAACGCAATGGAGTCAAACTGTTGGAGTTGTCCTCTGAATAGGGCCTACATTGTCGGGCTATCGATCATGTTAGTTTGAGGCTGGTGTTATGGAATGGAGTCAAACTGTTGGAGTTGTCCTCTGAATAGGGCCTACATTGTCGGGCTATCGATCATGTTAGTTTGAGGCTGGTGTTATGGAATGGAGTCAAACTGTTGGAGTTGTCCTCTGAATAGGGCCTACATTGTCGGGCTATCGATCATGTTAGTTTGAGGCTGGTGTTATGGAATGGAGTCAAACTGTTGGAGTTGTCCTCTGAATAGGGCCTACATTGTCGGGCTATCGATCATGCTAGTTTGAGGCTGGTGTTATGGAATGGAGTCAAACTGTTGGAGTTGTCCTCTGAATAGGGCCTACATTGTCGGGCTATCGATCATGTTAGTTTGAGGCTGGTGTTATGGAATGGAGTCAAACTGTTGGAGTTGTCCTCTGAATAGGGCCTACATTGTCGGGCTATCGATCATGTTAGTTTGAGGCTGGTGTTATGGAATGGAGTCAAACTGTTGGAGTTGTCCTCTGAAGAGGGCTTTACATTGTAGGGCTATCGATCATGTTAGTTTGAGGCTGGTGTAAGAACGCAATGGATTAAAAACTGTTGGAGTTGTTGTCTGAAGACGGCTTTACCGTGTAGGGTAAAATCATTATCGACCATGATAGTTTGAGGGTGGTGTAAGAACAGCATGGATACAAAATTGGGAGTTGTCACCTGAATACTGCTTTACAGAGTAGGGGAAAGATCGACCATCATAGTTCAAGGGTGGCATCAGAAAAGCTTGGCGACCATAGACACCAAGCTATTCTGGCACCACCTTTGAACTATCCTGATCAATCTATACACTGTTTTCCTGTAACAGGGCTCCTCAGATTAATTTACCACAAAGAAAAGACCTTACCTTGAACAGTACAGACTGTATGATGCCAAAAATGCTTTTTGCTTCCTCATCAATCTTTTTCTTGTCCTTCAGTTCCGAGGGAATGATGAACAATGCCCATCCGTGTGTGAACAGATCAAGTGTTGTCTAGACAAAAACAAATATATATATATATATATATATACTGGAAGCCAGATGTGGCTGGGGCCAGTGGGAGAAAGAGGCAGGTGATTTGTGTCTGGAGTGACAGTAAGGTATGTGGGTAGCAGGTGGGGTCTGGGCCTGGGTGGGGGAGGGGAGTGCTAGATGTGTGTTTGTGCCAAGTCTAAACAAAATTCAATACAAAAATACAGGGTGGGGGCAGGTGGATCAAGGGATACAAGTGCCCCCTCCCCAAAAAAAAACTTTTCTTTTAGGGCCCCCCCCCCCCCCCAACTTTCTTATTCCTACGCCAATGACCATTACTAGTTGCATCCAGAACACACAACTCTGGTGTCATCATAGACGTCCGTTTACCATGCACTAGTGTGTCCGCATGTACCTCATTGCACTCTATGATGTTGATCAGACAGTCCTTGCCACAAGTGAAGTTGGGTTTGAATGAAAGGCTTTGTGTGGCCATCAGATCTTTGTCCCCCTGCAGCAGACGCAGAATACTGGTGTTACTCTGGCCCTCTCGCTGCACCACACACATGCGAGTCATGTCCTTACTCGGGGCAGCCGCATCTGAAACAATCAGAGAAAGTCAATTCACGTAATGCTGGCGCTCCCACCGCATGACATACACACGCGAGTCATGTCCTTACTCGGGGCAGCCGCATCTGAAACAATCAGAGAAAGTCAATTCACGCAATGCTGGCGCTCCCACCGCATGACATACACACGCGAGTCATGTCCTTACTCGGGGCAGCCACATCTGAAACAATCAGAGAAAGTCAATTCACGTAATGCTGGTGCTCCCACCGCATGACATACACACGCGAGTCATGTCCTTACTCGGGGCAGCCGCATCTGAAACAATCAGAGAAAGTCAATTTACGCAATGCTGGTGCTCCCACCGCATGACATACACACGCGAGTCATGTCCTTACTCGGGGCAGCCGCATCTGAAACAATCAGAGAAAGTCAATTCACGCAATGCTGGCGCTCCCACTGCATGACATACACACGCGAGTCATGTCCTTACTCGGGGCAGCCACATCTGAAACAATCAGAGAAAATCAATTCACGCAATGCTGGCGCTCCCACCGCATGACATACACACGGGAGTCATGTCCTTACTCGGGGCAGCCGCATCTGAAACAATTAGAGAAAGTCAATTCACGTAATGCTGGTGCTCCCACCGCATGACATACATACGCGAGTCATGTCCTTACTCGGGGCAGCCGCATCTGAAACAATCAGAGAAAGTCAATTCACGTAATGCTGGTGCTCCCACCGCATGACATACACACGCGAGTCATGTCCTTACTCGGGGCAGCTGCATCTGAAACAATCAGAGAAAGTCAGTACACATTAAGCAGGCCTCCTGTGTTATAGTCACACCTACGACATCTGAAACAATCAGAGAAAATCAGTACACATTAAGCAGGCCTCCTATGTTATAGTCACACCTACGACATCTGAAACAATCAGAGAAAGTCAGTACACATTAAACAGGCCTCCTATGTTATAGTCACACCTACGACATCTGAAACAATCAGAGAAAGTCAGTACACATTAAGCAGGCCTCCTGTGTTATAGTCACACCTACGAGAGTTATGTCCTTACTCGTGACCGTTGCATCTGAAAATGCAGAGCAAGTCAGTTCAAGCTATCTGTGATGCACGACACACACACAAGTCATGTGTGTAATCGGGGCTGCCTCATCTGAAACATGCAGAGAAAGTCAATTCAAGCTGCCTAATGTACAGATAGTAGTCTGCATATCTGTGACTTGACCTTACCACTCCAGTTTTAAATGTTATTTTGCTATGGCATCTTATTTTCAGTGTCATTATGAAAAAGCATTGTAACAGGACACCGTCACCAGCATCTGACTTTCATAGATCTGTGAAAAGAAAAGGAAATTTAGCTCTAGGTGGAGGCATGGAATGTATGCCCCTGCAGACACCACAGTAAAATGTGGCTGTCATTGCAGGTAGGCAAAAGTTCCTGCCTTCCTCCAGTATTGCCGATGGTGTGCTGAAGTGATCGCCAAGACCGAAACAGCTGTCCACACCGGCTAAATATCTGGACCCCCCTTAGGGGACCTAGATTTAAATTTCCATGCGCCGAGTAGCTGGAACAGTGGGATATGTGATACGCTCCCCTTCGGGGGGCTTCCATATTTGCATTGCTTCCAGTCACTTTCTTAGCGCACCCCCTCTTTCCTATCTCTTTTTTATGCTTTGACCACAGTAGATCTATGATCACTGGTCGATCATGCACACTTCTCTCCCCTGACAGTGCTTTTACCTACTTTACTTTGTAATCTTTCATAGCTCTGTGTTTGGGTGGGTATATTGCTGCATAGGACAAAGACAAAATGATCAAGAAGCTGAGAGAGTGACAGGCAGAGAACAGGAACACTTTGACTCGATTCACTGCAGACGCCTGACGAGCAAGACAAAACAATCATACTGAATGAGGAGACTCATCCTTCGAGAGATGAAGCCGACGCTAGATGGAGTGACTGAGGTGGAGGACTGAGACTAGTGTACACACCGACACAAGTTTAATTCCCTCCACCACAAAAGATAACGAAATATCAGCATCACTAATACATGTATCGCACTTATCTTCATACAGACACAAACAGGTCGACGGTGGCCCTGCTGTGGTGTAGAAAATGCCGACACATCATTGATGCGTTACTATCTTAGTGTCTAGACCACTCTGTCTGTTTCTATTTAAGCCTCTTGCGGCTACTTTTTTTAACAGGAGTAACCGCGTTCAGCCCCGTTAAAAAATAGGTGGGTGTAAAAAGCAGGTGACCGTTCACAAAAGGTTCCATGGAAAGTCAGTAAGCAAAAGGTCCCTGGCTGACATCAGCATGACATCAGACACCAACCTCTTGCTCACCTTTTAACTCTGAAACTAATGCATGCTGGGATCCAAAATAAATTATATCTCTCTCATGCACACACACTGAAAATAATGCATGCTGGGATTCAAAACAATATATATCTCTCACATGCACACACACTGAAACTAATGCATGCTGGGATTCAAAATAAATTATATCTCTCACATGCACACATACACAAAAAGAAAACCAACAATAACAGCCACCCATAATTACCCGCGGCCTGGTTTTGCGACACCAGGGGGCATGTGTCAGTGACCAGGATGAGGTCCAGCAGTTTCCATGGCAACATAGTGACACTGGTCCCTGTTATGTCCAGTGTCTCCAGCTGTGAACAGCGCTCGGCCACCACCGCAAGTGATGCTTCCGTAACATTCCGACAGCCGGACAGGTACAGCTGCAAAACAGAGAGGGCAAAGTACATCTGCTTCACTGTAGAAATCTGTCATCCTACCAGCCAACTTTACCCCGTGAGAACTCAAGGAATCAAACTGAGGGAGCAACATGAAAAAAGGAACAAAGGTCACCCCGCTTGGGGCCCAGGGAAATGGAAAGACGGACAGGTCGCCATGCTTGGGGCCCAGTAGAATGGAAAGACAGACACGTCGCCCTGCTTGGGACCCAGTGGAATCGAAAGACAGACAGGTTGCCCTGCTTGGGGCCCAGTATAATAGAAAGACAGACAGGTCGCCCTGCTTGGGACCCAGTGGAATCGAAAGACAACACGTTGCCCTGCTTGGAGTCCAGTAGAATGGAAAGACTGACAGGTCGCCCTGCTTGCGGCCCAGTAGAATGGAAAGACAGACAGGTCGCCCTGCTTGGGGCCCAGTATAATGGAAAGACAGACAGGTCGCCCTGCTTGGGACCCAGAAGAATGGAAAGACAGACAGGTCGCCCTGCTTGGGGCCCAGTAGAATGGAAGTATGGGGCCCGTAGAATAGAAAGACATATGGGTTGCCCTGCTTGGGGCCCAGTAGAATGGAAGTATGGAGCCCAGTAGAATGGAAAGAAAGAACAGGGTTAATCGTGAATAGCTAACATTATAAATGTTCTTGGTATGTCTCACAAACAACTGACTTGAACTCTTGTTCACTTATGAAGAATAAATGTGGTAAAAATTATAGACTTTTCTGCTTTTCTTCTCCACTGTTAGAGAGTTGCCTGTGAGAGCTGGCCAATGCCAAAAGGCAGAAACGACACATCTGTCATGTGTGCTTACTTGCACAGCTTGTGATGAATAGAGCTAGGAGTCTCTGCTAATCAACTTAACTCCACGGCCGCATTTCCCAACTTGTGTAGGTGTCACCTAACAACCATGTAGTACTTGCAGGAGATGGATAACTCAAGGGTAGTGCCAGATTAGCTTGGTGCAGACAGGCACCAAGCTAATCTAGCACTACCCTTTAATCATCATGGTCAATCCATCTCCCGCTGTAGTGTGTTGGGGGTGAATGAGTTGAGGCAAAGACATTGAGAATGTGTTTCACTGACAAATTGTAACGCCCAAAATATTCCCTATTCAATGCTATGTATCCCTTTGACCGTCAGTGGCAGTTTTTGTCACGATACAGCGATTCCTGCAGGAATCATCATCATGACAAAAATGCTACCGACGGTCAAAAGGTTAACAAAGTAAAATATTTCCAACTCCTAACAAACCTTTTTCAGCTTAGGGAAGCAGGCAGCCAGGCATTCCACCCCTCTGTCTGTGATAAAATGACAACCGACCAGCCGAAGTCCAATGACAGATGACAGTTTGGATTTCAAACTCAAGCTTGTGTTTGGCAAGTCCTGAATGACGAAGAACACGACATCTGTCACCTGAGTGCACCCAGTAAAGTCCAGGATGTTGTCGTTTGAAGGATTCAACTGTGACATAATGGTCTGCAACAATCACACAGAATTGTGACAGAACCTTCGATAAAAGTTAGTTAGTTAGTTATTTGGGTTTAACGCCTGGCCTTTGATTAAAGGTACCAACGGTCACAATCACATGATTTATATCCACATTTTGCGCCAGATACAACAAATATGTTATAAAATGATCCTTGTCTATGCTTCCTAGAGGGGTCAGCTTATCCCATTCAGCCCTGACGCACTACCACAGGAGATGGGTCGACCATGATAATTCAAGGGTAGTGCCAGATTAGCTTGGCGCCTGTCAGTGCCAAGCTAATCTGGCACTACCCTTAAATTATCATGGTCGATCCATCTCCTGCAACAGGTGCACAGTCGTTAGATGACGCCTCCAAAATTTGGGGAATATGTGCGTCGGGCTGAATGAATTAAGACCACAGTCATTTCACCGTGATCTTTCTGCAGCAACCTCAGGCCACCAAAGACACTTGGCAGTGGCGACTCCTGCTGCAGTCACATTAGAGTTAACCCCCATTGTGCATGCAACCACTGGCGCTGTTTCAAAGTTGCCTGTCGGTAGCACTTCTTGTCCATGTCATTCCTGCAGGCATCGTTTCACCCTTTCATTGCCAGTAGCACTTCTTCAGTTCTTGTCCATGTCACTCCTGCAGGCATCATTTCACCCTTTCGTTGCCAGTAGCACTTCTTCAGTTCTTGTCCATGTCATTCCTGCAGGCATCGTTTCACCCTTTCGTTGCCAGTAGCACTTCTTCAGTTCTTGTCCATGTCACTCCTGCAAGCATCGTTTCACCCTTTCGTTGCCAGTAGCACTTCTTCAGTTCTTGTCCATGTCACTCCTGCAGGCATCATCTTGACAAAAAGTGATACTCACAGCCAAAGGGCTGTCTCCTCTTGTAGTTTATACTGCCGGCAACAATTACTGACTTAGTCCTAGTGGATTAACATAACCGGAGGCTGCATGCACAAACGGGCTAAGCTATAGAGTAGGGCAGGGGCTTCACACATATCATACTGATTGGCTGTACATTGCTTAACGTCCCGACAGCAGCAAGACTTTCTCAGGACGTGCCTGCACTGCTTGTGAAAAAAAACAAAACTAAACAGAATACTGAATGTATGTCGCCAGCCGGTCTAATACGCTAAATAAACCTAAGACCATTTAGCAACACACATCCAATATCAAGAGCTACAGGCAGCGCGGACAGTAGGGAGAGTTTAAAAAAGGAAAATACAGGTGAATGGACCAAGGGTAGACAGAAACTCAAGCCCCAGAATAGAGGGGAAAACCCACCCTGTGGGGCTGACCAGTGACCCTGGGAACAAAAAGTAGTTAACCCCACCCAAGTCCCCCACAGCAGACCTGGGTGGGTGGACATATCATACTGACGCTAAAAGCTTCAAATTTGTACACTGCCATGTGCAAGCTCATCACACTCTGTTCCAAGATCAGACTGATGCGCTCCTTAGTCATCTCAGTGTTCTTGTATGCCTGCGAGTCATGGACCCTCACAGCAGACCTTGAAAGGAGGATACAAGCCACTGAAATGAGATGTTTTTGAAGGCTGCTTGGCATTTCATACAGAGATCACATCACGAACGAGGAAGTGGGAAGCAGAATCAGGTAAGCCATCAGACCCTATGAAGACCTATTAGCCATTGTGAAAAAACGTAAACTGAAGTGGTATGGGCATGTCACGCGTTCAGCAGGGCTCGCCAAAACAATCCTGTAAGGCACTGTGCAAGGAGGATGAAGGAGAGGAAGACAGAGGAAAAGATGGGAGGACAATATCTCAGAGTGGACAGGACTGAGGCTGGGCGATACGCTAAGAATGGCAGAGAACAGAGAGGAATGGAGGGAGCTGGTTGCCAAGTCATCAGTGGTGCCCCATTGGTTGGCAAGACTATGGTATATAGATGTGCAAGCTACATTATAGTACTTAAAGATAAGGATATTATAGACCAATGGCTTTAGTTCAAGGGTGGTGCCAGAATAGCTTGGCGCCTAGAGGCGCCAAGCTATTCTGGCACTACCCATGAACTATTTTAAACAAACTTATTTCACACACTGGTGTATTTCTCTCCAACACCTGCATTCTACACAGGTACAGTACATTGTGCGTGAGAGAGTATTTCTCTCCAACACCTGCATTCTACACAGGTACAGTACAACCTGCCTTCAGCAAAAACCCCGTCTTGCAGGAGAAATGTGGTCTAGATAGACAGGTGAACTCTCATTAACCCCTTGCCTGCCAGTGAACGCAGACTGTGTTGAAATCTTTGTCAATCCAGTGCTAAAGAGCTCCAGCCGTCCAAGGAACGTGGATAAACGGTGATGTCAGCAAGAGACATAGATCCTCATGAAATCTTTGTCAATCCAGTGCTAAAGAGCTCCAGCCGTCCAAGGAACGTGGATAAACGGTGATGTCAGCAAGAGACATAGATCCTCATGAGCCCCCGCAACTGCGGGGGCTCATGAGGATCTATGTCTCTTGCAGTTGGATAACGTTCATTTTTTCTTGGTAGCTACAGCCACAGTTAAAGTGCCTAAATGATGATCTTTAACCCTTTGTGTGTCCCTAGCGGTTTTTGTCACGATGATTCCTACTGACTGGATTCCTACAGGAGTCATGGCGACAAAAACCGCTACCGACACCCAAAGGGTTAATGGCGGGCCTACTCTCACCAGGGCGATCACACAATACAGGTTTTCCTGACAGGATTCCATTTTTTAAAACCCTCTTTCCACCAGTTTTACTAACCCGACATAAAAATAAACTTTGATGTCCGTCCCTCGGTAAATGACAACAGGTCTACCGGTATTGCAACTAATCAATAAAATACACTTAGCAAGGTCTTCTGCTGCTACTCCCTCCTCCTGTGAATGAGTAGCCCTTGCAGAGCGAGAGAGGGACCTTATGTTAGAAATAATAATAATAATTACGGTATTTATAATGCGCTTATCTTATAATAATTATAACTCTAATAAGCGCGCACTCACAACTCGCACACGCATGTTACAAAATGACCACCTGGTGACCACTATATTACAGCTTATTTACCCAAACAGTCTAACTCCAACTCATCAAGGGTAATGGGGAACAGGATTTGTCAAAACCTGCAATGGGTGAATAACTGCAGTTAATGTTAACCCCTTGGCTGCATTGTCCAAATTGTGGAGGTGTCATTTAACAACTTTGTACCATTTGCAGGAAATGGACCGACAATGATAATTCAAGGGTAGTGCTTTATAGGTTACCTTAATTACCCTACATATTCGACCGCTCCAAATATCTGACCACAGCCCATTGTTCAGAAATTTTCACCCCGAAAAAAAACTCCTAAATATTCGACCACCACCCGAAAATGTCATGTCCTCAAATATTCGACTACCATCCGAAAATGCCATCTCCTCAAATATTCAACCCCCACCCAAATTGCACTTAAAATATCCATCCAACGCCCTTCACAAAGGTTTAAAAATCTCCACTCCTGAAGTCTGATTTCAGAACGATAACTGTAAGACAAGCCTGTCAACAAATCCTTGCATTCAGGTCGCGTGAGCACTGCGACACACAGTGCTCAGACGTAGTCCCAAACCTCTACTACGGCACTGCTTATTAATAGATTTAGATGTACCAGAGATAGAATATGTGGGGATCCTGAGAATCCTATCTAATAAACAAAAGATTAATTTGATTAGCACGGTAATTAAGCAAGCCCACGTCAACAAAGACACCCAATACCTTTATTACCTAGCCATTTTAGTTCCACTCCAGAAATCATTCAAGCTACGTTTTTTGATCAGCTACCAACCCGCGATTATTAAGGCAGATCCCCCACTCCCACCTAAATAATTAATGCTGTCATTGACTTTTTTAAGCAAAATTATTATATTACATTATAAAATGAATCAAGACGAATTGCTACTTCTAAGTGATATCTGTGCTGTAGAGAACAAAGACTTAGACTCTAAAAAACAAAGGCTTATCTCTGTTGTTGTTTCTGGAAAATCAAAAGCTTTTCTCGGTAAACAATACATGACAGAAGACATAGAATCCCTTACTGCTGATGAGCTAATTAAACTACATTCTAAATATGAAAATCACATTGCTTCACTAATGACACGTGATTTGAGTCGATCTCTTGTCTGCCTATACACAAAAGCTGTAAGTCACTTCCTACCTGTTGATAGTGACAGCCTTTCACATGATCTAGAAAGCAACCCCATAGTTTCAAGTTCAATAGGTAAATTAGCATGCCTTATGTTTTACAAGTTTGGGAATTACCTTGCACCTGCTGTAACCTTACTTGTTACTAGTAGTCATATTGATTTTTCTAAAATAAATTTTAAATTAGAAGAAAATGGACGAGACGACTCCACAACAGAGCCATGTCTTGACACAGGTTCAAACAGTGACTAAGACTAAAAGTCCAGGTCGAATAGAGGCTGGGAAAAGATTAGCTGAATATAACAGACAAAAGAAATTACAGCTTCAAGCATTAACAGAAAAGACTGACGTAACATCATCAGTGACACTACCATTAGAACCAACACATACCCCACAAAGTGATAAAAAAACAACTAAACCTGAAACAACAAAATATATAGTTGCTGGATTTGTTGTCGGATTTGGTTACGTAGGTTACCAATTATATAAAAAATACAAACCACAGACTCAAACAGTGTACAAAAAATCAAACACTCCAAAAATAAAAGAAGAAGTCTCCACATTACCAGCAACACCCAAAGCCGTGGACCCATTTTACATGCAGTAAATAAATTTATTATTTTAATTTTTATGGTTTTGATTGTACATTGATTGTACATTGCTTAACGTCCCGACAGCAACAAGGCTTTCTCAGGACGTGCCTGCACTGCTTGTGAAAAAAAAAATAAATAAACAGAACATTGAATGTATGTCGCCAGCCGGTCAAATACATTAAATAAACCTAACACATGGGGCCTAAATAAAGCCAAGACCATTTAGCAACACACATCCAATATCAAGAGCTACAGGCAGTGCAGACAATAGGGAGAGTTTTAAAAAGGCAAATACAGGTGAATGGACAAAGGGTAGACAGAAACACATGCCCCAGAATAGAGAGAAAAACCCACCCTGTGGGGCTGACCAGGGTGACCCTGGGAACTAAAAAATACCTAACCCCACCCAAGTCCCCCAGGGCAGACCCGGGTGGGGAATTTTTATGGTATAAGAAAATGAGCAACACAAAGAACTTAATGAACCTTGTCTATCACTCTGCTGTAATAAGTGGACTAGCAGTAGCTTATTCTATGCTGGGAAAAAGTCTTCTCAAAATGAAATCAGCAGACCTTAGTAAATTAGACTTCGAAGACAGTGCTAAACTAGTAGTTGTTATAACAGCATCGATTGCAACAAAAGATTTTCTAGTCAAGCAAGGAATTATTCCAGAAAATATTTCTATGTAAATAAAAATATGGCAACTATAGCTGTCATGATTGGTGGTGCAGTTATTAACGCATTAGCTTTTAGTGGATCAAACTATTTCTTTTCAAAAGTTAGTAAAGAAGAATCAGCAGAAGAAATGAAGCGACACAATGAGGCATCTGAAAAACTAGCTCAAGCTCAACAAGATTATGAAAAGCAAAGAATTGAGAAACTTGATTTTATTAATGAAAAACTAAAACTTGATGGTCACGCACAGCATACATTTTCAAATGTCGATGACGCTATCAAAGAATACTATCTTGTAACTGGTGAAGACATGTCTATTCCACAACCAAAACTTAGTGACTACTACCAACCAAGCCCAGAACAAAGAAATGGAGAAATAATATTTGTTTTAGTAGGAATGACATTAGTATATTTTACAGGAGTTTATATTGCTAAAAAAAATGGCAGACGCTAAACTATCAAAAATATATTACTCCCCAATTGGCTACTGGAAAGGGAATACTGCAATAAAAAAATTACATGCTGCTGTGGGTGGAGATGTTAACCAAATAAAACAGTGGCTTAAAAAACAGGCAATTTGGCAAATATATCTTCCTGCTCCAAGAAAAATAACAAGGCCTCAGGAAGGTTACAAAGTAAAGTAGATTATAGCACTGTCAGGGGAGAGAAATGTGCATGATCGACCAGTGATCATAGATCTACTGAGGCCAAAGCACAAAAAAAAAAAGAGATAGGAAAGAGAGGGGCGCTAAGAGAGTGACTGAAAGCAATGCATATGGAAGCCCCCCCGAAGGGGGGCGTATCACATATCCCACTGTTCCAGCCACTCAGTGCATGGAAATTTAAATCTAGGTCCCCCCGAGGGGGGTCCAGATATTTAGCCAGTGTGGACAGCTGTTTCGGTCTTGGCGACCTCTTCAGCACACCATCGGCGATACTGGCGGAGGCAGGAATTTCTGCCTACCTGCAAAGACAACCACATTTTACCGTGGTGTCCGCAGGGGGCATACATTCCATGCCACCACCTAGAGCTAAATCTCCATGCACCCTAAAAGAGAACCTACCAAAAGGGGGGAAGGGGTTGCAGTCGATATTGTAGTAGTAAATGAAAAGAAAAGGGGAGACTGCCAGTGCTAATATTTTAGGAAGGTTACAAAGTAAAGTAGATTATAGCACTGTCAGGGGAGAGAAATGTGCATGATCGACCCCTTCCCCCCTTTTGGTAGGTTCTCTTTTAGGGTGCATGGAGATTTAGCTCTAGGTGGTGGCATGGAATGTATGCCCCCTGCGGACACCACGGTAAAATGTGGTTGTCTTTGCAGGTAGGCAGAAATTCCTGCCTCCGCCAGTATCGCCGATGGTGTGCTGAAGAGGTCGCCAAGACCGAAACAGCTGTCCACACCGGCTAAATATCTGGACCCCCCTCGGGGGGACCTAGATTTAAATTTCCATGCACTGAGTGGCTGGAACAGTGGGATATGTGATACGCCCCCCTTCGGGGGGGCTTCCATATGCATTGCTTTCAGTCACTCTCTTAGCGCCCCTCTCTTTCCTATCTCTTTTTTTTTTTGTGCTTTGGCCTCAGTAGATCTATGATCACTGGTCGATCATGCACATTTCTCTCCCCTGACAGTGCTATAATCTACTTTACTTTGTAACCTTCCTAAAATATTAGCACTGGCAGTCTCCCCTTTTCTTTTCATTTACTTTAACAAGGCCTCATTTTGAAAACACATCACCTAATGACACACACCAAATGGACCTCCTGTTTCTTCCGCATGACACAATAAGAAAGAAACGATACATGTATGCATTAACTGTTGTTGACATAGCTTCAAGGTATAAGGATGCAGAACCCATAACTGACAAAAAAGCTGTAACAGTGGCCACTGCATTATCAAAAATATATAGTCGAGGTCCTTTAAAATACCCTAGGCTTGTGCAGGTTGATGATGGGAGTGAATTTAAAGGGGCTGTTAATCAATTATTTGCAAAGCATGGCGTACTGGTTAGACGCGGTATTCCAGGCTTGCATAGATCACAGGCAATTGTTGAAAACTTTAACAAGCAATTATCGGAGAGACTTTTTAGCTATCAGTATTCTAAGGAACTCATGCATGACGCACGTAACACTGAGTGGGTTAAGAGATTACCGTCTGTGATAAAAGCAATGAATAATGATGGTCACCCTAAACCTGTTGATTCTATTAAATTGAAAACAATACCGTCAGAAATAAAAGCAATAACACCTCCAGACACTAACTTATTTACAAAACAGGTGAGATATTTGTATCAACCTGGTGAGGCTGAAAATGACGTTAGACGTAGGGCAACTGATCCAATTTGGTCTACATCTGTTCATAATATAAAAAAAAATAGTTCCTTCAGCTAATGCAACAATATATTATCTGTATGAGCCTGCACCAAAGAGGGCATTTGTCAGAGAAGAATTACAGATTATTCCCCCAGACACCGTTACTCATTTCAGTAACTAACTCATCAATTAATTCATCAACCAGTTCGTCAGCTATTTCTTCAGATAACTTGAGTCTGTAATGACCAGGTGCATAAGCTTTTTCCTTACTATGAAACACTCGTTTTGTGTCTCCAACTGCCAGAGACTTCTTATGTGTTTGGATCATTTCAAGATTATGTTTGTTTGATCTCAGTGACTTGTTTGGATAATCAGGCATTAATGCACCATCTAACACTTGCTTGTAATGTTCATGACGAATGTCTTTATTTTTTATCGCTGTTTTCTTGATACCTTTGGCTTTTGACTGACTACCCTTCTGGTGCAGTATAGAATACATTTTTGATCTCAGTCCAACGTACTCAACTATAGGCACACCATTTAGTTCATCCTTAAACTTACCAGGCACTTTCTTGTTTTGTGTGCTAAACAGTGGATGGTCTTTAGGGTAGTCAGACGTGTCATACATGTGTAACTCTGTTTTCATGTCTTCATAAAAGTCTTCAGTACACACATCAATGATCATAGAGTCAGTGTCAGTGTATAACAGACGGCAGTCAGGATACTTTGGTTTGAAGTAATCATAATAAAATTCAAGCATTAATAATTTTGACAACTCCAGAATAGCCATACCTATAAATACTGGCTTGTCCAGTTTAACAATCTTTTTTTTTGAGTGACACTGCATACAATGATGAATGAAATTCTTTGTACCCTGTGTACTGTGGCTTGCCTGTAAGTTTAATTGCACCCAATTCAGTTGTGACAAGTCTCACATCTTTGCGGTGATGAGGATTTTCCATAGTCTTACCAAAACAAGCATTGTTCATAAGCTTAAAGAAGTCTTTGTCAAATGCAGTGTTACCTTCTCTCGCACGCAATGTTGTATTCTTCATTATGTAATCTTTCATGAAAGCACTTTGTTCAAATTGAATTCCTCTGTGAACTTTCTTTAGTACTAACCCATGTCTGATGTAAAACTGTAACAATTGATAGTGACAAACGTAATTAAATTTGTCATTTAGATTTGGCACAAGTTTGGTGTCTTCTTTTTTTCCCGTCATACTCATTTTTTCAACTGCTAATGGATAATCATTATGGTAATCATGTAGGTGGTGTGGGTACTCAAGGTCTACTTCAAAGATCCAACCCTTTTCATCATTTTGACCTCGATCCATAATATATTTTGTTAATTTTTTTATGCCATACTGTGACAAATCATACAAACAAAAGTTTTTTAATGGTAATAATTCACACATCGCGAATCCGTACAAATTGTTAGCGTCCACGTACGTAATAAATGACCTTGACATTGAGGGGTCAAAGTCGTCAAGATATTTATTATTTGCCTTGGCATAATTATTTGCTGCAATACTAATGCCACCCCTCAATCCACGTTCCACCATTTCACCCATCGTACGATCATACAACAGGTCTATAAATATCTTACTGGATTTCAAAAATGCATCCCATGTCATGCCAGGACTAGTTATGTAGCAAGCAGGGTCAAGACTGTAGTGCAACAAACCCTTTTCACGATAACTTTCAAATACATCTGCTAGCAAGCAAACGTCAGCTTTCAAGTACTGATCGTGGTAATCACCAATTGTCTGACACCCTAATTTATCCCACGCATCAAGTGCATGCTGGTATTCAGAGTCAGAAATACCTTTACCAGTTAGTGTAGAATAAAATTTCTCTTTTGGAGGCAGTCTCCTTTCCTCAAAAACTACCCAGTCACTGATGTACTCATATGGATAAACACCTTTTTTAATCAAGTCCGGCTCAAAATATTTACTTGTTATTGGATACTCACTCAGTCCTTCTGCCAGACTAGCAAGACCTAAAGACAAATGTTGCATGGAGTCATAAAATGCTAATTTGTCCAATCTAAAAGTCAAGTACTTCTCAGTTGTCTGGGCAATACAACTTATGTTTTTGTACGACTCATCCACAGCCTGCATGATAATGTGTGAATCATACCCTTTGAGATTGTGAAAAAAGATTGGTAACTTGTATGTCTTGGGATCTATTTTTAATTTCAAGTTACAATCACCATGTGCAGCACCCCTGTAACGCCCAGTTATGTGATCATGGTCACGAACTTTATCACCCCCTAAAGGCTGTTCACAAATCCAACACGTCTCAGCTGTATCAAATTTCAGTTTGTCTTCTTCTGTCATCACCAAAGGCATCTGACATGTTGTGAGATACTGTACTACCTGACTATACAGATGTCTCATTTCTGTTAAAAACAGGCATGCTGCATTTTCACCCCTGTAGATAACAGGTTCTGAATGAAGACCGTCTGACCTAACAAAAATGTATCCAAAAGAACACACCACTTGGTCACTCAATTTTATAGTCTTTGGTAATGACTCTGGAACTGGACCCTCATATGGAACAACGAGTGATTCAAAATCTGCATACACTACAAACGGCAGCTTTTGCTGATTCCCATAGTTTTTAAAATAAACCTTACTACCAGGATCTGGATACCTAAGTACTGTTTGAATGTCATCAGGTGACCTACAATGTTTAACATGTTTGTGTGCTGCTTCAATAGAGGAAAACCTCTGTAAACACTTTTTACAAAATTCCTGTTTACACTTGTGTTTTGTTGTATGCTCATGAATTAGACGTGACATATTTCTGATAATTGTGTAGTGAAAGTTATCACTGGCAG
This sequence comes from Semisulcospira habei, assembly GCA_036245525.1. Lineage (NCBI taxonomy): Eukaryota > Metazoa > Mollusca > Gastropoda > Semisulcospiridae > Semisulcospira > Semisulcospira habei. Next base: position 182,111,990 of record BTPG01000001.1, read on the forward strand.
GACCTATTAGCAACATGTCAACATGTCTATCTTCTGACTGCCCATAGGTTGGGGCAATTGGAGATACTCTAATTGGCTGTAACTTATTCTCAGATTCATTTTCCCACACAAACACATTCACAGATATACCAGGATTTAGTTTTTCAAACAAGTCTATGTCCTCTATTTTAACAGGGAACTCAATGCCACTGAAGTTGAGTTCATTTACAAATTTGGTGTAGTTTGATACACGTTCAGGTTTTGATTTTACAAAATGCAGTTTAGCAAGCACACACCACATGAAACAATAGTTGTCATTGTTTTGAATATTGACTACAGCCTTTTTGTTTGCAACCTCAGTTGGAAGTGGTATCCATGATTTACCTAGTATAGGATGATATCTTGACTGCTTCAGTTGTAGTTCATGTACAAGGCCTTCATGCCAGCCAGACCCTTGCATTTCTGCTCTGTCAATTGCTTCATGGAAGTCTGGTAACAATCTTTCTCTAAACACTTTCTCTAGTTCTCTTCTCGAATTAACTGTGTGCTGCCTTGTCGAGATATACGTTACAATAACTTCACCAACATCTCTGGCAAATTCTATTTTTGCAACAATCTGAATCTTTACACTATCAGAAAGAAGGTTATTTTGTATGACTAAAAAAGATCTTTCTATTGATTCATAGACATTGTAAATATTAGATATAGGTAAGTCAGTTGTGTGAAACACGTTTCTTAATCTTTGATGGTTGTCCATCTTTTTTATTTGTCCGACAAAAAATAAATAGAAAATTATATAATGAAAATGGCACTTTATTGACTGTAACTCCTACAAAACAGATTTGTTTACACACTGACTCAATCATCATTATTGGTTTTGTATGTGCAATACCATTTTATTAAATGTAACAACGTTAAAATATAAATTTATTTTATATAGTTCTTTTGCTAAATCACTACACAATTTAGCAAACCAACCACTTAAATATTCATTAACAGTAAATGACTGTGTCTTAATATCAACAGTTATTTTTTTTATAAATGGATTATCAACACTTAAAGTTATATTACCAGTCATATACAGTGTTGCTGGTAACATAAAAAAATTATCTGGTGACTCTTTATTATAAAGCTGGCTTACATATTTAACATCTTTAAAGCAATATGTAATATCTATGATTTCACCAATAGGCCAATTTTGCTCCTTTTGTCCGTCTGTCATTTTTATAGACAAACTAAAAGTATAAATTAATTTACTAACCCATACCCTGTGGGCTGATCTGTCTTTAAAATGAGCTTTAGATGCTTAGTTGATTTCAGTTTATTTTTTACATCATCCCGTTCATGCTTATTTGGGATGACATCGTTTTCTCTGAGAAAGTCTTCAAAGCTGTCACGATCCTTACAGTAAAACAAACATATAAACTTTAACTGTTCTCGAAAATCTTTCAGTACAGCATTATATTTCTGAGTGAGAATCCATACACTTATGTTTGCATGTCTGCCACTAAAGGCAAGTTCTGCCAGTGTGTTTCTTTTCTTAACAATGTCTTTCTCTGCAGAACAGTCATCGACTATGAACAACGTTGGCTGTCCTTCAAATTGTTTGTAAAAATACAGCAGGTAATCATTCAGTTTTTTCACAGGGTCAACTAAATAGATATTACTGTCAGTCCAAATGAATAAACGGTTGTGATAAGCTTTGTTGTGTTTGATTGTTGGACAAAATATTACAATGTTTTCAAAGTGGTGGATGTATCTTGTTTGTAAGAGGTTAAGTACAAATTCAGTTTTCCCACACCCTGTGGCACCAACAAATAAACCACAATGGGGGTCAAGGGTCATTAAGCTCCGGTTCATTTTAATACACAATATAATTTTAATATATGTGTCCACTCAGTCTGCTTTCTGCAATATTGAGTTGTGCATCATATATCAGGTACAAATATATATTTATGGCTGCAGCAGTTTCAACCTTCTTTTGTATCTGAATTGTAATCCCATCACTACCATTCTCAACAGTTCGTCCTGACCCATGAAGATAGTCATCATCTGTACTACGCAGGTCTAACCACAGTGCATACTTGTTTGTCAGGTATTGACCAATCCTACGCATTTGATCGCGTCTGGCACGACGGACTCTGGCAAGTCATGAGATCGTTCAACATAGAGGAGGGACTGATCCAAATGATAGAAGCGCTTTACAAGAACGCCTGCAGCGCGGTTCTACTTAACAATCAGTCAGGCGAGTTCTTCAGGACGACGATCGGTGTCCGTCAAGGATGCCTGCTCTCTCCTGTCCTTTTCAACATATTCCTGGAGAAGATCATGCAGGAAACCCTCCACGACCACCATACTTCAATCTCTATTGGTGGCAGATCCCTGTGCAATCTTCGATTCGCAGACGACATTGACCTCATGGCAGGCAGCAATAGTGAGCTCCAAAACCTGACAGACAAACTTTCAAGTAGCGCAGGGTCTTATGGCATGGAGATCAGTACGGATAAAAGCAAAGTGATGATCAACACCACAAGCGACAGCAGCAGCAACATTCACATGAATGGCCAAAAGCTAGAAGAGGTCAATAGCTTCAAGTACTTGGGAGCCACCCTATCCAAAGACGGTAGTTGCATAGCAGAGATCCGTATCAGGATAGGTACAGCAACATCCGCAATGGCCAGGCTGGACAGGATATGGCGAAGTAACTCCATCAGCTTCACCATCAAGTACAGGCTTTACAAGTCCCTCATAGTGTCTATTCTACTCTACGGCTGTGAGACTTGGACACTGCTTGCAGACTCAGAAAAGAAAATCCAGGCCTTTGAGAACAAGTGCCTGAGGAAGTTGCTCCGCATCTCGTACCGCGAGCACAAGACCAACGAATATGTACGGAGCATCGTCACTTCCCTGGTGGGCCCACATGAACCCCTTCTGGCAACCGTGAAACGGCGCAAGCTTGCTTGGTTTGGCCACGTGACCCGACACAACACCTTGTCCAAGACTATCCTCCAAGGCACTCTCGAAGGAAGTCGTCGGCGAGGTCGTCAGAGAAAGAGTTGGGTCGCAAACATAAAAGAATGGACCGAACTCGAGATGTCAGACTTGCTTGCCACCGCCCAAAATAGAACTCAGTGGAGAGCACTGTCTGTTGCTGCTGCCTTTCAGTCCCCCCAACGCCCAGTTCGGGCAAGGGACTGATGATGATGATGATGATGACCAATCCTAACGTCATACAGATGTAGATCTTTGCACGCAATGTTTGCTGGTTTATCTCTAATCCTTCCTCCTGCAAAATACTTTGTGATCTCATCGTAGTGCTGGTATGGTAACATTCCAGATGCGTACACTTGATTAGGACGGCCTTCGATTGTACAGGACAAATGTGTAATCTTAGGATTGTAGAATTTTTCTGAATCCCGTTTGTATGGAGCCGCTGGTTCAATAAACAACATAAGAATACCTTTCAGTGACCTGGCAGGTGTGTTTAAGTTTATGTTCCACATTGGGTCGCTTTTGTCTTTGGGTATTAAACTATGTCTAATCACCCTGTCATAATAAATTGGTAGTCTTGACTGATACTGATTTTGTATGAGTCTGGCTAGTTCAGTGTGTGTGACAATTTCATATTCCAAGGAAATGTTAGAGATCTTATATGTTGCACTAAGATCAGATGATTTAATAACTTTGGAGTAGTCATTGAAGGTTAGTTCAAAACTCAGACGGTCATTCAGTGCTCCTTGATAATAAGGCAGATGAGCTGTTAGGATTTCAAACTCAAGTGGAATGTAGAATCTGGATCCATATGTTTCGGCCATTATAACATCCATGGCTGTATTAGTTACTTTATCTCCGGCGTCGATTCGAAGTTTACCAACATTATCTGGCTGTATGCCTTGGTAAATACGGTCTTCTCGTTCTTCTCTTGTTAGCCAAAGGTCTTTGTAACAGTAGAATACATCTGAGTCATCAAGACTAAACACTTCCTGTCCTTCAAGTTTTACTTTAATAGTTCTAACAATTGCTCTGCCAAGATTGTCAATCAGTGTTCTGTTTACATCTGCGTCTGATGAAAGTTCAATATTAAATGCAAGGCGTGCAGTGCCAGGAACAATAACGTCACTGGGACCTAGGTTTGGAAACTTGACTGTAAGTGTTTGGTTCTGGTCTATGGTACTTGGATTGTTGGTGATGACTATTGTTTGTCGAATGCCCTTAACACCCAGGGGCTCACGTAGTTTTCTAAATGGGTCTAACTTTGATCCGTAAGACTGTGTCATTTTTATTATGCACAATAAAAAATAATAAATTAATAAAACAATGGCAGCGGGAGGATTTAATCATGAAGATTTTGAAATGGATGACATGAATGACTATGATACTGGTGCAACAGATATGACTGGAATGGTAACTAGTTCTAGTATGTATCACAAACTATTAAAAGACAAAGTAAACTCATTTTATGACAGTGTTGGTGTCCACCCAGATGTAATAGATCCTAATCAATTTGAATATGATAAAGGACACTTATTTGTAAATACAGACAGAGGGAAAATAAATCTAACACATAAAAATAATCCTTCTAAGTTTAGAGCTTTAAGTACAATTAAAGGTGAAGTCGGTGGTAACTCTGGGTTGGCAAGGTACCTTGGAATTGGAGGGTCTCCTGTCACGCCAAGACTGGCTAGTGTTCTTCACGACACGCAAACAAAGTTGCCAACGGGGCAAGAGATTGAAATGGCACCAATAACAAGCCTACCAGAAATAGCAAACACAGTGATACAAGAAACTTCATTTACTGAAGGACAAATAAATGATGTTATGAAAACAATAGATGATCCACCTTTGTCAATGAGGGAGATTATGGGTTTGGATAAATCACTGCAGACAATAAGAGGTGAGATGGTAAATAATTTAGCCAAACTAGGAGAGCTTGATAATCAAATAGAAAGAGAAAAAAACAAACTGGCAACTGCTGATGAAGAGAATCTTGACACAGAAATGAAACAAAGAATACAACACAGATTAAATGATTTGCAGATAGAAAGATCAGGAAGGTTAGAAGCGATTAGTATTGGGAGACAAAAACTGAAAACACAAGTCAACAGGATTAGAGAAACTATTCAAAAAATACTTCACGAAGACACTACTCTGGCTGAGAGACTTAAAACACTTTTCAGAGAACAGGGTATCACAATTGCCAGTTTAATTACAGCTCTGGGGTTTATTATCAGTACAGTTGTGTTGGCTGTCTCCGGGGGTGGTTCTCCACCTCCAGCACCACCAACCCCAGTCCCCACAGATCCAAAAGACTTACAGTCGTGGGTAAAGAAACAACTGTCTCACATATCAGACTTGCTTAAGAAATTGGCTCTGAAAGCAGTAGACGCGTTGCCTGGCATTATAGGCACTGTTGTCAGTAGGTTGATTAGTACTGCAGCGAAGGCAGTAGGGTTTATGGCAGAGCATGTGTGGGTCTTTTTGGTTACAGTAGGAGGGTTGATGGTGGGTTATTTAATGAAACAGGTAAAGAAGTAATACCCCTAATCCAGTGAGACCTATTACCAATGCTGTTCTCTCTGACTCATGTGTGTCAAGGATTGGTGTTGGTGTTATCGTTATGGGTACCGGTGTCAAAGCTGGAGCTGTTACTGTCTGTACAGGTGATGATGTTACTGGTGCCGTGGCCGGGGGTGTTACTGTCTGTAATGGTTTTAATGACTGTACATGTGTGGTTGTGGCCCCCAAGTTTACAGATTGATTAAGACCGAGTTTTTGACCAACACCTGCAACAATGATTTCATTATTATAATTTGTTATTGTCCCCATTTGGAGTTGAAGGTCTGATGGCAACATGTATAACCCAATACCAACTACAAAGTCAACTTTTGATCTAGCATATCTGAGAACGTCTTGGTAACGTTGTATGCTAGATGGGAGATCAACTGATGAATTTACTGAATCTTCAAGATTAGCGAGAAACTGTTTTTGTGAATCGAACTTTCCACTTCCATTCAAAATGTTTGATTTTGTTTGAGCTTGTGCTCCTAGAATACACCACACATATGTTCTGATAGACTCATTTATGCGTTCGACTCCTGCTTGAGTAAATCCGTCACTCTTATCTAAAATAAATGTGGTCCAGGCATTAGACTGTTTCTGTTCAACTGAGCCTAACCACACTTCAGATTTTGATGAGAATGAAGTGTAACCAGGGTAATAATCTTGAGGGTATTGTCTGTGACTCATAGCACAATACAATGTTCCCATGCCTTTGTGATCATCAAGTTTTTGTGTAAAGTCATACTTTGTACTGATGTTAAATTCATTACAGATCCGTTCAAATGCTTTCAAATCCATGGGATTGTTAAACTGATTAAAACTGGATTCAGTGGGCAGTGGGGTATGCAGTTCTGACAGTATTCTTCTAAGCTGGTAATACATGTGGAAACGATAGACAGACTTAATCAGTTTGTTTGGGTGATTCAAATGGTCTGTAAAAGAAATGCCACAGCCTGTAGTTGAGCATAGTATAGCAAAGTTAAGTTGGTTTTGAAACATCTGTAGTGGGCTTGAAGACCACTTTCTTGCAGTAGAGTCATCTGTAATTGGAGGGTTTAGGTAATGCTCATAAGGATTTGGCACTTTCACTTGAAATAAATCTCCTTCAGACAAAGCTATATCAAGCTGATTTAGTTGAATTATTTTCTGGTCATAAGTTGGTGCAACATTATACTTGGCATCCACGTTAAATTGAAACGTGTTTACAATGGCAATTGTTGGTGATTTAAATTCCATTGTGCTTTTTTTTTATGTGATAATAAAAATGTTTATAACCTTAACAAATCTTGACACGAGCAAACCAGTGTGGCTAACTAATGGAATCGATAATCGAGATGGTAACAAGGCTGTGGCTATCCATGAAATGTTTTATACAGTAAAGTGGTTTAATGTAACGGATGATGAAAATTATTCTGTAAGTGGAACTCTTGATGGTATTGAGAAGGGTGATACTTTACGAGCTGGGTATTATGACTTTTGTACTTTAGCTGAATGGCTTCAAAATGAATTTAAAATTAAAGCAACTTTAAACCCAGCTAATTTACTTGTTACAATTGAATTTCCAAAAAGTGCTCAGTTTTCTTTATCAATTAGTCTTTTATTATTACTTGGATTTTTAGGTAAAAAAATAACACATCTAGATGAAGATTGGTCACAATCAGTCAAACGTCTACTATCACCAAAAAAACCAAGAATAACTGGCAGATATCCTGTTCATTTGTCAGTACACACAGTGCTAAATGTTTATTTAAAAGAACTGAACACTACTGAAAATGTACACAATGGAAAGCCTTCAACTTTGTTAAGATGCTTGCCGACTGGAACTACCCCATATTGTGAAAGTGTGGTTGCTAGATTTCCTAATTTGCAGTTTAAAAAATTAGGTTCTAGTTTCTTTGAGTCACTGTGTATATCTGTAACTAATCAGGATGACAAACCAGTTCTTATGCATGATTTTAGTGTTGTGTTGGAAATTAAATAATTTTATTTTTGTTTATAAAAATGAGTGGTCTTGGTCCAAAGCCTAGAATCATACCAGTTGCATGCCCAGTAACAGAGTTGAAAGATTTGGCAGACGTCCAGGATTTTGAGAAGGAAGGGGATGTTGGAGAAATATATGGTTTTGAACTTGATTCAAATGGCATGTACAAGAGGAAAGTAATTGTTGACATGAAAGACGGTGAAAGACAGATTCCTAAACTTGGTCAGCTACGTGATGTTACTGTACCTACTCCACCTGTAAATAATTCGCCCTACAACTTAATACATGTGGGAAATAAGTGGGTGGTTTCACCTGTACCTGTTCCACCTCCCACAATTGACTGGGACATAAAGATTGAATTTATTAGTCCTTATGTGTACACTGATGACGAAGGCGCCTTAGTGTTTAGGAAGGTTGTTAATTCTGGACCGCTTATTGTAAGCCTTGTTCCAAGTTTTGCCCCAGACAACAATAGCAGAGAAAAACTGAAAGTTGAAAATTATGAGAGACGGAGATATCTTCTTACAACTAGAAAGGGTAGATCAGATACTTCTGTTGTGTTTATGCCAGCAAGCTTAGTCGTGGCTAGAGAAGTGACAATAGTATTTGAAATTATCATGAAATCTGTTGCTTCTGCAAAAGAGGCAAATATAGCACAAGGAATTAAACTTACATGGAATGAAACAGTAACAGAATCATCAAAGGTCTTTATTGCTATTACAAAAAATAATGATGTTATTAATGTTTCGAGCAGTGTTCCAGCTGTCAAGGTGGTGGTCGACAAAGCAACTTTTGTTCGTCTAACTTACATAAACCTTGAACACATTGATCTTGTTGCATTTTATTATGCCAGCAAATTGTATACTTTTGAAGAGTTGCAAAATGTAATTGCTGATTAAAAAAATATTTGTCATAAAAAATGGTGAACTTGTATCCACAAATACCACCTGAGCAGCTTGAGCCTATTGAGCGTGATAAAACATTAAAGGCAGATTCATTCCGTTTAATGAATATTACAGAAGCGTTGAAGTATTTGGAAGAAGAACAAGCAAAATACTCGAGGTGTAAATGCCGTTACAATACGGTTTTCAATTCTGTACACAACACATCAATGGCCATGGGGGTGGTTTCGGCCGGATTATCTGTAGGAGGTATAACTCTGTTTGCAACGGGGGTGGGAAGTGTCGTAGGAATTGCTGTTGAAGCTGTTGGCCTTGCCACAAGCCTGGCATGCTTTGGTATGGAAGCCCTTAACAAAAAATTTTATACTAAGTTGCAGAAGCATGAAGCATTAAGTACGCTCGCAGCAGCTAAGCTGACGAGTATGAAACTTATTATTAGTAAATCTTTGGAAGATAATGAAATTGACGATAACGAATTTAAAAGAGTCCAGGATGATTTGGCCAACTATAAACAACAAAAGTCTGAAATACATTGATTGTACATTGCTTAACGTCCCGACAGCAACAAGGCTTTCTCAGGACGTGCCTGCACTGCTTGTGAAAAAAAATAAACAGAACATTGAATGTATGTCGCCAGCCGGTCAAATACATTAAATAAACCTAACACATGGGGCCTAAATAAAGCTAAGACCATTTAGCAACACACATCCAATATCAAGAGCTACAGGCAGTGCAGACAGTAGGGAGAGTTTTAAAAAGGCAAATACAGGTGAATGGACAAAGGGTAGACAGAAACACATGCCCCAGAAAAGAGAGAAAAACCCACCCTGTGGGGCTGACCAGGGTGACCCTGGGAACTAAAAAATACCTAACCCCACCCAAGTCCCCCAGGGCAGACCCGGGTGGGGAGTCTGAAATACAGAATAAGATGCGTAGTCAGGCTGTAAATGTTGAAGAGCTAAAGAAATCTTTTTTAGAACAAGGAAAAAAGATAGGCGTAGAAGAAACTATGAAAAAAGTTCGAGAACTTACAAGCAAGTAACGATAGGTTTTGGTAATCCATTATTTTTGTCATACACTTCGCAAAGAGATGTCATGCCTTTCACCCCTGCCTACCTAACACCGGAATACTTTCAGAGCCTCTTCAGCGCTGAGCGCACTGTTCAAGAAGCAGTCGTCCTACAAATCCCACACCTCCCAGTAAAGGTTGAATTGGACGAACCGCCCACCGCTAAAGAGACCCTCACAGCCATCCACCAGCTCAAGAGTGGCAAAGCAGCAGGCATTGATGGAATACCGCCAGAGATCTGGAAACATGGAGGCACAGCACTGCACAACAAGCTCCATGACCTCTTTCTCTGCTGCTGGGAGGAAGGAACACTACCAAAAGATCTCCGTGATGCAGTCGTTATCACCCTGTACAAGAACAAAGGCGAGAAGTCTGACTGTTCTAACTATCGGGGAATTACCCTGCTGTCCATTGCTGGGAAAGTCCTTGCAAGGCTGCTCCTGAATCGGCTGGTACCTGCCATCGCTGATGACCAACTCCCAGAGGGCCAGTGTGGCTTCAGAGCAAACAGGAGCACCACCGATATGGTCTTTGTGCTGAGACAGCTACAGGAGAAGTGCCGCGAGCAGAACAAAGGGCTGTACGTAACATTTGTCGACCTAACAAAAGCGTTCGACACTGTGAGCAGGCAAGGCATGTGGCAGATCCTGGAGCGACTTGGCTGTCCCCCAAAGTTCCTCAGCATGATTGTCCAGCTACACGAGGACCAGCAAGGCCAGGTCAGACTCAACAATGACCTCTCAGAACCATTCCCTATTCTCAACGGCGTAAAGCAGGGCTGCGTGTTGGCACCGACCCTCTTCACCATCTTTTTTAGCATGATGTTGAAGCAGGCCACAGTGGACCTCGATGATGACGATGCAGTGTACATCAGGTATCGTCTTGATGGCAGCCTGTTCAACCTCAGACGACTGCAAGCCCACACGAAAACCCTAGACCAACTGATTCGTGAGCTGCTTTTTGCTGATGATGCTGCCCTCGTTGCACACACAGAGAGAGCCCTGCAGCGCATCACGTCTTGCTTCGCAGATGCTGCCCAGCTCTTTGGACTCGAGGTCAGTCTGAAAAAGACAGAGGTCCTCCATCAGCCGGCACCCAAGACAGTGTATCACCCTCCTCACATCACCATTGGCGAGTCTGAACTAAAGTCAGTGCACCAGTTTACTTACCTTGGCTGCATTATCACGTCGGACGCCAAGCTGGACAAGGAGCTTGACAGCAGGCTGGCAAAAGCGAACAGCGCTTTCGGGCGACTTTTCAAGCGGGTGTGGCACAATCAACAGCTGAAAACAGGCACCAAGATCAGCGTGTACAGAGCTGTGGTCCTCACCACCCTGCTGTATGGTTCCGAGTCCTGGGCCCTCTACCGCAGCCAACTACGACTCCTCGAACGCTTCCACCAGCGCTGCCTGCGTACCATCCTGGGCATTCACTGGAGTGACTATGTCACCAACGTCGAGGTCCTTGAACAGGCTGAAACTGTGAGCATCGAGGCTTTGCTGCTGCGGACACAGCTCCGCTGGGCGGGGCATGTCTCCAGGATGGAGGATCATCGCCTACCAAAGATCACCCTGTTCGGCGAGCTTGCTACTGGACACCGTGACAGAGGGCACCAAAGAAGAGATACAAAGACTGTCTCAAGAAGTCACTTAGTGCCTGCCAAATCGACCACCACCAGTGGTCTTCGCTTGCTGCGGACCGTGACACCTGGCGCTCCACCATTTACAAGGCAGCTGTCTCCTTTGAGGACTCTCACAGAGCTAGCCTTAAGGACAAGCGGCTCAGGAGAAAAAACAGAGATGCCGCAGCTCAGAACCCTGTCTATACCTTCCCCTGCAGCCACTGCGGTCGAACCTGCCTGTCTCGGATTGGCCTCCGCAGCCACGAACAAGCCTGCAGACGTCGTGGGCAACTCCTATAAAATCTTCGTTCACGAAGTCAAGCCAAGAGAGAGAGACCTAACACCATCTGCCCCTCCACCAGACTAAAAAAAAAGATTTTACGTTGTCCTTGTAACTTGGGAAATCTGTCCGAGTAAGTTGTTGACTTGGTTCAATAACTTACAAGATCTTATGATTAGGTTCTTGTAAGAACTTGTTTTAAGTCACTTATAAGAATTTGTGACAACTAACTTGCAAGTACATGATAAGGTAACCTATAAGTTATGTGTCAGTTGAAAGTAACTTATAGGTTACCTTATCATGTACTTGTAATTTACTTTTTTTCCCAGCGTCTGGGTGAATTGTTTTTAAAATAAAGCTATATTTTTTTTTCTCAAAATATATTATGATTTAAGTTGAGGTATGGTTTTGTTAATTTAAAAACTGTTTTAGGCATGAACTCAGTAAAAAAAAAAATGAGGTGCTTTAGAAGTCCCCTTCTGCCTATCTCTGATATTCCTGTCCCTACTTGAATCTTGTAATGGTGTTTATTTCACTACACGCCTATTGGAAGGGAACACGTTCCTGGTATTAAAAAGCGGTCATGTGTTACACTAAATTACACTGTTCCCTTACCTGGGTACACAAATGCTTTCAAAAGGCCCTGGATAATGCTGGAGTTGATTTGGAAATGTCAGAGCTTTCAAAGGTTAGTGTCACAGATTTCACACCATATGAGAAAGAAAGATCTCAAACTATGAAAAATAGAGTACTAACCTGTGAGCCATTTCAACCTGTTAGGTCTCATCAGAATACCTAGAAGGTATTTATGGCTCCCCCCGCGAGGTATGCCAAAGACATGTAGAAAAAAACACTGCCACATTTAGCCGCTTTTTTCTTCTTTAAGGAGACCTTTTAGCCTTTGTATGTCAGCAAGAGTGTCGTCTTTTGTCAGCTCGTCTAAAAAAGCTTGAGTGTACGTTTGTTTTGAGCTTTCACCAATCTTCATTTCCTCAACAGATTCGTTTTGGTTGCTCGCCATTTATGCCTGGTTATCGTTTGGCCCTGCTTTCTGTCCTACTGCACTGAAGTAATCGGAAAAGAAATGATTATTGGCTGTGGGTTTACTTTTATACCTGTGGTTTTGCAAACGATTGCATAAGCAAACACGTCATTTAGAACATTCTAGCCCGTGAGTCGACTTTATACCTCTATAGGTGACCTGTTCCCACAAAAGGGACCATAAGTCGGAAATTTTGAGTTTTGAGATATTTACACCATTACAATCTACTATCAATACAAATTAATTTGATGCACAAAGTATTGTTGTAGATCTGTTATTAAGCGAGAAACATGCATTTACAGTTGATCACTCGAACTAACCTAAAATGACCCCCTGCACTCTTTTTAGCCTGTAGCTCCATTCGCCCGAAAGCGACTTAAGGTCCCCTTTCATGGGAACAGGTTACAGGAGATGTGAATCAGCAAACGCTGACGTGTAGCCAACTACGACATACATATGCTATTTGTGGGCGATTACATCAGCAAACACGTGCTATGGAACATTCTAGGACCCAAAACTGTCCCCCTTGTTTTGATGGGGACAGTTTCAGTGGTGTGGGGACCGTTTCAGTAGTAGGGGGACAGTTTTGGAATCGAGAATGTTCTTCACTGTGCGAACACAGCGTTGCAAAATTTTTTACCTATGCTGAGCCAAAATTAGCTGGCTGACTGTTCCGCTTTAGGTACACTGAGTGCATGGCTGGGCCGTGTGCGCTATAAAACCAGTGACGCGTGACGGCTTGACTAGGTATTCAGTACTTTATACTGACTGTGTTGTAATCGTTGGTAGTTTAATTAGCTTTTGTTTTCTCTTGCTGTGTGTGTGTCGCATAAGCCGCGTATGTCTGTTCGGCACATGTTACGTGTGTCTGTACAATATATGCCGCGTGTGTCACATACGATCTTACCACATTCTTAACTCTAATATACTCGACACTTTGAATCAGCGTGAACACCTCTCAGCCAAGGCGTGTGTCCTTTTGTGTAGTGTAAAAGCAAAGTGAAGACACCAAACACATGCGGAGCGCTGTGAAGAGAGTGCTGTGTACGATCGTATTCAAAATATAATCTCACTGTGGCAGCATTGATTGATTAATTAGCCTTTGTTTAAAAAAGTCAATGACAGCATTAATTATTTAGGTGGGAGTGGGGGATCTGCCTTAATAATCGCGGGTTGGTAGCTGATCAAAAAACGTAGCTTGAATGATTTCTGGAGTGGAACTAAAATGGCTAGGTAATAAAGGTATTGGGTGTCTTTGTTGACGTGGGCTTGCTTAATTACCGTGCTAATCAAATTAATCTTTTGTTTATTAGATAGGATTCTCAGGATCCCCACATATTCTATCTCTGTACCCAAGGGCCGGCATACACTGTCATGATTTATTGCCAGTGCAGCAGCGCTTGAGATTCTATGCTGGTTGCAAAAGAGACTACCGGTATGGTGATAGCAGCCGACAGCGCAATCATGCCTCACCCTGCCTTTCGCAAAAGACATAGATTCACATGAACCTCTGCAAGCACTTCAACATGTCGGCCTCAGTCCCGCTTTATACCATCACACTGAAAACCGTATCTACTATACTAGGCAACGTTGCTGGCTGGCTGCACCCTGTGTAGATTTGGCAGCTGTTGATTGGCTAATCGGCTAGTTAAGAGGGCAGGGCTATGACTGCCAATCCCAAACACAACAGCAGTCCATTATTCCTTGCAATAAATAAGTGCGAGTGGTTCTGTGGTGTGTACCTGGTACGTACGTGCTTGTGGCGGTGACTAATCAGTCAATGACTCAAGGCGGCATTGTGGCTGCTGTGGCGTCGCAATGCCATTGTGTCGATCTCCGATCAAAAGGCTGAGTTGTCACGTTCAGTGTCCCGGCGCTCAGTGGTTTCTCGACCGTGACTGAACCGACTTATAATTCATCGGTCGCTCACTCTGGGTTGATATTGGTCGACATAATCTGGTCGGTATTTATAAAATTGAAATCTTGCAACTCCTCCTCAGACATTTACTAATAACATAACCAATGTGAACTGTTTGAACTCATCATTTGGTGATCACATGGATTTCCACCGGGGTCTGAACCATCGAGGATACACATTTACAAGGGAAATAACCGACGTATTGGCACTTTCTTTGATTAGTTCCCATATCAAAATGTCCGCATCTTTGATCACGTGTTTAGCTGTTGTGAGTTTTCAAGGGAGAAAAATAATGGTGACTAAACTGCTGTATGCATATCTAGGAGGTGCTGGTGGTATAACATAGGTGACTAAACTGCTGTATGCATATCTAGGAGGTGCTGGTGGTATAACATAGGTGACTAAGGCATCTAAGTAAGCTTGCTTTCTTATTTACAACGTAATTGACTACTTATTCATTTACCGGTAGACCTGGTCAGTCAAGCTGGCTCCAGTGCCCTAAAGTTTCAGCCAGGCTACCCTAAAGTTGTACCAGGCGACCATTTCGAGCGATCGATATTTTCAAAACCCTTTAAATATTTTGACCAGCGCTGAAAAAAGTCGGAAAATTTGCACTTAAAAAGTGGTCAAGGCACCAAGGTAATCTGGCACTACCCTTGAATTATCATGGCTGATCCATCTCCTGCTGTAGGTGTTGGTGATAAATGGGTTAATTGTGATAACTATTTGAAGTGACGGTTGTTTACCAGGAGTTGTTTCAAAGGGAAGGTCTGGCGGCCCTTCAGGTAGTCGTGATCAGGGCCCATGGTGACCGTGTCTCCTGAGGAAGGGACGGCTTTTTTTTCCGCATGACTGGTCATAAGCTGTGCCTCTTCATAATTTTCCTCTAGCTGCTGCACACTGGCCAGAGACTGTGCGAACATGTTGGGTGGCACTGGGCTGGGCAGGGACTCTTTCCCCTTGGGTTTCGTTGCACTTGACAAGAAAGGTAAAATAACATTTTTAAAATATACTTAAAAATTAAAAAGATAAATAATACATTCATAATAAATAATAATAATAATAAATAAATGAATACATTAATAATAAATAAATATTCAAATGAGTCCCCATATGGGTACACAGCTTTTTCTGCTTATCTTCAATCATTATGTCATTTATCATTTCTTGAATAACTTAACTTCGCAGAATGCAATGCTGTGACTCTCACAAACCAGATAGGTGAGGCTAGCGCTGGCAGAATTGTCAGTACTCAAACCAAGGGGAATCACAGCGCTGGACAGACAACAGTTAGATCCCCTGCCCCCGCCTATCAGGCACCCAATCGCCAGCCCACAGAGAAATATGCAGGTATAGAATAAGACAATCATTTCCATCCTCAAAAAGAATGGATCAGGTCTCTTATATAACCCATGTCTTTCTCCGGAACTTAGGAAGTAGGCAGGAGAAACATACATACACAAACATGAAGGTGCGCTACTATATGTGGTCGGGTAAATACCCTGATTTCCTACAGTAGATGCACAGAACATTACACAACAATGTAACGATACAAATTTTGCCTCGATTGATTGATTGATTGTACATTGCTTAACGTCCCGACAGCAACAAGGCTTTCTCAGGACGTGCCTGCACTGCTTGTGAAAAAAAATAAACAGAACATTGAATGTATGTCGCCAGCCGGTCAAATACATTAAATAAACCTAACACATGGGGCCTAAATAAAGCTAAGACCATTAAGCAACACACATCCAATATCAAGAGCTACATGCAGTGCAGACAGTAGGGAGAGTTTTAAAAAGGCAAATACAGGTGAATGGACAAAGGGTAGACAGAAACACATGCCCCAGAATAGAGAGAAAAACCCACCCTGTGGGGCTGACCAGGGTGACCCTGGGAACTAAAAAATACCTAACCCCACCCAAGTCCCCCAGGGCAGACCCGGGTGGGGAAAATTTTTTTTTTTTTTTTTTTTTTTTTTTCCCTCGAGTTATACATGATACTCACAAACCAGATAGGTGAGGCTAGCGCTGGCAGAATTGTCAGTACTCAAACCAAGGGGAATCACAGCGCTGGACAGACAACAGTTAGATCCCCTGCCCCCGCCTATCAGACACCCAATCGCCAGCCCACAGAGAAATACGCAGGTATAGAATAAGACAATCATTTCCATCCTCAAAAAGAATGGATCAGGTCTCTTATATAACCCATGTCTTTCTCCGGAACTTAGGAAGTAGGCAGGAGAAACATACATACACAAACATGAAGGTGCGCTACTATATGTGGTCGGGTAAATACCCTGATTTCCCACAGTAGATGCACAGAACATTACACAACAATGTAACGATACAAATTTTGCCTCGAGTTATACATGATACTCACAAACCAGATAGGTGAGGCTAGCGCTGGCAGAATTGTCAGTACTCAAACCAAGGGGAATCACAGCGCTGGACAGACAACAGTTAGATCCCCTGTCATGTATAACTCGAGGCAAAATTTGTATCGTTACATTGTTGTGTAATGTTCTGTGCATCTACTGTGGGAAATCAGGGTATTTACCCGACCACATATAGTAGCGCACCTTCATGTTTGTGTATGTATGTTTCTCCTGCCTACTTCCTAAGTTCCGGAGAAAGACATGGGTTATATAAGAGACCTGATCCATTCTTTTTGAGGATGGAAATGATTGTCTTATTCTATACCTGCGTATTTCTCTGTGGGCTGGCGATTGGGTGCCTGATAGGCGGGGGCAGGGGATCTAACTGTTGTCTGTCCAGCGCTGTGATTCCCCTTGGTTTGAGTACTGACAATGCTGTGACTCGTTTTAACACTGATGCGTGTGCGCGCGCGCGTGTGTGTGTGTGTGTGTGTGTGTGTGTGTGTGTGTGTGTGTGTGTGTGTGCGTGCACACATTTGTGTATGTGTATACTTGTGTTTATATGATTACATTTTTAGTGATATATCTTAGTGACCTCCGTCGACTGAACGCCAGGACTAAGACCATCGAGGGACTGATCCTTGAGGCGCTGTTTGCCGATGACTGTGCATGTGCGCTGATGGCACACATGGAGTCTGACCTCCAGACCATCATCAACAGGTTCACGGAAGCCTATCGACTGTTTGGCCTCACCATCAGTCTCAACAAGACCGAGGTCCTGCACCAACCAGCCCCAGGCACAAGAGCACCCCCACCCAAAGTGTATATTGAAGGCACCAAGCTGAAGACTGTCGACCAGTTCAGATACCTGGGGAGCATCATCTCTTTTGACGGTACTATCGAAGGAAATTGCAGCTCGCATGAACAAAGCCAGCCAAGCCATTTGGTTGTCTGCGCGCTCGTGTGTTGAACAACAACGTCAAGCTCTCCACCAAGATCAAGTCTACAAGGCAGTAGTCCTCCCCAGCCTCCTCTACGGCTGAGAGTCATGGATGCTGTACAGAAAGCACCTCAAGCAGCTTGAACCGTTTCCACATGAGATCCCTGCGCTCACTCATGGGTATCAAATGGCAAGACAAGGTGACAAACCTGGAAGTCCTGGACAATGCTGGCTTAGTGAGTGTTGAAGCCTTGATCTTAAAGACACAACTCCGCTGGACAGGTCATGTCATACGCATAGATGATTCTCGCATGCCACGCCAGCTCCTGTATGGTGCACTCTCAAAAGGCCACAGGAAGCAAGGACGGCCAAAGAAAGAGAGGGGGGATATGGGAGTTTTAGAGAATCTTCTTTGGCCCTCATTTTTCTATGTTATTCGCTCACAAAAACGCACACGACCTTGCCTTTCCTTTTTCTCAAATTCCTTTTATTTTTCTCTGTAATTAGATATATAAAGAAAGAACTGAATCTTTATTAACACCATGACTGAGAATTTAAGGGGTTAACTCAGTCATAGTGTTAATAATACTTCAAATCCCCTCCCCCCCCCCCCCCCCCCCCCCCCATAGACAAAACGCCCGATCAAACCAGTGCTTGTAACCCGAAGCAATTACATATAATACATAAACACCTCATGCCTACGCTTGACTGGTTTTGAAAGACTCCCACTTCAATTCAGGTAAGATATGAATAGACCTGTTCTGAAAATAGCAATTATTCACATTTTCTTTTCGGGACGAGATTGCCTTTTGAAACCGGATCGAAATTTTTTGAATCAGATCGATATGTACCGCACCTGAGTCGATATTCACACAATTTTTTTTGACCTTAAGAAAAATGCACATCGAAAATCATGACCCCCCACAAATGTAAATTGGTTTTAAGATTGAATGGGAATAAAACCCCCATTAGCTACCGCACACACAGAGAGAGAAAGACCCGCTTTGACAACACAGACATAGACTCCACTCATGTGAAACTTACACGTTTTAAATCAGCTTCTTTTCAAGCCAGCTCACCTGTTTACCTTTGTGGTGTCTAATGTCGCCACGCGCCGGCACAGTAGCGCGCCACTGTTCAACTCACTGTGAGACCTAACACTCTATGTGAAGCCGGCTCTACAGCTCTGAAAAGGCTATTTGCTGAGAGGTGTCAATACACTCAAGAAGAGTTTCGAAATTGACTTCATATTTACTCAATGACTGGTTCCCGAGAAATCAAACGGTGGCCTATACTCTGCACTATACAGGCAGCTGGAAAAACAGTTGTATAAGAAACTAACAAGTAATATCTAACACACGCAGACGTACACACACACAAACACACACACACACACAAACACACAAACACACACACACACACGCACTTACAGACACTCATGTCAGTACAATTTTATCGTAAGCATGAGCTGCCAGGTGGTGTCACGGTTGATCGCCTTTTGTGTTGCCTCACGCCGCGCTATTTAGTGGCCACATTCCATTCCTTTTCAATTCAGACACGAGCCGCATTTTGAAAAGACTCTCACCCGTCTTTATGGGCGTCATAGCTATACCCTTTCAAATCGCTAAGTTGTGTCAAAGTTCAACAAGGGGAACGTTATTATTTGAAAGGAGGGGGATTTGTACAAGTGGGCTTAATGTACTCATGTGGTTTCTGAGGAATTAGAAAATCAACTGGTGGTTATTACACTATACAGGCACTGAAAAAACAGCTGGATAAGAAAATACCAAGTAAAAACAATAAGTCACAACTCACTTAAAGGTTACCTTAAAGTGAGTTACAATAGGAACTTATTAACTACTTACATTAAGAACTTATTAATTACTTACCCTAATTACTTGCAAGTACTTAATAACAACTTGACTCTAGTCACGTATACTAAGTCTTTTTTACCAAGACACAAGGGCACCGGAAAACTTTTTTTTCTCAATAATATTCTGGTGGTGCAGATGGTGCAGGCCTAAACTGTGTAAGTGGCATGACATCTCTCTGTGAAGTGTATGACATTAATAAACGATTACCAAATCTGATTTTTATTTGTTTAAAAGATTGTGTAGCTTTTCTGTGGTTTCCTGAACACCTATCTTTTTTCCTTCCGCTAAAAAACTAGCCTTCAGTTCTTCAACATTTACGGGAGATTGACTGCGCATTTTATTCTGGATTTCAGACTTATGTTTTTTGTAATTATTTAAATCATCCTGGACTCGTTTAAATTCCTCGTCATCAATAAAATTATCGTTCAATGCCTTACTGATAATAAGTTTAAGACTGCTCAGCTTTGCACCCGCCAAAGTACTCAATGCTTCATGTTTTTCTAATTTCGTGTGAAACCTCTTGTTCAAGGCCTCCAAACCAAAGCATGCTAGGCATGTAGCGACGCTTAGACCCTCAATTGCTATTCCAGCCAAACTCCCAATTCCTGTGGCGAACAAAACAATGCCCCCTACAGAACATGAAGCTGAAACTGCACCAATAGCCATAGAAGTGTTTTGAACAGAATTAAAAACGGTCTTATACCGTCTTTTGCACCGTGAATATTTCGCCTCTTCTCCTTCCAAATATTTCAAAGCTTCTGTAATATTATTTAATCTGAATGCATCTGCCTGTAATGTTTTATCTGAAGCAATTGGCATATGTGGATCAGGCGCAAGTGTTGTTTTAGTCATCACATTTGTTTCAGTCGGCTCAAGCGTCGGTAGTTGTGGATAGAAGTTTACCATTTTTTTTATTCACAAATATTTTTTTTTATTTAATCAGCAATTACATTTTGCAACTCTTCAAAAGTATACAATTTGCTGGCATAATAAAATGCAACAAGATCAATGTGTTCAAGGTTTATGTAAGTTAGACGAACAAAAGTTGTTTTGTCGACCACCACCTTGACAGCTGGAACACTGCTCGAAACATTAATAACATCATTATTTTTTGTAATAGCAATAAAGACCTTTGATGATTCTGTTACTGTTTCGTCCCATGTAAGTTTAATTCCCTGCGCAATTTGAGCCTCTTTAGCAGTAGCAACAGATTTCATGATAATTTCAAATACTATTGTCACTTCTCTAGCCATGACTAAGCTTGCTGGCATAAACACAACAGAAGTATCTGATCTACCCTTTCTAGTTGTAAGAAGATATCTCCGTTTCTCATAATTTTCAACTTTCAGTTTTTCTCTGCTATTGTTGTCTGGGGCAAAACTTGGAACAAGACTTACAATAAGCGGCCCCGAGTTAACAACCTTCCTAAACACTAAGGCACCTTCGTCATCAGTGTATACATAAGGACTAATAAATTCCAACTTTATGTCCCAGTCAATTGTGGGTGGTGGAACAGGTACAGGTGAAACCACCCACTTATTTCCCACATGTATTAAGTTGTAGGGCGAATTATTTACAGGTGGAGTAGGTACAGTAACATCACGTAGCTGACCAAGTTTAGGAATCTGTTTTTCACCATCTTTCATGTCAACAATTACTTTCCTCTTGTACATGCCATAGGAATCAAGTTCAAAACCATATATTTCTCCAATTTCTCCCTCCTTCTCAAAATCCTGTACGTCTGCCAAATCTTTCAATTCTGTTACTGGACATGCAACTGGTATGATTCTCGACTTTGGACCACCACTCATTTTTTATAAACAAAAATAAAATTATTTAATTTCCAACACAACACTAAAATCATGCATAAGAACTGGTTTGTCATCCTGATTAGTTACAGATATACTCAGTGACTCAAAGAAACTAGAACCTAATTTTTTAAACTGCAAATTAGGAAATCTAACAACTACACTTTCACAATACGGAGCAGTTCCAGTTGGTAAGCATCTCAACAAAGTTGAAGGCTTTCCATTGTGAACATTCTCAGATGTGTTTAGTTCTTTCAAATAAACATTTAGCACTGTGTGTACTGACAAATGAACAGGATATCTTCCAATTATTTTTTCTTTTTTTGGTTTTAGTAGTAGTTGTTGCCTTTCTGGACCTAACCATTTTGTCCAATCTTCATCTGGAAAAGAAATTATATTACCCATAAACCCAAGTAATTTTATAAGACTTAATGATAATGAATACTCACTACCTTTTGGAAAATCTAATGTAACAAGTAAGTTAGCCGGATTTAAAGTTGCTTTAATTTTAAATTCATTTTGTAGCCATTCAGCTAAAGTACAAAAGTCATAATACCCAGCTCGCAAAACATTAACTCTCATTAAACTAGCAACAACAGATCCATCTATATAATAATCTGTATCATTTGTAACATTAAACCATTTTACTGTGTAAAACATTTCATGGATAGCTGCAGCCTTGCTACCATCCCGATTATCAATCCCATTAGTTAACCACACTGGTTTGCTTGTGTCAAGATTTGTTAAGGTAATAAACATTTTTATTATCTCATATAAAAAAGGATGGAATTTAAATCGCCAACCATCACCACAACAAACGCATTTCAATTTAATGTGGATGCCAAATATAATGTTGCACCTACTTATGAACAGAAAATAATTCAACTAAATCAGCTTGACATAGCTGTATCAGAACAAGATTTATTCCAAGTGAAAGTACCGAATCCATTTGACCATTACCTAAACCCTCCAATAACAGACGACTCTACTGTAAGAAAGTGGTCTTCAAGTCCACTACAGATGTTTCAAAACCAACTCAACTTTGCAATACTATGTTCAACTACAGGCTGTGGTGTTTCATTTACAGACCACTTGAATCACTCAAACAAACTAATTAAGTCTGTGTATCGTTTTCACACTTACTACCAGCTTAGACGTATACTGTCAGAACTTCATACACCACTGCCCACTGAATCCAGTTTCAACAGGTATAACAACCCCATGGATATGAAAGCATTTGAACGCATCTGTAATGAATTTAACATTAACCCTGGCCCCAGGTATGACTTTACACAAAAACTTGATGATCACAACGGCATTGGTACATTGTATTATGCTATGAGTCACAGACAATACCCACAAGATTACTACCCTGGGTACACTTCATTCTCATCAAAATCTGAAGTCTGGTTAGGATCAATAGAGCAGAAGCAGACTAATGCCTGGACCACATTTATTTTAGATAAATCTGACGGGTTTACTCAAGCGGGAGTCGAGCGCGTCAATGAGTCTATCAGAACATATGTCTGGTGCATACTAGGCACACAATCACTAACAAAATCGAATATTCTTAATGGAAGTGGAATATTTGAATCTCAAAAACAGTTTCTCGCTAATCTTGAAGATTCAATTAACTCAACAGTCGATCTCCCATCTAGCATACAGCGCTACCAAAACGTACTCAGATATGCCAGATCGAAAGTTGACTTTGTAGTTGGCACTGGGTTATACATGTTACCATCTGACCTTCAACTCCAAATGGGTACAATAACAAATTATAATAATGAAATCATTGTTGCAGGTGTTGGTCAGAAATTAGGACTCAATAAAAGTGTAAACTTAGGAGCAACAACTGCGCATGTACTGTCATTAAAATCATTACAGGAGGTTACTTCCCCTGCCCCACCACTGGTACCCATACAGTCAGTAACAACCCCTGACACACATGAGTCAGAACGAACTGCATTAGTAATAGGATTAACAGGGCTAGGAGTATTACTTCTTTATCTGTTTCATTAAATAACCCGCCATTAACCCTCCTACTGTCACCAAAAATACCCACACATGCTCTGCCATAAACCCAACTGCCTTTGCCGCTGTACTAATCAACCAGCTGACAACAGAGCCTAAAATGCCAGGCAACGTGTCTACTGCTTTCAGAGCCAATTTCTTAAGCAAGTCTGATATGAGAGACAACTGTTTTTTTACCCACGACTGTAAATCTTTTGGATCTGTGGGAGCCGGTGGGCCCGGGGGTGGCGGTGCACCCCCACCAACCCCAGCACCGGAGACAGCCAGCACTACAGTGCTGATAATAAACCCAAGAGCAGTAATTAAACTAGCAATTGTAATACCCTGCTCTCTGAAAAGTGTTTTAAGTCTCTCAGCCAGAGTAGTGTCTTCGTGAAGTATTTTCTGAATAGTTTCTCTAATTCTGTTGACCTGTGATTTTAGTTTTTGTCTTCCAATACTAATTGTTTCTAACCGTCCTGATCTTTCTATCTGCAAATCATTTAATCTGTGCTGTATTCTTTCTTTCATTTCTGTGTCAAGATTCCCATTGTCTGCTGTAGCCAGTTTCTCCTTTTCACGTTCAATGTGTTTATCAAGTTCTCCCAGTTTGGCAAGATTATTAACCATCTCACCTCTTATTGTCTGCAGTGATTTATCCAATCCCATAATCTCCCTCATTGACAAAGGTGGATCATCTATTGTTTTCAAAGCGTCATTTATTTGCCCTTCAGTAAATGAGGTTTCTTGTATCACAGTGTTTGCTATTTCTGGTAGGCTTGTTACTGGTGCCATTTCAATCTCTTGCCCTGTTGGCAACTTTGTTTGCGTGTTGTGAAGAACACTAGCCAGTCTTGGCGTGACAGGAGACCCACCAATACCAAGTTGACGCAAGGCACCAACACCACCTTCATTTTTTATTGTACTTAAAGCCCTAAACCTACTAGGGTCTTTTTTGTTAGTCAATAGTACTTTTCCTTTGTCAACAGTATTTAAATATAAATGACCCTTGCCATCAAGTTCAAACTGATTAGGATCTACGTTGTCTGGGCGGCCACCAACATGATCATAAAATGAGTTCACTTTGGTTTCTAAAAGTTCGTGACGTAAACTGTAAATATTTCTTGTACCAGTCATATCTGACATATCTGTTGTATTACCAAAATCATACGTGTCATCCATTTCAAAATCTTCATGATTAAATCCTCCTGCTGCCATTGTTTTATTAATTTATTATTTTTTATTGTGCATAATAAAAATGACACAGTCTTACGGATCAAAGTTAGACCCATACAGAAAACTACGTGAGCCCCTAGGTGTTAAGGGCATAAGACAATCGATAGTCATCACGAACAATCCAAGTACCATAGACCAGAACCAAACACTTACAGTCAAGTTTCCAAACCTAGGTCCCAGTGACGTTATTGTTCCTGGCACTGCACGTCTTGCTTTTAATATTGAACTATCATCAGACGCAGATGTGAACAGAACACTGGTTGACAATCTTGGCAGAGCAATTGTTAGAACTATTAAAGTAAAACTTGAAGGGCAGGAAGTGTTTAGTCTTGACGACTCAGATGTATTTTACTGTTACAAAGATCTTTGGCTCACAAGAGAAGAACGAGAAGACCGTGTTTACCAAGGTATACAGTCTGATAATGTTGGTAAACTTCGAATCAATGCTGGAGATAAGGTAACTACTGGGGTACCAAAGGAAGTTATATTAGCAGAAACATATGGAACCAGATTTTACATTCCACTTGAGTTTGAAATCCTCACAGCTCATTTGCCTTATTACCAAGGGGCACTGAATGACCGTCTGAGCTTTGAACTAACTTTCAATGACTACTCCAAAGTTATAAAATCATCTGCCACAGATGCAACATACAAGATCTCTAACATTTCCTTGGAATATGAAATTGTCACACATATTGAACTAGCCAGACTCATACAAAATCAGTACCAGTCAAGACTTCCAATTTATTATGACAGGGTGATTAGACATAGTTTAATTCCCAAAGACAAGAGTGACCCAATGTGGAACTTAAACTTAAACACACCTGCCAGGTCACTGAAAGGTATTCTTATGTTGTTTGTTGAACCGGTGAGTCCATACAAAAGAGATTCAGAAAAATTCTACAATCCTAAGATTACACATTTGTCCTGCACAATTGAAGGCCGCCCTAATCAAGTGTACGCTTCAGGAATGCTGCCTTATCAACACTATGACGAAACCACAAAGTATTTTGCGGGTGGAAGGATTAGAGATAAACCAGCAAACATTGCGTGCAAAGATCTTCATCTGTATGATGTTAGGATCGGACAATACCTTACAAACAAATACGCACTTTGGTTAGATCTTCGTAGTACAGACGACGATTATCTTCATGGGTCAGGACGAACTGTCGAGAATGGTAGTGATGGAATAACAATTCAGATACAAAAGAAGGTTGAAACTGCTGCAGCCATAAACATATATTTGTACCTGATATATGATGCACAACTCAATATTGCAGAAAGCAGACTGAGTGGACACATATATTAAAATTATATTGTGTATTAAAATGAACCGTAGCTTAATGACCCTTGATCCACACTGTGGCTTATTTGTTGGTGCCACAGGGTGTGGGAAAACTCAATTCGTACTTGACTTATTACAAACAAGATACATACACCATTTTGAAAACATTGTAATATTTTGTCCTACAATCAAACACAACAAAGCTTATCACAACCGTTTATTCATTTGGACTGACAACAACATATACTTAGTTGACCCTGAGAAAAAACTGAATGACTACCTACAATATTTTTACAAGCAATTTGAAGGGCAGTCAACATTGTTTATTGTTGATGACTGTTCTGCAGAGAAAGACATTGTCAAGAAGAGAAACACTCTAGCAGAACTTGCCTTCAGTGGCAGACACGCAAATGTCAGTGTATGGATTCTCACTCAAAAATATAATGCTGTACTGAAAGATTTTCGAGAACAGTTAAAGTTTATCTGTTTGTTTTACTGTAAAGATCGTGACAGCTTCGAAGACTGTCTCAGAGAGAATGATGTCATCCCAAATAAGCATGAACGAGATGATGTAAAAAATAAACTGAAATCAACTAAGCATCTAAAGCTCATTTTAAAGACAGATCAGCCCACAGGGTATGGGTTAGTAAATTGATGTAAATTAATTTATTCTTTTGTTTGTCCAATAAAAATGACAGACGGACAAATCATACAGGTGCTTGATCTCACACACCTTTTCAAAGATGTTATGCACTTTACTGACTTAATATCACCCAAACAGACTTACATAAGCCTTTCAGCACCATCAGAAATATATGTTTCATATAGTGTGACTTTGGTTTATGTCGATGAGCATCCAAATGTGGAGCACATGTCAGTTGATTTAAAGACACCTACTTTTAAAGTTGATGATACCAACTATAACTGGTTAGGGGAAGTTTGTTATAGCATATTTAAACAACTGCGCAAACTAAATGTTTATATTGACAGTGTTACAGTTAATAAAGTGGTATTACACAAGGTGAGCCAGCAGAGTTAACGTTAATATTTTTTCATTTATTATTTTGTCGGTCAAATAAAAATGACGGACAATGTTCAAAACCCTGGCTCATCTAGTTTAAGAAACGTGTTTCACACAACAAACTTGCCTATATCCAATACTAATAATGTTTACGAATCAATAGAAAACTCTTTTTCTGTCATACAACAAAATCTTCTTACAGGCAGTGTGAAGATTCAGATTGTTGCGAAAATCGAATTCACTAGGGTGGACGGCGAGGTGATTGTATCGTACATATCAACAAGACAACACACTGTTAACACAAGAAGAGAACCGGAGGTGGAGAACGTGTTTAGAGACAGACTATTACCAGACTTTCTCCAGGCGATTGACAGTGCAAAAATGAAGGGGTCTGGCTGGCACGAAGGGCATGTACATGAACTACAATTAAAGCAGTCTAGGTATCATCCCATATTAGGTAAAGCATGGTTGCCACTGCCAACAGAAGTTTCGAACAAGAAGGCAGTCGTCAACATACAGAACAATGACAATTTCTGTTTCATGTGGTGCGTACTTGCTAAACTACACTTTGTGAGGTCAAGACCAGATCGCGTATCTAACTACATCAAATTTGTAAATGAACTCAACTTTAGTGGCATTGAGTCCCCTGTTAAAATAGAAGACATAGATTTGTTTGAAAAACTAAATCCTGGTATATCTGTGAATGTGTTTGTGTGGGATAATAATGCTGAGAACAAGTTACAGCCAATTAGAGTATCCCCAATTGCCCCAACCTATGGTCAGTCAGAAGATAAACATGTTGACATGTTGCTAATCGGCGATGACAATAACTTCCACTACACAATTATCAGGAATATGTCACGTCTAATTCATTCACATACAACAAAACACAATGGCAAACAGGAAGTTTGTAAGAGATGTTTACAAAGATTCTCCTCCATAAACGTAGCGCACAAACATGTTTTACACTGCAGGTCAGCTGATGACATACAAACAGTACTTAAGTATCCAGATCCTGGTAGTCAAGTGTATTTTAAGAACTATGGGAATCAGCAAAAGCTGCCGTTCGTAGTATACGCTGATTTTGAATCCCTGGTTGTTCAATTTGAAGGTCCTGTTCCAGAGTCATTACCAAAGACTATAAAACTAAGTGACCAAGTGGTGTGTTCTTTTGGATACATTATTGTTAGGTCAGACGGTGTGCATACAGAACCTGTTATTTACAGGGGTGAAAATGCAGCATGCCTGTTTTTAACAGAAATGAGACATCTGTACAGTCAGGTAGTACAATATCTCACAACATGTCAGATGCCTTTGGTGATGACAGAAGAAGACAAACTAAAATTTGATACAGCTGAGAAGTGTTGGATTTGTGAACAGCCTTTAGGATGTGATAAAGTTCGTGACCACGATCACATAACTGGATGTTACAGAGGAGCTGCTCATGGTGATTGTAACTTGAAATTAAAAATAGATCCTAAGACATACAAGTTACCAATCTTTTTCCACAATCTCAAAGGGTATGATTCACACATCATCATGCAGGCTGTAGATGAGTCATACAAAAACATTAGTTGTATTGCACAGACAACTGAGAAATACTTGACTTTTAGGTTAGATAAATTAGCATTTTATGACTCCATGCAACATTTGTCTTTAGGGTTGGCTAGTCTGGCAGAAGGACTGACTGAGTATCCAATAACAAGTAAATATTTTGAACCAGACTTGATTAAGAAAGGTGTGTATCCATATGAGTACATTGATCACTGGGTTGTGTTTGAAGAAACAAGACTGCCACCAAAAGAGAAATTTTATTCCACACTAACTGGAAAAGGCATTTCCGACTCTGAATATCAACATGCACTTGATGCGTGGGGGAAGTTGGGGTGTCAGACAATTGGTGACTACCACGACCAGTACTTGAAAGCTGACGTTTGCTTGCTAGCAGATGTATTTGAAAGTTACCGTGAGAAGGGTTTGTTACACTACAGACTTGACCCTGCTTGTTACATCACTAGTCCTGGCATGACATGGGATGCATTTTTGAAATCCAGTAAGATATTTATAGACCTGTTGTCTGATCGTACGATGGGTGAAATGGTGGAACGCGGATTGAGGGCAGGCATTAGTATTGCATCGAACAATTACGCCATAGCCAACAACAAATATTTGGACGGCCCGGACTTTGACCCCTCAAGCCCTGGGTCAAGGTCATTCATTACGTACCTTGACGCTAACAATTTGTATGGGTTCGCAATGTGTGAATTATTGCCTTTGAAAAACTTTTGTCTGTATGATTTGTCACAGTATGACATAACAGACATAACAAACAATATTATGAATCATGACCGAAACGACGCGAAGGGTTGGATCTTTGAAGTAGACCTAGAGTACCCACACCATCTACACGATTACCATAATGATTATCCGTTGGCTGTTGAGAAAATGAGTATGACGGGGAAAAAAGAAGACACTAAACTTGTACCGAATCTAAATGACAAATTCAATTACGTTTGTCACTACCGCTTGCTGCAGTTTTACATCAGACATGGGTTAGTACTAAAGAAAGTTCACAGAGGAATTCAATTTGATCAAAGTGCTTTCATGAAAGATTACATAATGAAGAACACAACCCTTCGTGCCAGAGACGGCAACACTGCATTTGACAAAGACTTCTTTAAGCTTATGAACAATGCCTGTTTTGGCAAGACGATGGAAAATCCTCATCACAGAAAAGATGTGAGACTTGTTACAACTGAATTGGGTGCAATTAAACTTACAGGCAAGCCACAGTACACAGGGTACAAAGAATTTCATTCATCATTGTATGCAGTGTCACTCAAAAAAAAGATTGTTAAACTGGACAAGCCAGTATTCATTGGTATGGCAATTCTTGAATTGTCAAAACTGGTGATGCTTGAATTTTATTATGATTACTTCAAATTAAAGTATCCTGACTGTCATCTGCTATACACTGACACTGACTCTATGATCATTGATGTGCCTACTGAAGACTTTTATGAAGACATGAAAACAGAGTTACACATGTATGACACGTCTGACTATCCTAAAGATCATCCACTGTTTAGCACACAAAACAAGAAAGTGCCTGGTAAGTTTAAGGATGAACTAAATGGTGTGCCAATAGTTGAGTACGTTGGACTGAGATCAAAAATGTATTCTATACTGCACCAGAAAGGTAGTCAGTCAAAAGCCAAAGGTATCAAGAAAACAGCAATAAAAAATAAAGAAATACGTCATGAACATTACAAGCAAGTGTTAGATGGTGCATTAATGCCTGATTATCCAAACAAGTCACTGAGATCAAACAAACATAATCTTGAAATAATTCAAACACATAAGAAATCACTTGCAGTTGGAGACACGAAAAGAGTGTTTCACACTAAGGAAAAAGCTTATGCACCAGGTCATTACAGGCTCAAGTTATCTGAAGACATTTGTGATGAACTGGTTGATGAATTAATTAACGACTTAGTTACTGAAATGAGTAACGGTGTCTGGGGGAATAATCTGTAATTCTTCTCTGACAAATGCCCTCTGGGGTGCAGGGTCATACAGGTAATATATTGTTGCGTCTGCGCCGGGAATTATTTTTTTTATATTATGAACGGATGTTGACCATATGGGGTCTGTCGTCCTGCGCCTGATGTCATTCTCAGCTTCACCTGGTTGATATAAATATCTTACCTGTTTAGTAAATAAACTTGTGTCGGGTGCCTGTGCTGGGGTTGACATTGTTTTTGGCTCTGTAATTGTTTTCAATTTAATAGCATCAGCAGGTTTTGGGTGTCCTTCATTGTTCATTGCTTTTATCACATGTGGTAACCTTTGTACCCACTCCGTGTTACGGGTGTCATGCATGAGTTCCTTAGAATACTGGTAACTGAAAAGTCTTTCTGATAACTGTTTGTTAAAGTTCTCTACAATTGCCTGTGATCTGTGTACACCTGGAATTCCTCGTCTGACCAGTACGCCATGCTTCGCAAATAACTGATTAACTGCGCCCTTAAATTCAGATCCGTCATCGACCTGCACTAGTCTGGGGTATCTTAAAGGGCCACGACTATATATTTTTGATAAAGCAGTAGCAACTGTACTGGCTGTTTTGTCAGATATGGGTTCAGCGTCTTTATACCTTGAAGCAATGTCTACAACAGTCAAAGCGTACTTGTATCGTTTCTTTCTTATTGTGTCATGCGGAAGAAACAGGAGGTCCATTTGGTGCGTGTCATTAGGTGTTGTGTTCTCAAAATGAGGTCTCGTTATCTTTCTTGGAGCAGGGAGATAAATTTGCCAAATTGCCTGTCTCTGTAACCATTGCTTGACTTGATTGAGTGTTATATCTCCGCCCACAGCGGCATGTAATTTCTGAATAGCGGTTGCTCCTTTATAATACCCTGATGGTGAGTAATATATTTTCGATAGTTTATTTTCGGCTGCCATTTTTTCTAGCAATGAAAACTCCAGTAAAATAAACAAATATCATTCCCACTAGAACAAAGATTATCTCCCCGTTTCTTTGTTCTGGGCTTGGTTGATAGTAGTCACTTAGTTTCGGTTTCGGTATAGACATGTCTTCACCCGTGACTAAAAAATACTCACGGATTGCGTCGTCTGTATTTGAAAACGTATGTTGTGCGTGACCTTCAAGCCTGAGTTTTTCATTGATGAAATCAAGTTTCTCAATTCTATTCTTTTCGTAATCCTGTTGAGCTTGTGCTAATTTTTCTGACGCTTCATTATGACGCTTTATTTCTTCTGCAGATTGTTCTCTACCCATTTTAGAAAAGAGATAATTAGAGCCGCTAAACGCCAGAGCGTTGACCATCGCTCCTCCCACCATAATAGCTATCGTCGCCATATTATTTTTATTTACATAGAAACATTTTCGGGAATAATTCCCTGTTTAACAAGAAGGTCTTTCGTGGCGATTGACGCTGTTACAACTACAATTAGCTTAGCGCTGTCTTCGAAATCGAGTCTACTGAGGTCTGGTGATTTCATTTTGAGTAGATTTTTTCCCAGCATAGAAAACGTTACTGCTAATGCACTGATTACTGCAGAGTGATACACAAGATTCATTAAATTCTTTGAGTCATTCATTTCTTAGGCAAGAAAAAATTAAAATAATAAATTTATTACTGCATGATAAATGGGTCGACAACTTTGGGTATTGTTGGTAATGTGGCGACTTCTGTTTTTGATGATGGAGTGTTTAATTTTTTGGACACTGTTCGAGTCTGTGGCTTGTATTTTTTGTATAATTGGTAAGCTACAAAACCAGATCCGACAACAAATGCGGCAACTGCATATCTTGCTGTTTCAGAATTAGACTGTGTTGAAGGTCTTTCACTTTGATGTGAGTGTGACAGGGGTGCCAGTCCTGACGGTCCTACCGGTCCTACCGGTCCTACCGGCGGTGTTGACGGCGGGTCACTTACATGAGCCTTTTCTGTTAGCGCCTGTAGCTGTAACTTTTTCTGCTTGTTCCATTCAGCTAAACGTTTACCTGCCTGAATTCTGCCTTCATTTTTAATTTTTGTCACTGTGTGAATCGGGGTCTTGGCAGGGTCTGGGGCAGGGTTCATCTGTGGGGTCGTTTGGGGGGTCGTCTGTTGGTCGTCCATTTTTATCAACAAAAAAATTTAATTTCGTAAAATCTACATGGCTGCTAGTTACAATTAATGTTACCAGAGGAGCCAGCAAATTACCAAATCTGTAGAATAAAAGGCAAGCTAATTTACCAATTGCACTCGTTACAATGGGGTTACTCTCGAGGTCATTTGTAAGATTTTCAATGTCTACAGGGAGAGCGTAACTCACAGCTTTTGAATATAAGCAGACAATTGATTTGCTCAAATCACGGGTCATTAGTGAAGCCATGTGTTGTTCATATTTAAAATGAAGTTTAAATAAATCAGCAGCCGTGAGGGATAGTATATCTTCAGTTGAATATAGCTTTCCAAGATAAGATTTCGAATGACCAGAAACCACTACAGATAAAAGTCGTTCCCTTTTTGAATCTAAGTCTATGTTTTCTACAGCGCCAATATCATTTAATAGAAGGAGTTCGTCTGTGTTCATTTTATAATGCAATTAAAAAAGATAATTTATAAAACATTTGTTTCTTTGTCAGTAAACCAGACATGAGTACATTAAGCCCCCACATGTAGAACCGTTTTGTAAATGATCCCCCTCCTTTCAAATAATAACGTTCCCCTTGTTGAACTTTGACACAACTTAGCGATTTGAAAGGGTATAGCTATGACGCCCATAAAGACGGGTGAGAGTCTTTTCAAAATGCGGCTCGTGTCTGAATTGAAAAGGAATGGAATGTGGCCACTAAATAGCGCGGCGTGAGGCAACACAAAAGGCGATCAACCGTGACACCACCTGGCAGCTCATGCTTACGATAAAATTGTACTGACATGAGTGTCTGTAAGTGCGTGTGTGTGTGTGTGTTTGTGTGTTTGTGTGTGTGTGTGTGTTTGTGTGTGTGTACGTCTGCGTGTGTTAGATATTACTTGTTAGTTTCTTATACAACTGTTTTTCCAGCTGCCTGTATAGTGCAGAGTATAGGCCACCGTTTGATTTCTCGGGAACCAGTCATTGAGTAAATATGAAGTCAATTTCGAAACTCTTCTTGAGTGTATTGACACCTCTCAGCAAATAGCCTTTTCAGAGCTGTAGAGCCGGCTTCACATAGAGTGTTAGGTCTCACAGTGAGTTGAACAGTGGCGCGCTACTGTGCCGGCGCGTGGCGACATTAGACACCACAAAGGTAAACAGGTGAGCTGGCTTGAAAAGAAGCTGATTTAAAACGTGTAAGTTTCACATGAGTGGAGTCTATGTCTGTGTTGTCAAAGCGGGTCTTTCTCTCTCTGTGTGTGCGGTAGCTAATGGGGGTTTTATTCCCATTCAATCTTAAAACCAATTTACATTTGTGGGGGGTCATGATTTTCGATGTGCATTTTTCTTAAGGTCAAAAAAAATTGTGTGAATATCGACTCAGGTGCGGTACATATCGATCTGATTCAAAAAATTTCGATCCGGTTTCAAAAGGCAATCTCGTCCCGAAAAGAAAATGTGAATAATTGCTATTTTCAGAACAGGTCTATTCATATCTTACCTGAATTGAAGTGGGAGTCTTTCAAAACCAGTCAAGCGTAGGCATGAGGTGTTTATGTATTATATGTAATTGCTTCGGGTTACAAGCACTGGTTTGATCGGGCGTTTTGTCTATGGGGGGGGGGGGGGGGGGGGGGGAGGGGATTTGAAGTATTATTAACACTATGACTGAGTTAACCCCTTAAATTCTCAGTCATGGTGTTAATAAAGATTCAGTTCTTTCTTTATATATCTAATTACAGAGAAAAATAAAAGGAATTTGAGAAAAAGGAAAGGCAAGGTCGTGTGCGTTTTTGTGAGCGAATAACATAGAAAAATGAGGGCCAAAGAAGATTCTCTAAAACTCCCATATCCCCCCTCTCTAAAGAAACACTTCAAAGACTGCATAAAAGACAGCCTCAAGTACTGCGTCTTCCCGGTAAAGGAACTTGAAGCGCAAGACAGATCTGGCTGGCGTGCTGCAACCAGGAAAGCCTGCATGCTCTTTGAACACAATCAGCGCAAAAAAATCACCAGTGCCAGAGCTCACAGAAAGACAGCGTCGACTCTCCCCACAGCTACGTTCCAGTACCCCCACTGCCCTCACAGGTGTGGCTCCAGGATTGGCTTGGCCAGCCACACCCACAAATAGAAGTCATGCACAATGACGACATCTTCGACATTATTATTATTATTATTATTATTACATTTTTAGTGACATTTCTTAGTTGTTTTTATTGTGATGTATGAGCCTAAATGATATGCTGCAAAAGTGTCACAGTAATACAATGTGCCATCATGCTCAGTTTTCAAGTCCCTTCTATTTATAGAAGGGACTTTTTAGGATGGGTCGTGGTGGGGCAAATTTAATAGCATGTCAATGATGCCAAAGGCGGGCAGGCTAAACCTCTAACAATTTAAGTAACAAGATAAAAATTACATCATGTCTAGTTACGCTAACCTCGCTGCTGAATGTACATTTGGCGCGAAGATCCGTAAGTGCGTATGTATGTATGTGCGTATGTATGTGCGTATGTATGTAAACAAGAGAATCTCCGATATTTCTGTACACACAAGCTTGAAACTTGCCGAAATACTTTCTTAAGTGGGTGGCTAAGAGAGTCTTCGAGCATATTGTAATTGAATGTCTCATTGAAGACATAAACAACCGTTTATAGGAATTCGGTTGACCCAGATTATTGTCCGTAATTCTTGTCATATTTACTTGAACCTTTGCATATAGCTAGTTTGGAGAATCAGAATCAGGTCAAAGACAAAAGGTAGAGACCATTGACAGTGAGGACAGCTCTCATACAAAAGAGACTTTGTGGGTTATGGTTCATCCCATCTTGTTTTTAATACTGTGATAGCCACATATATAAAATAATTGTAATGCTGTGGTGTAAGATGATA